>BGZK01000655.1:0-322774 GCA_005406025.1 Eumeta japonica | reverse complement strand
AAAAAATCGAAAAAATAGTTTTAGCAGGTCGTTAGGTCACGGTACGTTTAACAGCTGAAGAAACAACGATTTCGACTGGTAGTTGGCAGAGCATTTTACAAAAACGTTTGGGGGATGAAAAGTATCCGTGCTGGGTCCTCAGAATGCTTAGCGATGCATTAGAACAAACCAGGCTGAACATTTCTCGAACTTCTTTATAACTGTTATAACAAGATCCCGATAGTATTTTGGCCTAATTTACAAAATGAATGAAATGTGGCTCCACCATTACGATCCAAAAACAAAATTACAGCCTATGATTTGAAAAATATATTCATCCCCAATCCGTAAAACATTAAGGCGAGTCGTTCTGCCGAAAGATCAAAGTGTACTAGAGTAAACGAATAGTAAAGTCATAGAGTATCTCGACAGTAGAGCTACTGTTACGGGCTCTTTGTATGCAGAACAAATAAAAAATGCGTAACGAAATTTGAAAGAAACGGGGAGGTAAACTAGCAAAATTGATTTGTTCCATCAAGATAATGTCTCAGCTCACAGGTCCACCTTTGTTATGGCTGCAATTCGATATGAGATATTCACCCGACTTTACCCTTAGTGATTTCTAACTATTTGCAAGGTTGAAGGAGTATCTGAAAGGACAGAGATTCCAAGATGACGGAGCAGCAGTCGTAGTAGCAGTAGTGGATATTTAGGAGCTCAGGGTGAAGTTTTTTTGACAAGAATTTCAAGCTTACAAAAAACATATGCCGAATGTGGAAAACTAAAATTACATTTAATAAAAGTTGCTGACAGCATACTCATTCTCACTTTTAACCGAACGCCCCTCATGCAGTCTTTCTATAAATTAAATTAACAATCAAAATGTTTTGAATCTCTTTAACATTATCTATATTACTTTTAAATTCTAGACGTTTATTTTCGTATTTTATGTGATTGGTATTGTGTGAGTAGTAAAAAAAATAATTTTATACATTATTTGTTTTAAGAAAATAAAAAAAAAAAAAACATTTAAATTACTAATATGTTTATTAATAACACTAAAAAGTACAAAAAAAATTATAGCTATATTTCAGTTAGGTTTTTCAAGTTTCACGGCGCACCGGAAGAGCCCGCGGGAGCAAAAGGGAAATAAGAAAGGATCGTGGAAACAAAGCCGTCTGCTCGCTTATTAGGGCCCGGGATAAGATGAATTGGGTACGTCGCCGGCCCCGGGGGACGCGTGTGAAAATCAAGGATTTTACCTAAACCTACAATAAGCCCAAAAGGAATCATAAATAGAGATTTTTTTTCATAAACATCATTGTATACGTTTTTCGGTTAAAATTGATCAAAAAAATTTTCACATTCCACATTCATGTTTCTTTTTGGAAAATGTTTTAGAATTTAAGAACACTTCTTCCATAGCTATTATTCCACTAGAATTGCACGGATATCACGTCTTCATAAAAATTGTTACATATAAAAATGGCTATAAATAATATATTTTAAAATCCATTACATTTCTTTTGTTCTTTAGGTGACAATTACCCGTAAGTTTCAGTGTATTTGTGCAAAACATATATTATATTAACATGAAAGGCGTGGATAATTCTCTGCCATTATCCAATAGTTTTGTTAAAATTTCTTATATTTTTAATAGTTTTCCTAAAATAGTGGAAAAACGAAAGTTTGTTTAGGACAAGAATTACTTCTATACTTTATGTATCTATCAACATCTTATTATGATGATGTAACTACCGCTTTAAAACAAAAAGTAATTTTAAAGAGCAAGTTTTCAGAGCAAGGATGTGCGAGTTCATTACGATTAATAGTATAACAAATATTGATATTTTAAAATTTATTAAATTTTCTTAGACCACCTCCCCTTGTCATACTAAGAGATCAAGGTTTGCGAACGTATTTTATGAATGACCCCAAACGTGAAATGATTCGTTTTTCAAAGATCGAGAAACAAAATAACCTCAAAACGTAACAGTATTTTCTAGCGCTAAGAATTCGAAAATATACATGCAAATACGTTTTAAAGCTATTTCAACTTAGAATATGCTACTCATTTTTAGCCTCGAAAATATACAGGTACTTAGATTATTTTAAGTTGTATTTGTTGAATTTTCGATTAAACGCATCGATTTTGCTATAACTTAAGACGATCAACGACATTTGTTTGAAGATTAAATCCGAGTACCTGCAATGGACAACCGAGCTTTGCTCTCTGCGTTGTAAATCGATGATATTATAATGAAATCGATTATTTGTTTTATAAAAATCGTTCTGTTCCGAGTGGAATCTGTTGGAGAACTTTGAATTAAAAAAAATAACAATAAAGTAGAAACTCTCATTTCTGTCATTTTGTATTTAAATAACTAAATGAAAAGAATAAAATCGAGTACGAAAAACAAACAATAATTAAAATGATTATCGCAGGATTCGAATGTACATACATACATATATTTAGATTAAATTTTGAAATCAATCCGACTCCATGCTTAACAAATTATCAGAAAAAATCAAAAAATTTTGTTTATGATATTATGCAAAAGTTAGAGGACCAATTGAGCTCGAATTTTCAGGTAGTTTTCAAAAAAATCTGCTTACTTTAGATAGAAGGCGGAACTTTTTAACCATCGCAAACTCGATTTTAATCAAATGATTCGTTAAAAATAAGCACTTTCTTAAAATTTTTCTACGACGTTAATTATCGTTAAATTAACCCATTTTAATGGGCTTTGCGAAATATAACGAGGTTTTTGGGAATCAAAGCTGTTTGGAAAGCATGGATTTCATATACCAAAGGGAATTCAAGAGAAATATTTTCGAAAGTAAAATTTTATAATAATCTATAAATTTATTTCTATGTTCCACATTTCATAATTAAATTTATAATTAATAATCTAAGTTCAGCTTTAGTTCTGTTTTCTGGAATCAGGAGAGTATGGAGCCCTTCAGGCCGACGCCTTTATCTCTTTCAATCTTAATGTTAATCAAACATTCCCGCCTGCGACGAAACTCTTTACCCAGTACTGCTCAAAACTATCATAGAACCGGTGCTATTTCGAAGTGTTTCTTTATATCCATAACAAATCATGCACCGAAATTACGTTGTGAAAGTTTTATGGCCAGCCCGGCAGACGTTGTGCTGCACTTTCTTGTAGGCGACTTGCCCTATAGTTTCAAGCCCGGCAACTGCGCTAGCGTGGACGTATAATTAATGAATTTTTCTTCTTTGTAGCGAACAATGTCAATTTCATTTGCGATTCCGATCTCAGTCACACTTTTGATTCTGATCCCATCCCTATGTAGCAACATAAAATAAATTTTATAGTAATTAAAAAATATATAAAAGAGTAAAATAAATAAATAAATTATGTACAAACAAACCTTCCTAGTGTATTATTCTGAGAGTGATGTAATAAACAACTGCCGTAGCAATTGATGGTTTTGCATCTCTTCCTCCAACGATAACCCGCTCACTTCACCTACACAAGTTTTGACCCTAGTCCTTCTCGAACCCGGTTCCGCTTTCGATTCTGGTCCTGATTCCGTTTCTGATTCTGCTCTTCGTTCAAATTCAAAATATCGTTAT
The DNA here is from genome assembly GCA_005406025.1 of Eumeta japonica. Lineage (NCBI taxonomy): Eukaryota > Metazoa > Arthropoda > Insecta > Lepidoptera > Psychidae > Eumeta > Eumeta japonica. The sequence goes on along the minus strand of BGZK01000655.1, from coordinate 319,191 downwards.
TTCATAGCTTATAATTTAACTCTTGAAATAGGTCGTAACATTTAAAAGAATTTACAGTTTTAATTATTCACTCTTTTTTTAATTACCACTCGTTCATAAGGCAGTTATCCCTCAAGAAGAACGAGCAAAAACTTGAAGGTAACTCTTTTCAAACCAAGTATATAGAGATACATTCATATATAAAACTATTGCAGGAAAAACATACAAATACATAATATAAATAAAAATAATGAAACATCTCATAAAATTATTATATCTGCATACTTCAAATTACAAAACTCAGTACTCGATTATATTAACTATATACTTGAAATTATAAAAGTTTTGTAGTAACAAAAAGATTCGTGACGTCATTATTTTACGATTACAAATTTTCCTACCAAAATTAGAAAAGGAACTATTAAATCGGACTTGTAGTTTTACAAAACTTTTGTTATCGCGGAATTACTCTTATTTTAGTAATTGTTAATGCATTACACCAGTTCTCTCTCAGTGTAGCTATGAGTAAAAGAATTATTTAAATCTTTTACTCTTAGAAATATGGATGAAGCCAAGGGTAAATGTTAGCAGGCTAATTTACACGCATAGTGTAAATATCTATTAGTGAAAGGATTCGGTACATTAATTCGGTTTAGTAATACAAATACACGAGTGAAACCGGGTACAAAAGCTAGTTTTGCTTAGAAACGTCTCCAGCGTGCGTACAACATTTCGCCAAAGTTTCACCGTAATCGGATCAATGGCTTAGGCACGCATAGACGACAAACATACATTGATTTTTATTTATCGGTCGGGATAAAAGATTTTTCGTATTTTATATACAAATTCAAGATAATTTTTCATCATATTTTATTTACAATTAATTAAAGTTTCATATATATACACATACACACACACACACACGCACACACGCACGCACGCACGCAATGCACACTCACACACGCACGCACTCACTCACACACACACATATATATATATATATGCCATCTTGTAGGTAGTGACATAATCTTATTGTAGAAATTTTGGGATTTCTGATCAAAAAACTGCGACAAATAGTTTTGACAGATTCTCTTGATGTTAATTTAATACTGCCAAAATTCTGAAGAGACCGAATAGGTGAAAATCTGAGGGTGAAGGTCAGGGCTATGGTGGGGATGCATTAACACATCCTAACCAAACTCTCTCAATATTTGTTGATTGATCAAAAATGTGTGGTGTGGCGTATCGTGGTGAAAACCATACCCTTTTCTGTTGAACACTTCCGGCCGTTTTCTCTAATTCCCGCTTGAGACTCATCAACTGTTAGCAGTAGAGATTCAAATCGATGGTTTTGCTCGACGGTTAAAACTTATAATTATTAATGCTCTTCCATCACCACACAATATCAACTTATTGTGTGTTTCGCTATATTCTGTGGAGCTTGCTTGCCTTTTGACCATAATCTTTTTCGCACTTTCTTGTCGTAATCCATGTTTCATTACTAGTTATCAATTCTTTAAAACGGTTTGATTTCATTGTCTTTCTTCAACATAAATCGCAGAGTACAATTCATCACATTTCTTTCATCAGTGAGTTAGTGTAGGACCCAACTATCGAGTTCTTTTATGTATGCGGTTTTTTCAAATGGCTCAAAACTGTTTTGTGATCAAACTTTTAGCTATATCAGTAAGAACTAATATATCGATCTAACTTCTTACTTCTTCCAAAATGTCATCGTTTTATCCGTAATAAGTCGAACAAAACGAGATTCATCTTTGACATCAAAATACTGGATTATAAACGCTTAAACCAGTTTTATGCTACTTTTACCTACACTGCAATGGATTCATAAACGTCACTAATTTTTACCAGCTAGGTGTCACCTTTTTTTTGTAATAAATACCAGGATAAGCCGCCGCGCCGGCGGAGTGGCGCGGCGGCAGCCGGGAACAGCGACTCGAGGTTGGCGCCGAATTCACCTGTGCCGGAATATGGTTACAGGGAAGTGTGAACAAGGTGTTATTTTAGGACAATTTTAGTGCCCAACAGACACATGGAAACAAATGAAACATAAGCAAAACAAAAATGTTTTTGCTTTATCAACAAAGACATTACAAATCTCTAGTTCTATTTCCTTTCCTAATTGGTTAGTGAGACGACTAATAATGATTACAGAGTTCTGGAAGTTCAAAAAGTGTATATTAGTCAATTTTCTTTTTAATTTATACAAAATGATTATTATTAGTATTGATATTTCTTAAATGTCGAGTAATCTCGTGGCGCTAACTCAGTCCATTTCTGAGAGGCGTGACCAAAAGGTGTGTAATTGTGCGTATTAATGCCCTAAACTGGTATATTTTTTGTGTATGTTATACCCTTAAATACCAAGGTATTTATACGAAAGCACAAACAGAGCGATCATATTTAATTTTATGATCGTTCCTAGGAACCATCAACCGTCTGTGCTCTTCGCGTGCACTTTTCTCGTAATACTAATATTCCTGTTATTGTGTTTACTATTAGTGAGACACTCTATTTATTTTTGTTAGGTATTGTATTGTTGTTGTAAATAGGTTTCCCAAATTAATCTTTATTTATTAAAATAAAGGGCAGATTAAAGTTTTATAAATCATATTGCTTGGCGTAGTAATAGTATTTGCTGTAGATTAAAGTGAAAGTAAATAAATCAGTTAAACCTTAGTTCTTTATTTTATTGAAAACTTAATTTATTTTCATTATTCTGGAAACAGTTCATTATCTTCAGTTGCAGCAAGAGTATTGTGATTAATATTATTTTTTTTACATTATGTAACGCCTACTACATCATTATTAGTATTCAGTATTACGTTTTGCAATTTTACTTATGCAGTTGTACCTAATACTTAATACCATGCTTTATATGTCTGGTTAAGAAATTAGTATATTAGAAAGTATTTTTTTTTATTTCTTATATGTGTATATTATATTTAATATCACATTTTGTATTTCTGCAATATCTTTACTAATGCTCGTTAATTTTTAAATATTTAATACAACAGTTTGTTTTTACTAATTTTTATTTACAGTTGGAACGAGAGTGTAATGTTATTACAATAAATCCATTTTCTTAGGGTTCCTATTTATAATGTAGCTTTTAATACTAATTATTACTTAGTACGAAATATAAAGCTGGGTATCAAGTATTACAACTACATATGAAAAATTGCAAAACGTAATACTGAATACTAGTAATTAAGGAGTTGGCATTACAAAATGTAATATTTAATATCAGTAACATCACACCAGGAATTACAAAACATCGTATTAATTGTTAGAAATGCATACTTGAAATCAAAAAATTACGAAATAACTTATTAAGTATTATAACTGCATATTAGAAATTACAAAACTCAGTACTCGATTTTATTAACTATATACTTGAAATTATAAAAGGTTTTGTGATAACAAGAAAGATTCGTGACGTCATCAGTTTTGCGATTAAAAAATTCCTTACTAGAAACTAGTAAAAGGAACTATTAAATCACTTCTAGTTTTTATAAAACTTTTCTTATCGCGGGGTTTACTCGTATTTCAGTCATTATTAATGTATTTCACTATTATTTTTTCTCTCAGTGTACATTTTACAAATAGTGTACTTTTTGAAGACCTTATTCAATGCCTTTTCAGAACGTTTCCACGACTTATTTAATGCCTTACCATGATAGCCTACATAATTCTTAATGTACATTTTAAAATTTATACGATTGATTATAAACAATTGTAAACTATAGCTATTCTAAATTTCAGCCTGACGTGTAAAACGGTCGCCGAGATTTCTATTTCTAATTTACAACAGTTAAACGTACAGGCGGACGGACAGGGGCCCAATTACGCTAACTTAAAAGAATGTAACCTTTATCTTCGTGATGTAAAAATTACGTCAGCCAAAAAAGCTCTCGGCGACAGGCTGACGTAATTTTGACATTTTTACAAGCTACATCGTTTTAAGTGAGCATAATTGTGCCCCAGACGGAATGGCAAAATGTAGTGTCCACAGGCCCAGAGATGTCGACTATTTATAAACGACACTATGAGCGGTGTACTTATTTGAAATAATTAACTTTTAAAATTAAAAACTAAACACGTCAAAATAGGTTGTTTTCACTGCACAATTGACATTTGACTAAATTAGTTTTAAAGATATTGACATTTATGACATTAAATTAATGTCACAAATGATCTCTAAGATTACCGATATTTTGACATGATTTCTTTTTAAATTTAACAGTTAGCAGTCAACTATTGCAAATGACAGTTTGAAGTACACCGCTGTAAATCATAGTTTCTGAACAGAAATGATTGCTTAAAATTCCAACGCTGGAATGGTAACAGAAGAAATTCGAAATAATCACGAGCTCGCTAATAGTTTCGTCGTACCAACGATGGCGACATCGGCCAATCGCGGGCGCGGGGGAGCGCCCGACTGCGCTTTTCAACTCGCGTTGTACCGCCCGCCCGCGTCAACAGCCCGCCGCGTAAAACGGTGTTTATCACGCAGTTTTTCTTCTTCCCTTTTCCCGCCCGGCCCCGCGTTGTCCTCTCATAGAATTCTCCAGTCCCTTTGACGAATTTCGTGTCCTTTCATCGCTTTACGTCGATTCGTTCTCAACGTCTTTATTCACCTTTGAAGATGCCTTTGATCCAATCTGCATCCTATTTACATATTTAAGCGCTCTGCAGCTCATCGTCTTTTAAATCGGCGTCCCGGCGAGTACCTCTCCGTCGCCGTCGCCGCGCCGAGGGCCGGCTTTCTCGAGCGTCGTTCTTTCGGATTAGGTATATCTTATAATCATACGTAATTTATTATGAAATTATACTGAGCGATATAAACAGACGACTTTGCGCCGGTACTTTCCGCGTCGTAAAGATATCATTATATATTCAAACAGCCGTAAAGTGGCGTCGGGCGAGTGTATAGCAAAAAATATTTACATAAAAATGTGAAACTTATTTTTTTTATCCCAGTACGGTATTCTTTATCGCAGACCGAATTGAAATACTCGACAATACAACATACCTTCAGCGTAGACAGCCCAAAGATGATAATACCTTTTACGTTAAACTTTTTCTCGGGAGTATACCGAACATGATTCGAGCGAGGAGTACGATAAAGTCGTCGGCGACCAACGGCATCAAGACGTCCATGCACTATCGGAGAAGGGTCTACTTCAATATTTGCGATAAACCGCCCTGAGCCATTCAAAACCATTGGCAGTACACTACTGTATCGCGGGGTCTTCTGTGGAATATGAGGGTTCTAGAAATTACCAGAACATAATGTTACAAATTTCCAAGCACATAGTCGTGTATTTCTACCATCATCTAATGTCATTGCGGAATGAAGTATGTTATTGTTAAAATAAATATTAAGAAAAAAAAACTTGAGCACTTTTGTTTCTCGTGACACGACACCATGTCGGTGACGCATCGCGTAAGTCTCCGCCGGTCCGCTCGTCGAAGAATCGGGAAAAAACAACCGGGATTAATAACTTACCCAGTGTGTACTATCAGTATTTCAAATTGAACCGAACTGCTGACAACCTCAGCATGTACAAAAATGAAGACTTACAAATGAAATATGTTTGTCTCGCACAAGGAACTCGAACGGCACAACTACCGACTACGCCTCAACAGTTGGAGGTGAGCTTTCAATAGGAGTTCGTACAAACTAACTTTACACTTACTTAGCGCTTTCTGAACTTTACGTAACAACTTGTAACAATATATTCTGGCGAATTGGCAAGTTTTACGTTTGCTCTGTACATTGAAGATATAAAAGACGGCTGGGCAACGAATCGGGACACGCAGACATATCCTCTTTGATAGAAGCGTAGTGGGATTTTAAGTAAGGGAAATAAGCATTTATCACTTCGGTCAAAACAAACTAGAAGCGGTACCGTAGTAATTGGATCATCTATACTGCCACGTACGCTTGAATTCACTTATTGTGAATGAGGCTGAAAGTGAGATGAATGTATTTATACGAGGATGTACAGCAGGATTTTGAAAAATAATGGTGTAGTACATGAACAAAATTTTTCCCTGCGACATATCACAGAAATTTATGGTGAAATACCCTATGTACGTTTTTAGATTTAGAAAAAAAAACTTGAAAATGATTTTGAAAGACCTATTCAAAAATACCATTTCATTGAACTTTTCTTTGGTTGGTCTCGGTATTAACTTTATATATACAGACTGACAATAACAAATTAATCTATTTTATCTCCGCATAGTTGGGTGAAAACACGTAGTAATGAAAATTAATAAATGCCGACCGTGCAATGTAATAGGTTAGGTCATAAAGCACGATTAGGCGCAGAGCGCTCGGGCTGAGTTTCCGGCTTCATTAGTCTCTCCCGCCCCCTGCCTATTCTCGTCCCGGCGAATTTCCTTACTCCTCGAGCTTGGAAACTTTCTTACTCCAATTAAAATCAATTTAGCATCAGAGAAAGAGAGAGAGAGACATAGAATTTGAAATGAATATGCCTAGAAATATTTGGAGTATTAAAGTTCCACTCCGTAGATACTTAATACAGTATATCGACACATGACGACTTTTACGGTGGAGCGATAAATTATTAAATTTAATAAAATCTTAATGTCAGTTACGGGTAGGATATACACGTTATGTAATTACTATGTATTTTGAAACCGAAAGGGGTCACAATAAATATGCTAGAACATTGCTTACAGTCACAAGTACGACAACGATGTAGTTCACAGTGACGATCTTAGACGTCGCTATTATAACTACGTGATGACGATTGCGGTGTAATAAATAATTTTACACAATTAGTCAATTCAAAAACGAAATTGTCGCTACTTTCTTCATTGAAATCATTTTCAAATTATGTAAAGCACCACTAGACACGTGAATTTTTGAAACAATGTAGGAAATAACGAGTTCTTTATAAGTGGAACGTTATTACACGTGCAACTGTTCATAAGAAGACACGAAAGTGATTAAACAAGAAAAAGCTAAACTGTCAGACCCTCTAATATTGTGGCACGTGCTGATTTTATAAAACCCTATTAAATTTCTGGTAAATATAAATCTCGTTTGAATATGTGTACAGTTGCAGAATATTACAAATAGAGATCATCTCTCTTCTGTCCTCGTCGCCGTCACCTGGCTAACTCTTAGCTCACTCCGCGTACACCACGGACCGTCCACGATACTCTCGTGTCACAAACGTGTTTATTTATTGAACTGAAGTAACTCGTTTTTATTAGTGTCGTTATGAGTTATACATAATCATATTAAGGCAATGTAATAATGTACATGATCGTTACTTTTGTAAAGTTTCGAAAATGAATTAGAGTTAAACGACATTTACGTAATCTTTTTGCGACCTAAAAGTCTATGATGGGGACCTAATCATTAACTGATTATATTTCTCAGTCGTCATTCTGAAACATAGAATCTCTTACGTACCTAACAGAGTCGAAGTGACGACAATACCTAAACGAAACCTTGTATGTAATATACGACAAGAAATAATAAGAGCAATAGTGTCCCGACACGCGCAGCAAGAAATCACGCGTTCCCAATAACAGCCACGGATATCGGGCCCGTTATTAGCGCGAAAGCTCCGAGCGGGGCGGCGCGCGCGGTCGCGGCCGGGGCACCCTCGTCGGGTTGTCAATTACAGAAGTCCGGCGCTACGGCCGCGCCGACGGACGGTATTACCGCAGGGCGGCTCCGCGACCGAACGCATAGTTGTAGTCGAAAAACCGGATCGATGAGAAGGGTAGCCGTGGCCGGAGCAGCGTCTACATCTAAAAACACGTCAATGTAGATTAGAGTCTACTGGAGAAGAATTAGCGATAGTGTAATGTTCAGAAAAACGTTCTTTTAAATTTCATGTTTCCATTTCGGTACTTTCCGAATATGATCGATCTAGAATCATTTTTAAACTTACCAAACTTACTTCTTCAAACTCCGTTTGGAATAAAGCCAGAATTAATAAAAATGTCCTAAAAGTGATGGACAATCAATTTGCATCGAAATAGTGTGTCGTCGTGTCATTTATGAAAACAATTTAATTACGTTGCAGCTGTACATATGCATATACAGTCTATAGCCGGTGCGCATCACATTCATGTCACGGAAATATGACAAAACTTCACTTTTCTTTCTAAGCTACGTAAAAGTTTAAGAATGATCGAGATCTGCACGTTACTTTCGTAGAAAAACCGAGCGTAGCAGTTTAAAAAAAAATCTTTGAAGGCGGTCGTAACTCGCGCGCACTTGATTTCCAAGATGGTAATCGAAGATTTTGTGAATAATAATAATATGAAACATTGTCGGCGGCCACCGTCAGGTGCCATTTCGCGACGTGTCGGTGCGTGGATAAATTCCTGCTACCGCGCCTTTTTGCCGGCCCGAGGAACGGACGCTGACCTGCGGAAAGGAAACGCCGCCGGTGGTCGTCGACGCTTCGTCCCCGTAATTCAGGTGTGGCCAGCCTTTGACCTTTGTTGTGGGCCAAACTTTAGTGTGCTGATACATTCGCGGGCCGCGTTGAAAGAGTGGTGCATTTTAAAATAATGTTTTAAACTAGTATTGCACGACTCATAATGCGAAGCATTAAGAAGTGCTCTACGAACGAATAATTTTTTTTCCTCAATTTCGTAACTTTTTTCATCAATAACACGATTAATAATTCATGTAATTTTATTAACCTGTGCACTATTTGATAGATAATTTAATGAAGATTAATTCTATCACTGGTTCAAATCGATTTAACATAATACAATTAGAAAAAACTATCAAAATAGTCAAAAGAAATTTCCTGTCAATCAACACTTTTTTCGTTCCGGACACGATAGCGAGCGTAAAAATTCACTAATTTGATCCATTTTTTTTTTAATAGCTTGAGATCCACTGTCCGGAGATTGGTATTGAAAATGGTTAACTTGATTTGTGTCGTTTAATAGTTATTAACAAAAAACGAATGAACATTATGAGTCGTGCACTTTTGGATTTTCCAAATATTTATAATTTTTAGCGATAGATACTTATCAGACATGAAATTTTTTCAAAATGTCTCGTGGGCCGGTGGTCGCCCACAAATGTTGTAATTAATTATTCGATTCGCGCGACGCAAAATCGCCAGTGAGGCGGGCAGGACCGATCAACGCGAAACGGCGGTAATACGGACATACGCCGGTGAAACCAGAGACTGTAATGTGAATTTTCCTGTCATGTTTAACACGCTTTTGTTAGCTTCACCTGTATGTATGTATGATGTATGTAACCGATTTACACTTGATTTTGTCCCACTTTACACGGAGAGATTTAATTTAAACTTTATACACATATCAAGAACCGGTGACAACACAATAAATTGATAAGTTTATCTCACTATCCGGATCAGGATCGCCAGGATCGAATAATTTCGTCACGTATCGTCTGCGTGAGAACAAGTGGCTTATTACTGTTACTAAATTCTATTAAGGTTTTGTAATAGAATTTAGTAACAGTAATAAGCATTATTATTAATTCGACTATTGTTGTATTGTTAAAAAATACAAATTTTTATCAGTCAATCCAACTAAAAGTAAAAATAAATATAGTTTAAAAACTAAAAACACGCTTTTAAAGCACATCAAACTAAGTAAAAAATAATTCTGAACATGAGCCGAAAAATAATATTATTTGACGAAAATTGTATTATTGTGAGCATTGCGTGAAATGACATATGGGTCACTAAACTATTGAATCAAAGTAAAATGATGTTGCACCCTCACTTTGGGAATCACATAAATTCTGTCAGTATTAATCCATTGAAATACAAATCCCAATTAAGTGTCTACCTATATATAACCATCTGATCATATAATAACATAAATATTCAGCGATTTACAATAATCAAGTACGATTCGGGTACACATTTAGTAAACAGGTAAACACATTTAATTTATGTCAACACTCATATAGAGTATACTTGAAATATATATGTATTTTATAATATAGGGTTAAACATAATCCTAATTATGTGCTTTAAGTATTAGTACACATGCAACTTAAAAACCATGGCCGCGTTAGCAACGAAGCATTATTCCAATGTAAGCATCACTGCATCATAGGTATGTATAATTACATATTATCAATAAACATAAGAATTATAGACACAAAATATAGTACCAGTTATGTCACGGGGTTTAATAGTATCCATCAATGAATCAATTACACGACAAGCGCTAATGTCACATATGACACGACACTTGCCCACGCGCACGTTACTGACTCACTGCATCTCACTCGACCGGCCGGAGCGCGCGCGAGCCACTCAGTCATTGACCCGGTCACCGCCGTCGGCCACGGACGCGTACAGTACGGTAAATGCGCCTTCGCTTAGAAACCGGTTGACTGGCACGTTTCAACATCTGGCATGATTCAGATGGATAGGCGTAAAAAATATATATGTCTATATCACGAGTGTATGGAAAGAAATATTAAGTGCATAAAAAAAAAATGTGAAATTTATAGAAGTTCTAAGTATTGTATTATTTGAAACGAAGAAAAATATTAAGAATTTTTATAGTAAAATGGTATCATAAAAGCGTAAAACTGTCTTATCATTTCGTTTCGAAGAATTTTAAAAATAGGATTCTATCGAGAATGATAAAATATTATAATAAATCTAATATGTCCATTTCTATAGTGTTCGATGCCCAAAGTATTTTTTTTTTTTACCATATATCATGGCAATTTTCGTATGATTTGTTGTATTTAAAAAACTCCGAGCAACTAATTCCCTTCAGAAAATTTCAGGGGATTTGCCTATGAGTTCAAAAAAAAGAATATTTAGCCTCGATACCGCTTCCGGAGTAATAAAATCGGAGTACCTAGAGAGGTCCGTCCGGACGAAATCTTCCCCGCGAAAGTAAACGCGATTTCCAATTTAGCGGCCGCGCCGTGTCGATCTTGAGTGCAGTCGCGATTGCGCTGATAATAAAAGTAAACGTCGACGACCGGCGAGCCTCCCGTTATTCAAAGTAGCTAATACGAGAAGGCCACGCGTCGCCGAGCGGGACGACAGCGCCCGTTTGTCCGGCGCAAACACTTCTTTTGTGACGCGTATTATTAGCTCGCGTCTTTGTACTACGTCGTTTATGGACGAGGTTGTAGTGTTGTACCATAATCCACATGTAAATAAAGTACCTACGATAAGTGATTGAATAAATTTTGCGATATGTAGCGATAACAGTATTAATAACGCGTAAACGCAAAATGGATTTAACTGTATTTATTATGTTGTTCATTACGCCCGTAATACACTGACCACTAACTGGGGTGACCTGTTTGCCGGGAACGATGGCGAAACCAAACCTACACATAAACACGTGATAGAAGATTTAAACTCATTTCCAAATATCCACAATATTTGCAGATTCTCCAGATAAGTATATATTTGTTATTTACTTAAAAATAACATGAAAATCGCTACAACTTTACATCTATGCTAAAATAAATAACCTGTAGCGTTTATTATCAGAGTAAAATAACAACTAAAATATACAACATTTTTTTTTATGGAGCCTGAAGTACATTTTGAAATGATTTTCAATCAAATTGTTATTAATACCTACTTGTACATGTTTTAATATGCCCCTTTGTTTTTATTTACTAAGAATTAAAAGACCCAGATTATTATTTATCCAGCAATAGAGTGATCGTAGCATCCAACTCAAGAATACTGTCTTACGATGATTTTTCACAAGAAAGCAGAATCTTTAAGGAACAATTCTGTTCTCATTATTTTGTGATTTTTGGTACATCTGATTAAATTAAAATTATTTTTCAGAAATTCCCTTTTTTTGTTCGTCGTGTAGATTTGGAGAAAATAGTGTGTGACAGACAAATAGATACGAGCGTGATTTTATAAATGTTCCATTCCTTCATTATGTGTAAGGTCTCTCAAAAACAACCTGAATAAACTGAGCTCCCAACGTGATTCCTATGTTCATGAAAGATTCGTATATAAATTCTAAACAAGGATCAAAATGTAGACTATTTCTACAGTAACCGACGTCTATTAAGGAATATCAGTTGGATAGTAGAGGACTGCTTTTACTTCCTATATTGTCTAGTAGCTCGAAGTTTTAATGACATGATGTATTTCGTTTTGTTCCTGTAAAACAATAAGAGACTATAGCAAGAAACAATTGATACTTTTTCTTTATACGGCAATCAGAATAAGGTTATACTGAGTTCTCAAGAGTGTTGTCCTCGAAGCAAAGGATACCGATTCAAACTCGACACGGGCAAATCGATCATGGATTAATGACCAACGCTAAACAAAATTAAGGCATTTGAGTCGTGCTTCGGACAACATTACACCGTTGGAAATCGTCGACGCGCTAGCGGTGTCGGCCGTTAACGGCCCGCGTGGGCGCCTAGAGGTCCAAGTCTTCATTCAGAAATAAATACGTGGTGGGAGGGTATACCTCCGAAGTGAGGTAATACAAACCACACAGAACATAATACACGACCCTTTACAATTCTTTCCTTTTTTTCGAACAACTGTATTTTAACCAGGATTTATCACAAACTCCGTAAAATTAACCCACGAAACGAATTAGGTAAAATGAAATTACTAATTTCATCCAAGATTCTAGAAAATAACTTAATCATATACCCTCCGTCTGTCGTTGCTTAGTTGCCCCGAAACGTGCGCAGCACCACATAATGGAACCGTCGGCGTCGGCGGCGCCGGCCGATGGAGAGACACTTTCCCCAGGTCGTCGGGCTGTCGCGGGGCAGGGCCTGTCGTTCGCTTTCATCGATCGAAAGTCGATTCGCATATCGGCGAGTGCAAGCGACTCGTAGTGCCTCATCGGAAGTGTTACAGCTCAACACCAGCGCTCTCGTCACCGGCGTCGCTAAGAAATGAACCTAGTCTGTCCTAGATACTCCGCTTGCCGTTGGTACTGAATTGGACAATAAAAATATGAGGTGTCTTTTGCACCCCCGGTTGGAGCTAAGTTCTTTCGCTATATGTAAATATACTTTATGAATTGGACAATAACAACGAAATTAATTATAAAGATTGTAAGTGTAATTAAATAAATAATAAAAAGAAAGAGAGAGCCAGAGAGATCGAGAAGTTTAAAGCCTAGCATACACTGTACAGCGGTCAGCATTTTTCGTTGCGGTTACATTTTTTTTCGTGTAGCTTTCATCCGACGAGCGCCCGAATGTAACGTTCGATAAGGAACTTAGTTCCAAAAATACGCCTACCTTGCAAAGGGACGAAATCTGTAATTTGTGAAATAATAAAATATTAATTTTTACCGTCATATTCACCAAAATAGTTGACACGCGATCGAAGCTCAGGATAGATATTTGAATAAGTCTGTCACGTCACGCGTGTTAAGCTGGATGTGATGAAGTTTATAGTGTAGTTATATTTTTAGATGTAAAAATAGTGATGTTAGAGAGCGTTGTGGTTTGAAAGAAGATGTACTACCTAGAGTACAAAGAAGTATGGTTCGATAGTTTGGGCATCTGGAAAGGATGAATTAAAGTACACTGATAAAATAAATCTATAGAGCGAATGTGTGCGATGGAAAGGTTGGCAAGGGTCCCCCTAGAAAACCCTATGCAGACCATATTTGTGTCATATTAAAAAGGGGCCAAATTTTAAGCATCAGAAACCGACGAGCTTGCATGAAAAGATTGATGGATGTCAATGAGGCGAGAGATACGCAAAGATCACACCGTGTGGAAATCTATAGTCTCTGCCTACGCTTCTGGAAAATAAACGTGAGTTTATATTATTTTAATATTATTATAATTTTATAGTATGGTTTTTTGTTTAATCTCTATAGCAATAATATTTCATTATTATTCACATAATTTTATAAGCATGTATACATCATAACAATCCACGCATCGATAATACGAATTTTAGAAAAGCAGAGTTTTTTTATTGTCAATAATTTCCGTCTATTTCAGAATGAAACACAAAGATTTTTCAGTTCGCAATCTCGCCTCCCGCCGCAGTGCCGTTACAGCCTCCGCGCCGGCGCCCGGCCCGCAGCGCCCTCGATACATATTTCTTTCAGCGGGCGGCGCCGCCGAAGCTTCCAAAACTTGAAAACATTAAGTTAGCGTTTCATTTCGGGAGTTTTGATAGCGCGCGCCGGGCCCGGCCGCGGCCGCGGGCGTCCCCGGGGGCGGCGCCGAAACACGTTACCGGATTATATTTTCTGAACGACTTTTATATGGCGGTATCAAAAGTTCGGCCGCCGTCGACGGGGCCGGGGAAGCGCCGGCGCTGTGATTTTGCGATGTCGCAGACCGGCTGTTTGACGGCGTCTTTTAATAAACATATCGACATTTCATATTTTGCAAAAGATTATTTACACATATATAAGCCGATAATATAGTGATGTAGTGTAGATAAGATGATAAGGAAAATCCTGGGCCGTTTATTAAAAGATAATAAACTATTAGCTTTAACAAAAATAACCAGTAGTTTGTGCATAAAAAAATATATTCGATATTCACTTAAAAAATAATCTTATCCATAGGTCGCATCCTATCGACAACAGTAGATCGTATAATGTTCAGCTACTATAATTAATATATTTTCAATGCAGAATAACATCATGGTGTCTAGGTCTTCATAAACAAATATTAACGACTTGTCAAAATTGATCCTCGTATCTTCTCAAGTTATCAGTTTCATAGCCACTAATATTTATGCTTGACAAACGTATTTCTGTTTATTCCATCGAGAAATTTAACAAAATTAATCAAATTCCTTATTTAATGTCAAATTTAATCTTGCAATATATCAAAAATGAAAAAGGTCTTTTTTAAATTTAATTACTTCAATATGAATACCTACTCCACAAAACAGTTTCCCATTTAGAACCTTGTATAAATGACGAACATTTCCAAATATGATTAGTTTGACAGAAGTCTAAACACACATCCAATCACAAAGATGCCTTTGGGGCGGCCCGCGGCGGATAGAAAGGCCGGGCCCGATGCTCCTAATTTCAGACGCGATGATTGGTTTATGGAGAAAAGTTACAATTTGTTCTTGATATTGATAATTTTATCACATTCGCGGTAGCAAAACCGACACAGGATTAATAAGTGAATAATGCTGTAATAATTGAATTACATGTTTCCTAGTGTATATTACTTTTATTTTCGGAATTAAATTTCTTGAGCATGTTGAGGATGAAATAACCCTGGAACGTAAGTTCTGTATACAATGGGTGAAGGAAAACCTGACACTATGAAGGTAACCACATTTCTCTTAAGTATACTAACTAAGTTTATTCTCAAAGGACCTAGCCGATGGTGAAAATAGGAGGGCTAAGTTCGTATGAGAGTTGCATCGGTTATATATTTAAACGTAACGTTATGGAAAAATAATAAAAAATAAATTTTACTAATCTTTCTCTCATATATGACCAGCACTAATTAAGTACTAAATTATTAGTACATAAACATCGTGCTCTGTTATGATCATCATAGAGTTGGAGATAGCACACTGCTAGCTTAACGCAAAGTTAACAGGGATTCAATTTTTCATTTATCTTTTACTAATTTATTTTATTTTTTCATTACTTATTTATGCGGAACATTTACAGCGTATCTTTAACTAATAAATAAATAACAGATACAATTACAATTTTTAAAGCGAATTACAGATGATCTTCTGGTTAATTAAGTATCTAATTACAAGTTGTTGAGAAAAGATAAAATCATGTTTTAAGAATAAGTATTATATTATATAAAAAATTTGTCTCGGTATAGACACCACGAGTATACCATGCTATTTGTCTTTGTATTGCTGATATAACGGCAGTAATGTATACAAAAGGTCCAGTGGCTCTCTAGACGCGTACCGTATCGCTGATCAAATCAAACGGGGTCGGACAGTGCACAAGCGGAGATTCTCCCCGGCGGCCGGTGGACGCGAGTCATCGTCGGCGACGTTCAATGAACGGGCGCGGTTTCCGGGCGCGGCGCATTCCGACCCGCGGCGACCCCGCGCCGCGCCGCGCCCAAATAATAGACCCTCGTATGGGCCGGCAAGAAAAAAAGAGCGACTACCATAGAAAGCTTTCGTATAGAAGATTCCGTAGGATACGTGCACGTTTAACAGCCTCCGAGACTGGCATTAGAAATTCCTCTTGAGCTTGGAATCGTGGAAGAAATTAGGGACATGACGTGAGTTTCGATTCGCGAGCGACGAGCGAATCGATTTAGAATGTCGTCCAATCTGAAATCAAAGCCATAATCTCTTGTGGGCCGTTCATTAATCACGTGAGGATCCTGAGGGGAAGGGGGCGGTCTCAAAATGTCTACATGCTCTTATTGAGGGTGTGGGGGGCTCTCTTACATAATATTTTATAAGTCGAACTATGCAATTTTTTTACATAGAGTGATATTTACAAATAAGATCTATTTTTCCTTTTAAATGTATTTACAATGTTATTAATATATTTTATTACTTAAGTTTTTAAAAGTATAATGAGACTACTCAAATTACCATCATTTCACAAGTATGAAAATCTCGCAGAATTTATATGCTGTTCCGATAATGGCGCCTTCAGTCTGCCTCTTGTTTAACGTCTATAACAGTTTAAATTATAAACTTTCTTTGACATTATTTCAATTGTAATAGTTTTATTTTTGTTTGACTGCTTTCCTTTCTTCTCAATTATTTGAAAACTTACTTTTGATTATAATATAGACGGAGAGACAAGAGAATTATTTGATAATTATATAATCATTCTCTAAATGTAATAATGATGTAACCAAAAATAATGTTTTACAAAATAAAATTTGTTATTTACGTCAAATCATGAGTTTTAATGTAATTGATCCTTTTCTAAAACCAAATAAAATCTTACGTAATAAGGGCGAGGGGAGTCTGAGAAATTTCATACATGGGGGTATGGGGGGTAAGAATGGCGAAAATCGTCCTTACGTAATTAATGAGTAGACCCCTTGTGTCTGAAGTGAGTGCCATACCCGTTTTATGAAGGAATCCTTATGTACGACGGCGATAAAAATTTAAATATCTTTTAAAGTAACGAAAGGGTATATATATATAGATTTTGACGTGATAATGTCTTACAAATCGATGAACGCCGGCTGCATGCACGAAAAACCATGACTCATTGTCGCGTTCCGCCTGAACCGAGCGTGTGAGCGAGAGCGCGGAACAATAGAGAAGCACGATCGGCCTAAGCGTTCGGCTTGTGACGCGTCTATCTCTTTACTGTATAATTTATAGAAAAAAATTTAATTAACGAGTGCAAATAAATGTTAATTTATAGAAAACATTGTCATTTTCAATTAACTCCTTTATATTATACAAAATAATGATGATTCAGTGACAATAATTGAATTCAATTCATAAAAGAATGCAAAAAGAATTAATATTTTAAACAGACAGTTTTAAAGATTTAGATAATTTGATGAATCAATATATTGAATATTTTGTTATAACATTTTTTAAGGGGCAACTTGTGAGCCACGAGACAGTAGATGGTCATTGCCGCCCATTGACACCCGCAAATCAGAAGTCATCAGTGCGTTGTCGATCTTTTGGATAGAAAATGGATATCTGATCGAGGGTGTTGATGAAGGGGGAGTGTAATATTGGAGAGGGGAGTGGTCCACAGGAATTCTCAATCACTGAACGAAGCACAACAAAGATAGCTATTACTTCACGTTTGTATTCTGTAAGAGTGTGGTATCTCACCCATCGAGCAGGTCCATTTTCGCGGTGCAGTCGAGTTGACCAGAGCATGGCTACATTACTCAAAAATTTTAGATACATATTTTAATCACTTAGATATGATTAGTGATTACTTCGTACAACTAAGGAAACTCCATAACCTTGCTATTCGATTCTCGGGCTGTCGATAGCTTCTACATTATTCAAATAGCAAAAAATCGCATAAGAAATTTAAAACTTCGAAAGCTTCTTTCAAAATGATTACTAAATACAGGCTCAGTAATAAAATTCCGTTTAGATCCAACGGAACCCAAAATATGGTAGGAACAAAAAAATAACCTCTGGCTTAGACAGTACACAATTAAGAATCTGTATTATATAGCTCGCTCAACTTCACTACAGGTATTTCAAAGCCGTTAATATTATACATTTAAACGGACATTCCCCATCCATATAGCATTTTGATCGATATTAACAATAATGGAATATATCATTTTAGTTTCATCAATTTCATATGATCGTGAAGCTTTGGTCGAGGGGTCTTATACATTTTGTTGTCGAGTCAGATTTTTGGTACTCCAACGGAGGGCCATATCAGCTTTCTCATAGTGTTTTTATTTGAGGTCGAAAGGTCGGGGCCATAAGCTTACCGCGGGCGGACGAGGCCGACGGCCCGACGTGCTCTCCGACACAAGGAACAAGTGTTTTCAATCACACTCTCAAAATGCTTCGGCCGCTGTCACTCACATCGTCGCCGTGTCAGATTTTAATTACCCCACTGCCGAGTCATAACCGCCTAGCCGTTTTACTTCAGATCATGGTGCTCGGACTTCGAGACCCACACTGGTCTAGTATGGTGCGGAGGCTGACGACCACTGCTGTCATCAATGCGATGACAAGGTCCGGGACAGATGAGCGATCCCGTTCTCTAGGCATGGAGCCAGTGGTTTAATTTGACTAAATCGAAAAATCATCAGTATCAGTTTTAACGTTCAAAGGCAACGCTCTTAACCACCGCGTGTCCCGATGTCACAACTTATTGTATTTTAATTTTACGCTAAAAACAATATCATCACACGTCTATGTCATACTACTACTATACACGGGATTCGCAAAAGAAAGTCGTCATATGACACTTGTATTAAATTCTTTTGCTCTAATCGCTACGTTGGAGATCGACGATGGCGGTACCAAAACTGCTCCGTGATGCTGATTATCGACGATTCGAGTAGTTGTCTCGCTCTCGACTGCCATTTCCAATACTTACAGCCAAGTTTTTACATGCCGGCAAAAATTCTCATAAGAAACCATATGAAAAAGCAATATTGTCTGATCGGTTTTCTCTACATTCCGGTTCACAGTTATTAGAAATTCTTAATCCGCTGATAATTTAGTCGAGTCTTACCTGAAACAACAAAAAATAAACAAGTGAGCACAACAGATTAACATAATATTCAGATGAACTTTAAGTATACGTCTTTGTATTCACTTTGATGAATGAACTATATTTTTATGGCTGCGCGGCCGGTGGGCCCTTAATGAGCTCTATTAATCTTTCTCCGTCCGTCCGTCTGTTACAGCTATACAATTACCGTAGTTAGGTAATGTAAGATACAGACTTGAAACATAGATACATAAATACATTACTCATTGAAAAAGACAAAAAGTATGAAGCCCCCGATCTGTGAACGCAACTTGTCCATAACCATTTTTCTAGCGGCTCTATTATGCTGTACAAAATAAAGTCTTAGAAGTAAAATCATTATCCAGTCGACATGAAAACGCTGTGCATTAAATCGTGTATTGCAGTATCGCAGTGAAGTGCAAAGATTGCTATCCTAACAACATTTTCTTGTGATGACGGTGTGTCCGATTTTCAGTTGTATTAATTTCTGCCAGTACATTTTATTATTTCAGTGATTTAATTCATATATTTTGTTTCCATAACTATTTCATTTTATTATTTCCTCTGAATTTCTCAATTTCGCATTTGCCCCATTTATGTAAATACGCTCACCGAGATCTATAAAATACTAATTTGAACATTTCAAACGGATTAAACTTTACATGCGTAATATATTACGCCGCGAAGTACTAAATACCTTTCGCGGCATAGTACCGCAATCGAGTTCATTATACATATTTGATAGAAAGCTAGTCGTTCATGACGCATGTATTCGAGTACGTAATAATGTCGTTTTTGCTTCATTTTAACTGAACAGCATAATACGAAAATCGCTTTTGAAGACGACTCGAATCCGAGTAGACATCTTATCGATCTGGTATACTGAACCGCAGCACTAGCTCCGCAGACGACGAACCACACAAAGTGAACTTTGTCTATGTTTGACTAACGCAGACGCAGACGGACCGCCAGACGGGCGGCCGCTATCGTCCGGCCGGACACCACGCGATATGTAACAGTGGACTATGCATTTATCTACTTGTTCTGTATGTAATTGAAATACACTACTCTCGACGTTTAATTTCATTTTAATGTCATGCTAAAGAATTATGTGTACCATTATAAATTTGTGAAAATCTGCAATGATTATTGTAATGACAGCGCATAAATAAAATTAATGAAAATATTTATTCCAAAAATCTATAGAGGATGAAAGAATTGAAAAAGTGAAGAATTTCTTTACCTAGAATATCTATCTGTTCATAAATAACTGAAAACATGATGAGTATATTGAAAGGAATGTAAGTGCGTCAAAAAGGTGAATGGGGCTTTGTTCGTTATCATAAATAGAAAAAATATCTGCGGCAAGTGCCTATCGATGGCGGAGTCACGGTACTTTTACTCGTATAAAGCGGTACATGTGGTGTTTTTGAAAAATAGATATAGAAATAATGACGGGAGACAATAAAGTGTTTTGAAAGAAAGCGTACTGAGTAGAATGGAAAAAGACGTATCCTTCAATATGAAGTAAACTTATGAAAGAAATCTACGTAGTAAAGGTGTTCGATTTAATGGGCAAAGAGCGCCTTAAAAGTTTAATAAAGATCGGCTATACATTCACCAATTTCACAAAGATCGTACCGTGTGGAGATTGTGGCCTCTGAATGTCTTACTTTTGAATTGTCGTCGATGCCGTGGCGTATCAATACATATTATATGACATGAATGGCGTCCACCGGTAAATGGTTTTAAATAATGGCTTGGTGATTATACTCGGCCAGTGGCAGGTTCGGAGTGTAAAATCATTTTAATGTAGTACATACTACCATTCGTTTCTCATACAAGTGAAATGGCCCAAAATACAAAACGTCCACCAGTCTTAGCAGAGTCCTATACACGGTAACCGAATCATTTATGCCCTAGTTCAGTTATATATGCCTTGGCTGCAGTATTAGGGTGGTGGCAGTTCTACGAAATCTGTGGTACGTATACCAATGATATTGTTATGTCTGATCAGTGGATACTTTTACTCAATAAAGCGAAATTACTGTAGACTTTTGTCGAAGAGGCCCTAACAGCAAGTCGAATAGCGGTTGACTTAAAAAAGAAAAAAATATGCCATTATAAATCTCAAAAAAATGTTGAAAGCCTAATTGCAATTACAAAAATCAATGTAGTTTTCTTCTAATAGGCAGGTTCTTTTAATTATTTTTTTTTTTGCTTTCTATTAGGTACACAAACATTACCTCGACAAAAGTGATCGGGACATCTTATAAAATATTTACTCTAAAATGCCTTCGCGAAAAAGAAAAAAAACGTTTAACGAGTGTTTTAATCCGTTTCTCTGTCCGTTTCAGAGCGCGAGCGCCGATCGCAGGGGTTTAGTAACGGCGCGGGCCGGGGGCGGGCGCGGGGCGGGCCTCGCCGCACGGCGAACAATGAACTCCGTCCGCTGCGCTATCGAAAACGTTTGATTTAAAGCGGCCGCGGATGCTGCAAGCGCTCGTTCTGAATAGACGTGGAATATGCGAAGTCTGTACGATAATGTATGTTTATGAATATATGTCGTTCATGTTAGTGTCATACGTGCGAAAGTGACACTGTTTGTCTGTCACAACTTCGCGGTTAAGCTGTTGAAATATTTTTTATGAAATTCAAATGGAGTCAGCTTGAATCCTTAGTAAGAGTGTAAACAAATTGCGCGTTTCTGTTTTCTTACAAATTCAACAACAATTAAAAAAATTTCAACTTAATTTAGTGTATTCTTTAAAACACATTATCGCGCAAAGTATACACTATAATGTCTTTAATTTTTTCCATCTTTTTATTTATACGTTTTTCTTAACTCAACATTAACTGATACGATGTTGAAGGTTCCGCTATAATCGTAAAATCTTCATTATAAAATTATAAAGCAACTATAGAGCGTCAATATATTCAAATATACAATATATAAAAAAAAATAACACTTAATAAGTGTACAAATAAATAAAAAACAATACGTAAATACGATACTAAACTACGTTACGTTACTGTCGTTTAATTTTCTGGAACTTAATAATAAAATTTATCGGTGTGTACGTCTATAAACTTAAATACCAGCGAGCGATAAGAACAGGTGGTGGGTAACTGCGTACGGCCGGAGGACACTCAATGCGTGGCACTTTACGGCCACTCTGATAGCTGATGCTCCCAAATCTACAAAATAACGCCGAGAGCGAGGAGTATCTGTATGCTAAAGTTGCAGTAATTTAATTACCAGATAATGTACAGAGTCCTCATTTCTGTTGTAGTTTCGATTTTGATCTTCGTGATATTTAATTAAAACTGTGTGCAAGTACTCGGGTAGGCCATATTATATGACCTTTCGCTTTCGTAACCGTGGTGTAGAATGCAAAGTAGAAGGTAAGCGTTGCAGCGCAGCCGCCGCGGCGCGCCGGCGCGCGCCCGGACGCGAGTCGTGTGGCGCGAATCGACACGTGTTTAGCAATATCGTAGACACGCAGCTAAAAATTTCGCCGGCCAGATTGGAACTTTGCAACAGTACAGTATGCTCGGAAGATCTTGACCGGGCTGAAGTTGAAGCGAATGCGAGTTCGCGCCGGTACACTTAACAGAAAAACTATTTTTGACTTTATATTAATTATAATGAATAAAAAAAAGGCAAACGCGGGCGGCAGAGGGCGGCGACGAGCGCTTACCCTCTCCCCCTCATATCGCAAACTTTCGGCCGAGACCCGATTGTAATTATTGCGACGCAACTCGCGGTTAAATTTAATCCGGTCGAGATGATTCGGACGTACTGTACCCGTCGATGGCACCTCGTGTCCTCTGTCAGTCGGTGCGTCGAGACGATGATATTCGACGCGGTCCGAGTCGGGCCGGCCGCGGCCGTGCGGGTGGTTTTGCGACGCCGTCGCCGTATCACTGCGGTGTGCGTTTTTGAGAATGATCGAGTGTACGCTTCGATGAGGTGCCGCCGCGTCACCCCGCCGTACCGGAGCAAATTTGATATAATTCGTCTTATCATATCATGTAATATTCGAGATCAGATCGGTTTTATAACAAAAAGTCCGAAATTTCAAGAACACTCCCGTACCATCTACGATTGAAGGTGACCGTAATGATATCGTCAGCTAGCTCAGCGGGGCCGTGCGCGTCGCGACTGCGTCCGGCTCGCGGTTACCGTTTGAAGTCTAATCCGTCCGCAGTTCACGTCCCTGCGAGCGATCCGACTTCCCATCTCCGGTTCTAGGCGCTGGTTTCGTGAACCCTATCAGTTACGCTTATTTTGCAGCGGATTTACTAGCACCGAATTTTTATGTGCAAAGAAATTTAGAACATAACGGCATTGTACATCGCACGAGTGCCTCGATTGACATTTGAAATTTGTTAAAGAAATGTAAATTTCAAACAGTTCGCTGTGTGTTTAGGCGTTCAACCATACGCGAATAGAAGATCGTTGGATAGTTTCCAAGAAAGGACCTAGCAGCACATGTCGAGTAGCTTTCTTCTTTCAACGCTCTATACGAGAAGGTACAATCGGCTTTATCGAGACAATAATCGCTATACCAATGTTATAAAAAAACATCATAATAAATTCTTTAAGAATTTACTTTGAATAAGGAAAAAACGATTTGTTCGTAAGGTCCTAATTTAATATTTCGAGTGCTATTCACGATGAATTTTGGTTCAAACAAACGGATAATAAACATCAACATTCACACGACGTTAATAACCGTCAATATAACCGCAGACGGACAGATAGAAAAATCATTCCGCGTACTACACCGACTATCTCGTCCGGGTGCGCGGCCGGCGTTATTTAGTCGCGACGTTAATAAATAATTAGTTTCGACCTAAAACGAACGACCGCACAGCAGGAAATTAATAGCGTCCGAAGCATTCTGACTCACTTATACAGACTCGATTTGATTACACTTTGTAGTATATCTATACTTTTGCTATATAAATATAGTAAGTTTGGAACTAAATTTTACGGCAACGTTCAATTTCTGTATTTAGGATTTTAAATGCATTTATACGACCTCCATTCTGAATGAGTTTACTTCCATTCGGGTAATAAAACTAATCAACTTGTTACGGAGTCGACCGCAGTCCGGTGACCAGTTTAGCTTCCACACTATCTTCAGTAAGTGATGTCTTTCAGCCTTCAGCTTTAGTCACCATAGAAAGTATTTATTAATAGCTACGAAACTTTGAACTGTATTTGTATGTATGCATACTAAGGATGGTCAGTGTTTCGGTTTTAAAATGAATGTATTCACCACTGTATGGAAAATTTTTGAAGTCCCGCTTGTTCCGTTAATTCTAAGCGTCTAGCTCTTGCGGTTGACGACGGTCAGTGCGAGGCCGCTTTTATGTTCTTGCTACGTCATCCTGCGGGAATGACAACTCCGACGTTGTCGACTGCTGATAGTTGAACATACATTTTTGGTGCATGGCTGATGGACGTACTGATGCGTTTCTAACTAAGTACGTTTGTAGCGCTTTAACTAAAGAATTTTATTTAAGGACGTTGAAATCAATGCTGTCTCTCTGTGGACAACAATCGAATCTTCTATAATTTTTTTTTGATAAAATTTCAAGTAATAAACTGCATAAACCGAAATAGAAATATCTGCACAGCAGATAATTAATTTCTTTATGGTTATGAATTCAGATGCAACACGTTTATCGATCTCGTAACATAACGCCGCACGCGCACGGCCACCGTCGCATTCATTAAAGTAAATGTATTCGGTTTCCACGCCGTGCGGCGCGTGCGCTCGTAAACACCTCGGCGAGCTCATTACGTAAATGTTATAGACTGTACGTACGTATGCAGTGCAAATTGATAAAAGTAGCGTAATATCATTTAGGCGCGTGCATCCCGCACGCAATCCCGCTATAAAATTTCAAAATAGTGCTTTCTGTTATCAGAATGCGAAGGATGGCCCAGACGTCTCGCCGTGTGAGTCCGCGCACGGGCACTGGTGACGATCGCATTTCATCTTCAGATATTTCGGAAACATATTTATAGTATCAGCCTGTATATGGTGTTAAAGTCGATTATAATTTTTTTTTCATTGTGTGACACTACTTCGAATTGCACGGAGAGCGATAACGTGAGTCATAATTATACCCCGAGTATCTCGAGACGAGCGTTACATTATCTTCACCGTGCGTAACGCCCTTTCGACCAACTCGGTCGGGCGGTGTCGGCGCTCGGGCCGCGAACAATGACGCGGCGCACGGCACGACCTCACGCGCGCCGCGGCGAAGCTACTTTCAGTTTCGCACGAGACGCGCCCCGGTAACAATGGCCCGCCCGATTCACCGAACGGGCCCGCTTGCGCAAATCATACCAAACTATATCACCATCTCGTTTACGTAATTCTGTTTGCGAGAATACTCATTGTGTACAGTCTAAATAGCTTTATTAACAGTTAAAACTATGAACTTTCTAACTTCGAAATAAATTTAATTAGGCAACCGGAGGGCGTAACGCCGAGTTGAGTACCCCTTATGGTGGACGACTCGGCCCGTCGACGCCGCACGCCGCCACGTTCACTGTAGACACGGGAAACAGACAAATGTCCAGACACCGATTTAAAATTTAATAATTCATATCGTACCTTACTAATTTCGAATACTTTGCTGGTAACATAAATTCAAGGACAACATTAAGTTTTCCGTGCCACAAGAAAATTGCGCATCCCTTCCAGTAATTATTATTACGACTTTGAATTACAAATTTACAGACAAACATTGACACTTTCGCTATTAGACGCTAAGTCATTTTAAATGGTGATCGTTATCGGCGTACATTTGGTAATAAATTAAAATTTGGTAGAAACCAGAAAGATAATACTCTCTAGATAATGGACGTATATTCATTGATAAAAGTAAATAAGTCTGAAATAGTGCTAGTACTGGGTAATAGTAAAAAATTTTGTTGCAGCCTCGACTACATTCCCGTGCTTACATTTCAAATACGCAACAAAAGTCTGGATGTTTTTCTAATTCTCTATACGATTTCAATTGAGTTGCATCGAAGTGTGTACCTAAAATCGTTAACGATTTTGAGAGGGATATGTAAATGAATTAGTTTATCCCACGTACATCGAACGTAAATATTCTTCAATCCATGCTAATATTGGAAATGCGGAAGTGTCTCTATCTGTCTATCTGCTACGTTTCCATGCCTGAACCGCTGCACTGATTTCAATGAAATTTGGCACACAGAATATTTTCTAGATTATATGCATGATATTTTACTCATTCCATTAATGCCCTTCCGTACTTATAATATTTTACAAGAAACCTGAATCGATATCGAAAGCGGGATAGGTATCAGAATGAAGAGCGATAGCGCAATTGGAAGAAAGAGGGACGCAGGATTACAATACAGGGCAAGACTTGATCGGAACTGACTGTGAAATCGGAATTGAAGTCGAAAACGGTAATGAGAGCAAAATTAATCGAAATACAAAATGAGGAATTAATTATGACCACACGGGCGGAGCCGCGGGCCAAAGCTAGTATATTATAAAACACAACATCTCTCTGTCTGTTTTGCACTTATAACTTGAAAACCAGTGGTCCAATTTATATGATTCTTTTTTAATATAAATAGACATACGTTATCTGATCAAGCTTTAGAATACACTAGTCTTTTTCCGCTGTTTCATCCGCGTGTACAAATTTATTTTACTATTTCATATCGATTGGTTACTAGTAAAAGTCATATCCGAGGGAAGCTCAAGATCAACATCGGCACATTGAGATCGCGCGCAGGGCCGGAATCGAGATCAAGGGTGGGAGCAAAATCATTTCTAAATAAAAGAATTTAGCAGCACATGTATTTTCGCTGTAAAAGTATGCGTTGCTGTAGGATAATTTGGTTAAAATTAAATCGACGACGGAACCGCGCTCGGAATCAGCACCCAACTCGAGATTTGGACCGGGAATAGGATCTAGAGCAAGACCGAGAGCAGGATCAGTAAAAGTATCGAGAGCGGAAACGGGATCAGGATCGTAGTTGACAGCGTGATCGGTCAGTGTGAAACGCGAATTAATTCATTCCATGTTCACGCAGTAGGAAGCACGGGCGTAAGCTGGTGAATAGATATTTGTCAATGGACACTCTCGAAATGCTTTTAAATACCTTTAATATTAAATGAGTTAATTCCGTTCGCAGTTCCACAAGAAAATTTTTAAGCTCTATAACACGTCTGAGTGGATTTGAATTTTATAGTAATACCAAGAAAATCCAAAATAACAATATACTACGTTCGTAAACTAAATGATTGACAAAGAAATATTTCATGCCAAAAGAACACTTTATAGGTAAATTTACGTTTCGTTTTCACAATTTAAAAAAACTGAAACAATTAAAACGACACGACATAAGTAATAATAATAATAAAGCCGTGTTTATTTCCCATTACCTAAATATTACATGTATATATTAATATAATACGTATGAAATTTCACTTATAATTTTGCACTATGTAAATTTTTAAACCATTCAAATACATGTTTCGCTATATCGTTATTTGTTTCATTCACATGACGTAGGTATACTTTCGTGGATAGGAATCAAACGACTTACTACAAGATATACAACCCGGCAACAAGATATTGTTTACATGTTACGCTTCTCTGATTTAAGAATTCGCGTCAGAAAAATATGTATTAAAATGCCTACCTCTGCCTTATACCCGGCATACGTAACGTTAACGGCCTATTAAAATTTACGACCGAATTTGGCCGCTATTACTTCCGTGGCTAACTTCAATCTTTTAAATCGGTGCTCGCTACACGTGAACTAAAGTATCACTCGCTCCGTGCTCTACGAAGTATAAAACTAAGTATTTACAAAATAAAATTATTCTTTCTTCTGTGGCGAGCAATATTTTATATCAAAATTGTGGATTCGTGTCGGTAACCACAAAAGGTAACAAATTACTTCGTATTCCAAATGAGATTATTCTCTCCGCTGTTCGCCGACTCGCAAGAAACTTTTTAAATCGAAAGCGGTAACATTTCTCTCATCAAACGTTACGGAATCAGAGAGTTTTGCTCGATGTCGAGGCGAATAGCGCCACGGCCGCACCGCACTAGCGGTACCTACGGATTCGCTTGTGTCGGGAGATAAAGGTGCCGCGTGCAGGGAATACCATAACGCATCGTAAAAACCAGTAAGTCAGCGTAACAATTCGCTCAAACAAACTTCACCTCCGGCTCGCAGGAGTCCGGATTCGACACTTCATAAATCGACCCGCGGTGATACGCGCCGACTACTCCCATTCCGGGACACATTAGGAGGGTGGAGGAAAATTTCTCACTGATGACGAATCTATTCGTTGTTAACTTCGAATGCACGTACGGTACAAAATCATATTCGCTCGAAGTCAAGATCTTCAAATGATAATTACAAGAGTGTTATACGTCGAAAACAGTAACGCAACGGTATACCCGTACAGGCGTCAGCGTGCGAAATACTGCGTTGTAACGGTAACATTACGACGCGGAGTCGGCGATCAAACGGTTCAGCGCGCCGACGGTCGTGGCGGCGGCCGCGGCGCCGCGCCTCCAGCGGAGTCTGCGAGGCGGCGTCATCGACATACACCTAGTCTTCTTTTCATAGAGATCGAATACATTTTTGACGCCTCGTTGTCAAATGTGCGATTGGGTCGCATATAGTTTTTTACTATTTTATAATGATGCCGCTTATTAGAGAACTTTTTTGACTTCTTAAAATTATAAAAATATGCGCTTTTATAATAAGATCCCAGCTGAAATTCAAAATTTGCCATTTGCTGAGTTTAAACGTTTCGTTAACAGAAAGTTATACGGCAAGGGCTATTGTAGCGTGTTGGAATATCTTAATGAAAAAGGCCCCTGGGATTGAGCTCGCCTATCAGGTTATTTCATATTATTTTAAATGTCGACTAAATTATTAATTACCGAATCCTTTGTATTGATGAGTAAAAAGAGCAAGCCTTGAGTTTCTTGTCCATTCTTCTCTCGGTGATTCAGCATTTGGAATGGGCGGTAAATGAATTTATTAATGACGTATTTCAAGTGTAATTTCATTACCTATGAAATAAAGATATTTTTGATTTGATTTGATTTGAATCGATTTTACATTCATTATTTAGCTTTGACCTTTTCTTTTAGGAAATGTATTAATTATACGGTGCTATCCTCTATGGCGCCTGTCTATTTTGTAAAGTTCAACTTTCTAAATAAAAAATTGTTCTTTATATATCATAAATTATTGTAACTTTAAAAAATACTCATCGCTTGGAAAGTATTATATCGCGTTTCTGGCATTCATTTGTTTAATTATAATATTAAATCACGATGAAAATCGTGACACCCCTAAACAGCTGACTAACAATCATGGCCTCTCACCAGCGTCCTTTGTATGTACTAAATAGCAGAATCAAAAGGAAAAGCTAAAAAAGTTTCAAATATGGTCTCCTTGTTATTTTTTGTGTGCTGTATGTAATTATTTTTTATGCAAATATTAGTTCGTTGCAATAACTGATTGAGACACTACGCAGTTTTCATATTTTAAAATATGTATAAAAAAACTGTACTCAGAATAGAATAATATAAATGTGCTCCGGTGGCATAACTACAATCAATATAATTTTACCTAATCATACAGATTTTCGATGTGAAACATCTATACGCGCGTTGGACTGGGGTAAAACCAAGACATCTTAAAATTCGGGAGACTCTTGGTTTTGGCCTACGTCGTCTGCGCCTAGCGCTATGCGCAGGTAGAGGGGATAACGCGTTGGAATGAGGCAATACCAAGTGTCTCGCACTTCGAAGACGCTTAGTTTTGACTTACGCCGTGTGCGTCTGATCGTGAATTTCCTTCTGTGACGAAACTTTTTGTAACAATAGACAGTGATTTATATATGCCATATCTTATATTGTATATGTCATATATTATGTATAGAAATCTATACATATTAAATAATTCTACAGATATTATATAAAATAATACAGTATACAAGTTTTGATGTTTTACATCTACCGTGTGTCCCTTGATGCACACATTCTTTTTTTTATTAAAGTACCAAGTTTCATCCATCGTACTCGTTAATGGTAAAAATACGTTTTGCGAAGGTTTAACAACACGATAGCGACATAAGGGCTACTAAATAATAACATATATTCAATTAACGTACTATGTTTAAAAGAATAAAATTGTTCGCTGCATAGGCTTCTAATAAGAGAGGTCTAACACTTTAAATACATGAGCGCCTCGCTAGAGTGCGCTGAGCATACTTTTCGTTTTTTATGTGAATATCTTCCGGTTCGGTCAGCGGAAGGTCGTTTGCTAAAACCACGTATAAAACGATAAAAAAGCAAGTTCTTGGCATAAAATTGAGTTTGTGGTTTTTTAGTAACATTGTTTTGTAATTCTGTTTGTGAACAAGAAAATTAATAATAATAATTTATTTACTCCACAAAGGTATAATATTATGGAGTTTGGTGTCTTAAATAGGCATAAATACCTGTGTTACAGAGCACCAGGCTCCCCAACGCAATTAAAAAAGTGTGCGTTTATGTATGCGGTGTATATTTAAGTGTGTACGAGTAAGGGCACGCGCAAGAATGTGCATCTGCACTTACGTGCGTGCGTGTGTGAGTGCGTTTGTGTGTGTTTTGTATGTGATGTTACATCGGTAAGTCAACTGATTTGATTGTAAACCGTTTCATACTGACTATAGTAGTTATTTTTTACTAATAACAGAGAATCTCTGTCCTTATAAGTAAATTGCTTCAGAAACAAGCTGACTCTCTTCTTGCATTTATAATAAGAGAGAGAAGAGATATCAATACTGTTTGCGATTTTATTGTAAAGGACCCAAGAACAGATAAAAGTGCTGAGCAAAGGCGGTCGATACATACGAAGTAGGGCAAAGGTTTTTCCATTTATTAAAGAATAGAATAGTATTATGATTTCTATCGCATTGTTGTTTCAGTGCGGTATACAAAATAAATAATTGCCTACTCGTTAACAATTAGTCATTTGATAGAGTTTCGTCGTGGGATACCTATAAGGAAGGGAGTTACTAATCTTTAGAATTGCTCTTTGGGCATATTCGAGTTTAGTGAAGTTGATTTTGTGAACACTTCCCCAAATGGTGATGCAGTAGACAATGAGTAACTGACATAGTGAGAAATACAGAGTTTTGAGTATAACTGAAGGAACTACGTGACTTATGATTTTTAAGACAAATATCAATTACCGGATTCTGGTAGTGAGTAATAAAATGTGCGGGTCAAATGTCAGATTTTTGTCAATTATAACGCCAAGATATTTGTATGTATCTGTGTCTTGTAAGATCGGACAAGAATCTACAATTTCACCACAACAAGAGTGTGCTATCAAATTAAACACAGAAAAAGTCAATCTTGTATTGTCCCTCGAAGTGAATGCCATGTATTGCGTCTTATCAGTGTTAAATGTCAGAACAGTGTGTCGTAGCCATTTAGTAACGATGTTCAATCCATTAATGCTGATAAATAAACGTCAGACCAAGTTTTTTAACTAAACACTAAGGCTCTGTCGTCAGCAAAAACAATAATCTTATCATTTTCTAGATTTATTTGACAGAGATCATGAATGTAGATGAGAAAAAGGGTGAGACCTAAGATGCTCCCTTGAGGAACACCGTAGGTTATGGGAAGTTCATCACTTTGACAATTATTTATTTCGACACATTGAGTATGTCAACTCAGGCAGTCTTTAAATAATTGAAGCTGATGAACTCTAATGCCAATGTTTGTCAGTCTTTTAAGGAGTAAGTGAATCGCGACTGTGTTTTTTCGCGACTTTTTTAAATCTAGAAAGATAGGCAAACTTTTATTTTTATCATCCAAATTTTTAGCTACAAAGTTTGTGAGTTTGTGAACAGCATCGAGATTAATTGCAAGACAATTTGCATCAGATATTATTGGTTTTAGTATGGGGTACCATTGAGTTCTTTCTTTTCTGTTCGAAAATATCTATTTTTTTATACCCAGTGTGGAAAAAAATAACGGTCGTTGGTCGGGGTTTTTCACCTTTCCTTCCTAGTTTCTGTATTTCTTGTACGTGTCTTCGGTCGAGTTCAATAGAAAAGTATTTTTTTATAAACTCAATCAAGTTTCCTTTCAATTTCGAATATAATGTTTCCGTTTCTTCTATTTCGAAAAATCCTTTCTCTTCCTTGCATCTTCTTCTACGTATTTTTTTTTTTTTGGTTTCCAATTCTTTGAGATTTTCATACTTTTCTTCCAACATATCGTTAATATTTTTCGTTACTTGCTCGGTCACCTTTTCTCTTTGCAAGATCGTAGTTTTTTGCTGTGCAATCTTATTTTGAATTTTTCGAAGTTTGTTTATAATTTCTTCCATAATTTTTTGATTTTATTTTAAAGGATTCTGAATTTTCTTTTTGTACTAGTATTGCCCTCTAATCCAATCTGATAATAATTTAATCTAATAAGAAAGAAGATTATCACACTATGTACTAGCAAAAAGGAAAAGATTACAGGGACAAGTAAAGATAGAGAGAGAGAAGGGAAATTTAGCGATAATAAAATACGACAAATTTATAAACTATACAAAAATACAAATACAACAAACAACAACAAGAGATCGCTCTCATTATCCCCGGAAAATAACCGTCCAGTACAAATTGAAAAAAAAACTCAATAAGAAAAGTAGAGATGCGGCACCATATAAAATAAGTTTGAATTTGTCAGGAGTTTTAAAACCAGGCACGCTAAATTTCTTAACTAATAACTATCCAAGTAGTATGTCTAAACATCAGGACAAGAAAAACTTAAATGTATAGCAACTATCGTCCCCCTTTCACACGGAGCATATACAAAAACCACTAACAAGAAACAAAACCATCTTCCAAGCCGATTGGTCACCGACGAAGAATATGACTACAACCCTCCAAAGACAGCACCAAGATACCTTGAAGAAGTGTTAAAAAAGAAATAATCAACTCTATATATTAACCTATAACGTTAGGACTTTGATATAAGATGAACGAATAATAGAACTAGAAAAAGCATTAAAACATATAAAATACGACATAATAGGCATATCAGAAGTTGGGCGCCTCGGAAATAACATAGAATAATACAGAAAATTTATTCTCTGCAGTAAAAGATAAACACAAGGCAAATATGGAGTCGGTTTTATAATTCAAAAATACCTAAAACAATATGTGGAAAATTATCCTGGTATGTCTGAACGTGTCGTTCTGCTTAATCTGAAACTACAAGGGAAAAATATCACCATTATGCAAATATATGCCCCTACAGAAACAGCAAACGAAGAACAAGTAAAAACTTTCTATGATACCATCTATGAGGCAATGTATAAAGCATACGAAGATTTTATTTTAATGGGTGATTTCAATGCCAAAATTAGCACGCCACGAAAAGTTGAACACTTAATATAATGAATGAATCAGTATGGGTATGGAACAAGAAACGCACGAGGCAAAGACTTATTGACTTTGCCATGGAAAACGAGTTAGCTATCATCAACACCTTTTACAAGAAAAAAGAGAAGAGAAAGTGGATATGGCAGTCTCCGAATGGTCAATATAAAAACTAAATAAAGTTCATACCTATCTAACCGCCTTCATCTATTTCTAAACATTGAGACATAAAATATAAATTTCACATCAGACATATAGACTGCTCAGAGCCAAAATATCACTTACAAAACCAGTGAAAACACGAACCAGATTTGTAACTGAGCAAGACAGTACACTCAAAAGCGAAATAGAAATACAAATATAGAAAGATAACTTGAAACCTCAAAGGCGTCTAGTCCACACTGAGCCTAAGGAGATAGTGCAAGAGTACTACGACAAAATTATACATTATATTACAGACAATCTACTGTACCACTAAATATAAAAATGGATAATAATTTATCCATTTTTATATTTATATAAAACATGGGGCAGAACTGTAATTGTATACACTATATAATATAGGAAGTTTCAGACATATTAATGCAATGCGATGTGGAGAGGGGCAACCCTCCAAAAAGATACTTGTTTTGTCATTAGAATGGTATAAAGATTTCAAGTTTGTTATTTAATACTTAAACAACCCAATGTTATCATCTTCACAAGTGCAATTAAACGTTAATAACCAAATGACAGTTAAGTTAAAGTATTCTGTGGCAACTATAAGGAATATACAAATTTAAAAAAAAATTTACTCTTAACCTATGCAGAACATCATTATCAAAGCCAATAATGAAATTCAAAAAAAAAATAATGATTGCGGTGTGCCGAAGCATTTGGCTCGGACCGCTGCGCCTGTATGCCGTCCGTCGTCCGAGGCGCAGGCGCCGGCGCGGGCCGCTAACAAATAACAAACAAATAAACAAGCGATACGGGCGATAATTTCCTGGGACGAGACAATCGGGGCGATACGGGGGAGAAAATACGAGCGCGCGCGTCGGCGGCAGGCGATCTTTCGCGTTCGCGGGCTCGCCCGCCGCCCGCCGCCCGCCCAATAAAAACTTTCGAATCACTTCCGTGCGCCGCCCGGACGCACTGTGTGGGATCGATTTTCGTACTCGATAGGCATTTTTTTCGTTTTCTCCGCAATGGCTCGTGACGCGACGTACTGAAGTTTCAGATTAGAAGCAACAAAAAACCGATGAACCGATCAGAATATTTGTCTCATACGATCCGCTGCAGCCAGATATTACTTGAATACAGTTTTTTTTTTTAAGAGTTATAAATTTTAGTATTTACAAAGGATACGGTATTGTATAGGTAAACAATTTTGTTGCATGTTTCCTAAATGTTAAGATAATTACCGCAAAATAAGAAAATAGTCCTACAATAT
Source organism: Eumeta japonica (assembly GCA_005406025.1). NCBI lineage: Eukaryota > Metazoa > Arthropoda > Insecta > Lepidoptera > Psychidae > Eumeta > Eumeta japonica. The sequence continues at coordinate 284,130 of BGZK01000655.1, read as the reverse complement.
CCATTAGCAATATTCTGAATCGTTCAGTTGTATGTTATAGTTGTATGTTGTCAATAGTTCAGTTGTATGACAGCACTGAACTAAACACTGCGCGCATATATATCTGTATTCGGCGAATCATACATCGGATACAGGTAATGAGGCTACCGTCTTCCGTCAGGTATATTCAATATGGAAACTGATTGGACTAACCGAGAATTCTCTTCGATGCCGAACTGGTGCTGTGATCTATAAAATGGGGCCATAAACAATCTACTTAAAGCGCGTGGGTGCAAATAAAAATTAAGTAATTTTAATTGGCACCTACAGGTTGACGAATTAAAGACATCACTTACTTTGTTTCATTTTTATTAATAATAAACACACCCCACCTTTTTTTAAATTTTTAAAATAAAATATTTAAATAAAATAAAATATATAACATATCCGTACCACATCGTCTATTTTCACTTCCCGCTATTTCCTTTTTGTTTTACATGTTTTTGCTATGTAATTTGTCAGATTATTATTAATTAAATATTTAAATCAACCAAGTGTCTCATGTAATATTAATTATTTTGTCAATAATATACGCTATTATCGTAATAAAATTTTGACTTGTCATTTTGCTTTAATTTTTCTCGTGAGATATTTCTACCACACAATTGAAAGTTCAGCTCACTTACAAATAAAATTATTTATTAACTAGTTTTGTCCGCAACTTCGCCCACGCGGCTTACAGAATGAGACTACTAATCTCCTACTGAACGAAATGAAACGTGGTTTAATTTTTAATTTTCACCCCATGTTATCAAACCGTAGACAGCCATTAAAATTAGTTCATCCCTACAAACGGACAAACAGACTGACTAAAATAGTAAGCCCGTTGTTTTGTATTCAGATCTCTACAACCTGTGCGCAGACGCAGCCCTATTACAATTACATAAGACTACAAATATACAATATTAGCAGGCCCGGCAGACATTTTTCTGCCCTTTTTTGTTTGTTCTTGCCCGTAGTTGCGCTAGCATGGACGTATAATTAGTCCATTAAAATGTTACATTTTTTAGGCCTTACCTTGCGTTTTTAGAGGACGTAATTTTATTTTTGATGGGTCAGTGTAGCTAAAACAAGTTTGTGGGGTCGCTTGTCCCACGGCCGCCATCTTGAAAATAGGGGTTGAAATGGTATTTACGATATATCTCTTAAACTATTTATTTGATAAAAAAAATTGTTAACATTTTTGTTACAAATTAAATTCTCTACAACTTTGGTCCAGTAACTTTTGTCGTATAACTATAAATAAAAAGTTATAAGCGAAAATCTTCAGAAATTCGAGAAAAAATTTATATTTTCGATTTAACTTTTTATCATTTTACGAAAAATGATATCTGACCATTTTGTAGATCGTTTTTGAGGAACAACTTTCATTCGCATCATTTTTCATTAAGTCAATAGTTAAGGTTTTACAGCGCTCCGTGAGTACTATTTTCAGTACTCTTAACTATACCTATATTATACGTGTGTACCTATAATATGTCATCAGTTATTGATTGTTTTATTTTTTACTTTATTATTATAATTTTTAATTCTAAATTTTGCAATATTATTAATAATTAAATATTGACTCTTTTCCCACCACCCACGAGGTAGAGTCTAGAGGCGCGTTTTTACGTGGTATCCCCAATAGGCATAATCCACGGTGATTTTCTAAATTAGAACTACTCCGTCCTCAGTCGTTTCGATGGACCAGGCTGCGGCTCAGCATCTGATCGGGTTTCTGAATTAAATACCAGTGGGAGAACTGAGAAGGAAGGGAGTTAATGTTGGCGGTTCATCATCAAAGTCATTTCATTTATTAATTGAAGCTTCTAAAATTGATCTTTTGCAAATGCAAAGGAAACTGTGGAGCGATGTGTGGATGCCGAAAAGCAGGAATGAAATGTTCTGCAGTATGCTTCCATTGTTCTGGAGAGACTTGCAGCAACGTAATGGAACTCTCAGAATTAATAAATGAAAATGACTTTGATGATGAACCGCCAACATTAACACCCCTTCCTTCTCCAGTTCTCCCACTGGTATTTAATTCAGAAACCCGATCAGATGCTGAGCCGCAGCCTGGTCCATCGAAACGACTGAGGACGGAGTAGTTCTAATTTAGAAAATCACCGTGGATTATGCCTATTGGGGATACCACGTAAAAAAAAACGCGCCTCTAGACTCTACCTCGTGGGTGGTGGGGAAAGAGTCAATATTTAATTATTAATAATATTGCAAAATTTAGAATTAAAAAATTATAATAATAAAAAAAAAAAAAACAATCAATAACTGATGACATATTATAGGTACACACGTATAATATAGGTATAGTTAAGAGTACTGAAAATAGTACTCACTTCGAGCGCTGTAAAACCTTAACTATTGACTTAATGAAAAATGATGCGAATGAAAGTTGTTCCTCAAAAACGATCTACAAAATGGTCAGATATCATTTTTCGTAAAATGAAAAGTTAAATCGAAAAATATAAATTTTTCTCGAATTTCTGAAGATTTTCGCTTATAACTTTTTATTTATAGTTATACGACAAAAAGTTACTGGACCAAAGTTGTAGAGAATTTAATTTGTAACAAAAAATGTTAACAAATTTTTTTTATCAAATAGATAGTTTAAGAGATATATCGTAAATACCATTTCAACCCCTATTTTCAAGATGGCGGCCGTGGGACAAGGGTGGCGACCCCACAAACTTGTTTTTAGCTTTACACTGACCCCCCCCACACATCACAAAAATAAAATTACGTCCTCTAAAAAACACAACCCCAAATGTAACTTTTCAATGGACTAAATGAATTCTTTCATCTTTTGTATCGATTGATTTCTAACTGAATACCCGTATCGTTTTCGATTTCGCTATCAGTCCCAATTCCGACTTAGACGAAGCCAGGAGTAAATGCTAATATCGAAATATATATATATAAAGATTTGATCGATTATTATGAATATTGGTACGTACATGTATCGGTTGAGCGAAAGGGTAGTCGGTACATCGCAGCGCCACCTGGTGACGAGTTGCGTCTATGAGGATAGCATAAAAACCTTCTCCGTGAAAAAAATACTGTACATACCAATATTCATAACAATCGGTCAAATAGCTTCTAAGTTTATCAATTTCATATATACAAACATTATATATATATAGATAGATAGATAAGTAGTCGGATAAACGTTCATCTATTGATTATGACTCAAACACATTTAATCGACCGGAATATTCAAGATAGGTCATGCATATTACAATTATTTACGACATGAACATCCTCGGACACCCGCACCACCGCGCGCCGGCGCAGGCGCACTGCGGTCTGGCACGCGCGCAGTGCTCAGATAAAGTATTCGCACATCCCGCAATATTATATCCACTTTGCGATATTATATTCCCGCGAAACGGAGCGCGGAAATATGATCACGGGCGGAGAGTAAATGGAGTCGGGAGCGCGGCCGTGTGACGTCTCCAAATACAACTCAGCACACAGACGTTACCAAACAATGTCTTCGATGGATTGTCTATCTGCCTGTCTGTTTGTACGGACGCAAATGTGTAATTATAGAACGACAAGCACCACACGTTAAAAATACATGGTGATAATTAAATTTCTCTTTACCAACAGCTTGCATTCCCACTAAAACATCGTGGGGTTATAAATATATTTAGTTTTTCTCCTGTCAATTGAGCTACGGGATTGACTGCGTATTTTGTATTTGTTATACTGTTATCAATATCTAAAAAAAATACCTTTCTGTATGCTAAGAATTATATTTAATTTATTAAAAAACACGACACAATACCCATTACCCAAAATAAAAATTATATCCTTAATATTAGAATATAGTTTTCTATTTTTTTTCATTAAATTAATTTTTCCCTTACATTGATCTCAACTTTTTATTTATTTTAATTCTATAATATTATCTATTTACAATGTAACGATATAAAATAAAAATTAGATAAAGATTGAATATTAAAATAACATTTCTATTTAGTACATACTTGGAAAATTTCGCTTTCATTATTACTAATGTGCAAATAGGCCATAATTTAAGAGAGTTCTTATCCAAAAACTCAACTAGGAGGCGGACTTATAAGGAGTCGGAGATTTTGACTAAAACATATATATATACGGAAATTCTCAAAGACGGATCCGGCCGACCTCCACAAAGAAGGCGTACTGCCGAAAAAGCATTCGGCTCGCGACGTTCTGCTCTCAGCTCGGCTTTTAACTTAGCTCGAGTCGACGCCGCCCGGCGCGGCCGCGATACTCGCAGAAGTCGCTTATAACACTTACACACTTTTCCACTTATCTCCGCCTCGCCGCTCCCTCGTACTTTTCTTTCATTACGACGCAAGTACGGAGCCGAGGGTTAAATTCTCATTTGCATATCGCTTTATAATATTGACATCGCACTACTTCGCAGGCCTTCTTTTTACTTACTACGAAGTGAAAATAAAATTATCAAACGATGCGAATCGACTACGAGATCGTCATGGTGCTGTAAATGTTTACGGCGGCGACATCGTCAGACGTCGAGCGGTGCGCCGAACTCGACGCACACCACGACTCCGATAGTTTCCGAAATAATTCCACAAAAGTGCGCAGGCCGGCGACGGGCGCGGCCGACGAGTGGACGAGTCGCGCGACCGGTCGCCAGCCGGCCAACTGCGCCAGATCTACCTTTAATTTATCACCGTAGATAATAAATACGGCCGAGCCTTAACGCGATAGTTGGTCGCGAGCGAGGTTCATCGATGTCGTCGTAAAGCACACGCACGTGCGATAGCTCTGAAACGCTAGTCAGACCGAGCCGGAGCGGTAAGTGGCATTGCAAATGAAACACGTTTGCATAAAACGGCGTCATCACAGGTGAATATTTAAAAATAAACATAACGTACATATAAGCTCCTTAGGGCCCGTCAGTCCAGTTAGACTCAGGTATGTAGAACCAGTTAAAGATAAAAAACAAAAATAGAAATACGTAACAATATTCGTTGTACATTGTTTTATTAATTATTATACTTTTTATTTATTTTAAAGTCAACAAACAGACCATTTCCTTTTTGAATACTAAATACACATGCTGGATGTATTTCCAATTTCATTATCCGATTCCCTCAAGAAAATGTTTAGCGCTTCTGTGGCGGCAAATGGCAATAAAAATTTTCAGTTTTAAAACTGTAGCGCGGCGTGGGCGATGCGATTTTCGAAAAGGGAAGGATGGATGACGACGCTGGATTAAAAGGATGCGCGCGCGCCGGTGACACGGAAAATACTGTATAGCTCTGGCGATATCAAGCGGATTAGTTGGCATCAGCGCAGTGAAGCCATTGACGCATGTTGTACATATATAATACTATTTTTATTCCTTGAAAAAAAAAAATAGCTACAACATTGATATCAGAAAATCAACTCTTACAACGGTAAACAAGAGGATGAAGGATTTGTAAGGAAAATTTGAAACGATTCAATATATCAGTTAACATTAGATTCTTGATTAGAAGAAACCAATTGAGCATTTTTAGAAAATCGCGATATTCCTTATATCTTCAAGGTAAGAGATAGAATATTGTGTTGTATAGTCTCAGTTAGACATTCTTTCAGCATTTTGAAAATAATCTACTCCTTCCTTTGAAATATTTGTAAAAAATCAAAATTATTCAATATTTCGTTTTGCGTAAAGGATTTTCAATTCGTTATATATCGGAATCGGAATGTCGATTGGTATCGACAGAATTATTTCGATCAATTTCGGACATAATTTTTATATCCGTGCAAGCGATCGCTAGTACCTAGACAGATATAGAATTATAAATCGCAAACTGGTGGCATAATTATTAACACTATTTACTTCACAAGATAAGTATTTGGAATTTGGTTACAATGCACTTACCCAACAAGAATAGATTATTTCACACAGGGCTAAATAATAAGCATTACATGCTTAGCTATCCGTTAGTCGTTTCCTGGCATAAATAATACGAATTGGACCAATACCCTTTATTTAGAAAAGACTCGTGGCCCGCATTAGGATAATATAATAGGTTATACAAATAAATCCCTCAAGCCCCGCTTTCACATTTATTCCTCTTCCTCGTATTTATTTTACGAAATATTTTTCGATGCGTAACTTTTTTGTAGTCAAAGAATTTGTCGTTGCCGCTAAACATTTCGGCCGAACAAGCCATAAACAAAGTAATTGCATGGAACATTCTATGTATATTCATTATTTTGGTTTGTTTTTTCCTTAGAAATCGAAGTCTTACAAGCAGTTATTTTATTTGGCCATTTCATATCTCTGTATCGAATAACACATCCCACCAACAGAATAATGTTAGTGAAGTATACAGACAGAATGTAGAAAAAAAACAAACGCACAAAAATAGGAAATACTTTTTTATTGTCGTGGTTTGAAGCGTCAGTTAAGATTTACATTTAGCAAGATCATCTTTTATCAATCGGCTACTTTCACATATTTTATATTTTCTAACAAAAATTGAGATCTCTACCATCAGCATTTTCAATTCAACTCTTTAAAAAAAATTGAGTGTGGTGGAAAATAAGAATAAAAATTTGGTTGCCTGTAAAGTCGGTATACGGGCGAAAGTTTTACGTGACAACGACTTTGAATGGTAAAATCATTTTAATGTGAATATTCATTCGTATAGTAGGAAGAAGGATGAAATAATAGTAACAATTTAAAACATTTATTTATACAAAGAATTATATTTAAAACATTAATTTATACAAAGAATCTCGCACTGAATTTCATATTAACAAAATTTTATTTTTACCTTTACACATACATACGTATTTATATACAAATATACATACAATAACTTGCAATACATTTGCAAGCTATGCACTTCTCTAGTGCAGCGCGCGGCAGACCGATCATAGTTGAGTGGGAGAGAGACGCAAGGCATTCGGCGGGCCTCTCTCTCGTTCGGTGACTCATCGTTACGTTACCGAGCGTTACACCTTTTTCATAAGTGACTCCCAGCCGCAACCTAATTTAAGACGTTGTCACGTCAAAACGTGATTTCTAAGAAAACGTTAGTTAATTTGTTTACGCTTTGGGCAGCCGATTTGTACTCACCATTGTTCCTGTTTGGGGAGTTGTAGTTAACGAAACGCATGCTAGATGTTCAAGAGCGGCCATCTACATTAAATCTGACTTAACAGATAAAACGAATTTCCCATCCGGTGGGACCGGGTCGGTATTCTATCGGAGAAGAACCAATGTATAGAACGAAATTGTTCAACGTTCATTCCGTGAACGCTTCCAGACGAGTCGGCGGACGAGTCGGGCGACCTCAAACAAAAACACGGGAGGGCCGCGTCGGGCGGCGCGCGTGACCCAGTTCCTCGACACCGGGTGATACGTGCAGACACGCGCGCCGCTCACGACACGTAATGATCGGTGAAGCCTGTGCGCCGCGGCAGCGCTACCGACAGTCCTGACGAATTAAACGCAATATGACTTCATATATACGCGACAGCAACAATACATATATATTTTTAGAGTAGGTACGACTACCTTTCAAATAGTCAAAATTTTATAATTTTTGATTATGCCATAGATTAATAGTGCGCGCACTATCGTGTTAAATTATACCACCAGTGTTCAGTAAGGACATTATACGTGGGGTGCTGGAAGTAGCCACTTACATAAACAAAATTGAAAAAGTAATTATTACATTTGAAAATTAAACTCTGGCTGTAGAATTTCATCTAACTGTCAACTGCTTTTACATTGTGTCGTCGTTTTAATTTGTATGTTTTCATCACTATGGATTTAAGTCATGAAAATTTTCGTAGTAGGATTTTCTACGATTTTAAGTATAATTTGACATTTCAACAAAGCCTCACTCGGCTTCGAAATGCTGTTAGCGATGAAGCACCATACAAGACGACTCTTTATAACTGGTTTGAAGAATTCAAGCAAGGTCGTATCAATCTCAGAGACGAATTTAGTGATGGTCTTCCAACCACCGCTATCAACTTATTTCACTGAGGCTGAAAAAACGGACTGCGTCACTTGGTGGAATGCTATCCTTACCAGATTTTAGGAAGAGGTCTCAAATTTGATATGAGACATAGTAACTGGTGACGTAATATGGATTTATCGCTACGGGCCCAGAACAAAGCAGAAGTCGACCGTATGCGTCTATCGAGATGAGCCCAGACCAACCAAAGTGGCACGCGAGCGACGTGCCTCTTAGAGGATGGTTGCTTTTTTTTTTTTAATAAAACTGAACACTGGCTACTGTTGCTTTGGAGAATTGTCCTACCGTGAATAGTTATCGGTTCACGACCATTTGTGTGCTGGAAGTTATTGACGAACTTCGTAAAAATAACCGTAAACGTTGTATCATGTACCACGACAATGCCAGTTCTCACACGGCCAAACCGACAACTAACTTTTTGAAGGAGAAAAACGTAGAATTTATATGTAATCCTGCAGACAGCCCTGACCTGACACCTTACGACTTTTTTTTGTTTGTAAAATCAAGAATCAATTAAGCGGTCAACGATTTTCATCACTAGAAGAGACTGTCGAATAGTATGAAAAACATGTTTCCGAGGTCACCAGGGAAGAGTGGCATAAATGTTTTCAAAATTGATTTAATATACGTATGAAAAAGGGCATTTATACTAACGGAGAATATTTTGAGAAACAATAAATAAATTTTTGACGATTCATAGTATGATTTTTCCTTATTCATTCCAGAAATTTTCAGTGTGCCCTACGTATGATTACAATACAATCGCTTGTAACATTTTTAACGGTCGTTAAAGTAGTTTCGTTCAATCCTTCTTCGAGTCTGGGACCTCGACACTCTATGAATGCGTAAATGAAGTGATATTAATATTATTATAAAAGAAAAAGTACATTTAAAAATATACTCGATTAAATCCTGATAAATGTAATATTTTTTAAAATAGGCCCGAGTACGAGCTCGTAGCTTGAGAACCACTGGTCAGATTTAAATTAGTTTTTTTTCAATATAGAAAAGAATTGTCTGGCCAAATTTTCGTACGCATTAGCTTTTGCTTTTTAACTTTGTTTACGTGGATATACAACGGAATTTTCATTTTTAATTTTTTGTTCCGTCCCAGATAATCAGCAACAACAAAATTTTTAAACATTTAAACGCTGATTGTAATTTTATCTCAATTTTGGCCCATTCTAATCTCCCAACAACTTCGAATCCTTTCATATGTGACACGTCGGATTTTATTCAATCGATAGCCTGAAAGTAGTCACATTTTCCTCAGCGATTGCGGGTGAGGGCCGACTTTCACGTACAAATTACGTAGAAAACATGATCAGGATCGGATTCAGCGTACCGACGCCGCGCGGTGATCAGATGAAAGGTTTTCTTCAATTTCGCAATTTTGCAGAGGCGGAACAAAACTCTTAAAATCAGAAAAACTCTGTTATGGTATATTAGAATTTATTTTACTATTTTAATCAATACGACATCCGAAACATCTAAAGGTTAAAATTTAAAGAGAATTGTCTTTAAACGGAGAGAAAAAAAATACATTAGCGTATCATTTAGCGAGTTATTACAATTTTTTCGTCAATACACAAAGATTATTTTTTACTCGCCATGTTCACAGTTTGAAAATTTGTAATCAATTAAGATTATGATAACGTATAACAACCTAATGGTAGCCCAGTGGTGGAGGTGAACATGTGCAGGTTCTATACAACAAACAAAAATAAATTTCTTCGGTAGGTACGTCGGTGGAGGTAAACACATGCTAGATAAAACGACAAAACAACAGACAAAAGAACGAACACGGCTGCACTTCTTACTAATTTTGAAGTACTGCTTAAACTTAATGATGCCGTATTGTCGTCGTTATTTAGAGTGAGCGCGGTGCTTTGTAGTGTATCATTGTACAGACAACAGGGTGAACGACCGCAAAGTAATTTCGATGTTTTAAGGAGTTTATCGTTAAATCGAATGTCGTAATTTACACCGTATATGGCGTCAGGACTGCAAAGCTTTTTGCGTGTACGTAGTACAATCAAAAGTGTAACAGAGGTACACTTATTGGCGTTCTGTAAATAGAACAAACAAATGATGTGATTCCTTAAACAAACGTTTTCATGGAAAAGTTTGTTATTGTAATAGAGATTGAAAATAGCGATATATATCGGAATCACAGATGTAATGAAACTGAAAATCTATAGAACCTAGTATTGAAACTGAAAATTCGATACAAAGACATCAATCAGTATTTTATTCGCATTTAATAGTATTTAAATTTAACAACTTCGTCAAGTTTATTTTTAAATACTTATATATTATGTTGTGCAAAATTGCCGGTGCGTAAGTCTGCCTCGCATTCGAACCATACGTATATAGTATTAAGCTTTGCTAATATTTTACTGTGCGTGTCGAACGTTAGCTTTTTAAACAAAAACAAGGATAAGAGCACGTAACTATAAAATTCTGCTGGCGAGTGGCGGAGCTAAAAGTAATATCGTTTCATATCGTAAACACCGATACGGACGTGAAGCACGTGAAAACTTTAAAAATAGAAAACAAAATGTACTACGCTCGCACAGGTACAAAAGTAGGGCGGTGCCGGTCGAAAGGTACGAATGCAAATACATTTCCGCTGAGCATGCGGAGAGGGAGAAGTCGGCGCTTATCGTGGCCGCAAGACAGCGCCGCTACCACCTTGGGCGGTCAAGCTGGAATTTGGTAAAAAAGAACAACGGACAACATCGGATCTAAAATGTTTCATCGCATTTTTAAAGGATTATTTGTAGCATTAAAGCTTCGAGGCGCGTCGGCCGTCCTCGTCGAGGTGTCGTGACGTGTTGTGCGGGGCGAAGGCCGCGTCTCGACACGACCTTGCGACACGCCGATCGATACTGCGACACCGACGAGCCGCATACCGCCGCTGTCGTAACCGACGCCGGCAACAACCGATTACCCTTCCGGCCGATAAAAACGGATTTCCAAATCGGCTAATGCACGCGATAAGCTAATTAGCACCATCGCAACTCTTGATACGTAGATTTCTATCCGATCACGACTCTAATTACCGGTAATTTGCTATTGTTGAGTGGCGCATGAGTTTCAAAAAGTATTGGGCCGAATTTTTTTACTTTTTAACTTTTCTTTTCAATATCAATTCGATGGGGTTTACAGCCATAAGTTACATAAAAAAATATTGTCTAATTTTTAATTACTGTAGATCTATTTGAATGAATATCCCAATTTTAAGAACTTTCAAGTTGTAGGAGGTTACATAAGCATGTACTCAACAAACAGCTTCCTAGAACCTGAAAACGTCGACTTCTGATGAAAACTTTTTAAAAAGAATTTTTTTTACTCTAAAACGAATATTTTTTGGAATTTTTCGAATATCGTGGACAGTTAAAATATGATTAAAAAGGCCATTCGGTAGCCGAAATGGAAGTAGATTTCATTCTATTTTCATATGTAATGCATATGAAGTATGTAATTTTCAGATTTTCAATATTTTAAAATGCTTTAATTTCTTAACTAGTTGACCGGTTTGGCTGAAACTTGAACTCGATTTTTGTAATCGTCCATAGAATATTTATGTTAAGTTTCATCAAGATCTCTAAAGAATTGTAGACGCTATAGTGCTGACAAGTTCCAAGTTATATCGTATCTATATATATATATATATATATATATATATATATATATATATATATATAAATACATACATATATATACTTTTGAACTATATGTATTTTCTGACTCAGCTCGTCGAGTTAAGTCGGCAAAGCAAAATTTTTCAAAAGTTGCGTCATGAGGACAAATACTCTATTTAGATTTTTATGAAATCTACTAAAAACTATATATATTCACCTCTGTGAATCTAAAAACTATGTGAATGCAAAACTATGTATGGATTTTATATATTCACTATTGTAAATTCCAAAACAAGTTTAGTGACGTCGGTAATGCGAAGCGATAAGGGGGTTAAGCAATAAATTTCCCCGACGCGTTAATAATGGGCACAATAAGCTCACATTTAAAACCTATCTAAATTTATTTACGACCTGATATAAAGCACAAGGGGCGAATAAAATTTTGGTGTGCACTAGTAAATCATATCAAGGTTTTAGTCTTAAGGTATATATAAAATTGAAATTTTAATGAACATTGGAAAAATACGTTAAAGTAGGTATTTTGTTCAACAGCAATATTCGCATTAAATTTAATTGTCAAAGAAACTGAAATTTATTCTTTTTTCTCCTTATTACGTTTCCTTTCCATGAAGAATACGACGTATTATGAAATCTGTAGAGCCTGTTTGAAAAATTCTTTTGTAAAATTTAAGAATGTAAAACTTAAGGACGGTTTAATCGATCCTGTTAAAAATTGCTGTACAGTAACAACATGATCGCACAATTGATAGACTATGTCAGTCTGCCTGCATGTTTTATCGTAATTTACAAAAGGTTTCACCGATTTTAAAAATTGGTGTACGTGGGTTAAGCAGAAAGTCTTTAGAAAATGAAAAACTCAGCAAACTAGCAAGTTATTTTTACTATTATTGTTTTTCAAAATAGTGTTTGTTGGGATCAATACATCGTTGCATTTGATGGAACCACTGGGAGAAACACTTTGCCCACCCGCAGTTAAAGCTCGCTTTGAAAGCCTTTTCACATGCAGACACTTCTTCTTCGACGAAAGTAAACCACTTTCCTCGACGTTTTTCTTTTATTTTAGAAAATTAATAAAAATCTCAGGGAGCGTGGTCACGCTGTAAAGCGGATGTGAGCCAATATTTCTATACCTAACTTCCCCAAATCGTTAGTTGTTTGTGTAGCAATATGTCGTGAGGCGTTGATGAAAGAGAATCCTACTGTGAGGTCGTTTTTCCCGAACTTTTTCCAAAACAAAAGACAAAATGATCGTTACTTTACCAGTCTTCAATAGTTGATTTTTTATCTTCTAAAACAATTGTTGCGTAATAACCTATTATTCCGAAGAAAGATGCCACCATTTATTTTCCGACGCTTCTTACTCGTTTTACTTTAGTAAGTGACTCCCCGAAAGGAAACGACCCCTGAGAAGATCTTTTGGTTTAGGGATTGTAACGGTAATTACAGCTTTCGTCACCTGTAACTATGTCGTATACAGCATTATTTCGCGGCATCAATCAACACGACGAAGTTTTTCAGTTTCGGTCAAATTATGAGGTACACGAGTACAAAGCTTCCTGACCACGAAATGTTCATGAAGGATTTTGTGCATTCAACTCATACCGATGCCTAAGCTTGTCCGAATCTGCTGGTAGATAATTCTTTCGTCTCTGTCTTACGTTGGCTTAGGTCGTGGCTGTAGAACATAATCCCTCACGCAGATTATCCGTTAGATTAGTGTGACCACGCTTGAGCTAGTTAAACCTGAACTAGTGAAAAGGGGACGAAGCTTCATCATGAAAGGCCCACCGAAGTTTGTTGTAACTTTCTTGTTGGTTTAAATGGCAACGACATTCATTGTGCGAAAATTTTCTCCCATTAAATTTATGTTGACGTTAGACAATTTTCTTTTTGCGGCCAATTTGTAAATTTGTGAATTTCAATTTTGAAACGAAACTTTCTTAAGCACATTAGAGTGATTTCGTGCTATGAGGTTCACAGTGAAACGCTCGAGTGACACAGTCGGGTCCGCTCGGCTCTTTTCGGCTCGGCCTATCGGGCCCACTTGTCCCACGCGTTCACACAGCTGATTGCACCTTATCGCGATTATTTTAGATATGAGCGGTTATCATTCAATGTAAAAATGAAGAATTCATGTAAAATACATGCAATAAATGAAATATAGTAAGGAAACTGTCGATCATGTCAGTGGTTTCTAATAGTTAAGTGAACACGGCTTATCACAAGTTAACGGTAAATTAATAATTAAAATTTGACTAAATATTACTGCAATCTTTTATGCAATAATTTTCTATTTTACTTTCTCCTGCCCACGTGGAAAGAAGGTTATGTGCGAGTGACAGAAGCAGACTCCACGAGATCATCGTGATAAAAACAACCAACAAACAATAAAATTGTGTTCTCATGATGATTTTTGTTTTTAATAATAGTTGGTCATGACAAGAATCTTGTAACCATGAATTAATAATACAATAATTTACTTTCTTTTTCATTTTTTTAACCCTAAACTCTATTCCTGCATATTTTGTCAAAGAAGTTTCACTTCACGTCGTGTGTCCGACACAATTTTTTAAAATTTAAATATGTTTTCGTATTTTACAGTTTCTAAGTGGCCAATTCAAAACCAAAATTTTAAATGTGACATACGTATGGTCTACACTTTTTTCTTATAATTTCTTGTGTAGAGGCTTCCTAAGGGCGCCAGCACGAGGGTCGACTTTGATGATTTGACTTTCACGTTTAATTTCACTCGACTACTTTCTCAGTACTAAAGCATGAAGAGGCAGACTCTCCCTAAAAATCTATTTTCTTTTAATGTATTTTAGACTTTGACTTTGTCTCGTTAACCATTTAATAACAGCACGAAACCCTAATTTCTTAAAAATGTAAAATTGCTCACATTGATAGTATTTACGTTTAATTATCATTGTAAAACAAATCTATTTTTTTTATTTCTCTAAAAAGTGTATATGGCCAGTATTCAAGTGTTGAAAAACAGATTATATTGAGGGACTTTAATCATTAACCCTATACACCGGTACAGTGCTATCTGACGTCATTACTTTTCAGTAGAGGTACAAATCACATAAATAAAAGAATTAGACAATAGCCTTTTGGCCATCAATAACTGAATAGAACCCCACTTGTTTACATAAAAAAGAAAGCGTGATTTATTTGCGAACTTCGATTGGTGGGATACTTCCCGGAATTTCTATTTATGACATTGTTTACACATAAAGATGACAATGATAAATGGATAGAACATTCAGAAAACGCGGCATCGGTACCACGGGAGTTGAGTTTTTAAGAGATCAGTGAGTTAACAAGTAAAGTGCGGTAAGTGTACTAATGCTTCGTTAATGCGGTTTCGTGTCAGGAAGGTGTTTGCAAATCTCAATGCACACTTGCGTTTTTCAGTTGTTTACCTTTTATTTCACGCTGGTGAAAATTATGAGTGGTAATGCGTAGCATTTTAAAGTGCTTTAAGATCGAATTTTTTTCTTCACCTCTTATTAGCAAATGTTTCTATCTCTGTACTCTAGTTAGCACACAATAATGGGAAACTTTGCATACCATTCCACTGATAATATAATGAAGATTAATTCTATCAGCTTAAAAAATGTACTAATGTAATAGAAACAAAAAAAAAAATGGGCCAAGAGGACGTCGGGCCATACTCACTGTAGGGTTCCGAAGCCGTTACTACAAGAAATGCATTACAGATGAAAAAGCTATTCCATGTTTCCCGCACAGAATAGGTATAAGCACTTTAGTCGCCTATACCTATAACTAGAAAAGCACCAGCAAAAGAGCGTATTTTCATGGCACTTACGTCCTATTGTTGAGAAATACACTTCTTCAGCAATAACACAAAAACGGTATATCCGAACATCTTCAAAGTAATTTTCATTGAAAGTATTTATTAAGCGTTATCTTTATAACTATTTTTCATATTTTTTAGACATAAGGGTTAAATAATTCAGTGGGACATACAATTTCTGCTACTTTCGAGATTATTTAATTAGCGAAAAAAATTACTTAGAAACCTTGGTGTTTTGGTGCGAAATATGTGCCACACGTTGATGTTTGCTGAAAAAAGATTTTTTCTACTAACTAACTAACTACTAACTAAGTAGCGGTTTATACAAGACACCTACACTATAAAATCAATATACGTCTTGTAGTTTTTGAGTAAAATACCTGTGACATACGGACAGACGGACGGACATGACAAGACTATAAGGGTTTCGTTTTTACCATTTTGGGCCAGAACCCTAAAAAGACATGAAATAGTTGAAAAAACAGATTCCTTCAATCAGTTTTTCAAAGCTTGAAAATAGGAAACCTTGTGAAAAAATCAATTGGTTTAGCATTTTTTTGTTTTATTTCACGAACTCTTAAATTGGAAAATGTTAACAATATTTTCGAGGATGAACAATTTTTATAACAACTTAATCGATGGAAACAAACAATATTGTCACTGTCATTACAATAGTTTAGTTCAATTAATGATTTACTGAACTAACATCATTGTTTTTACAATATGTCAGTATGTATTTTATATTTGGAGATTCTTAAGTTTACTTATAAAGTTGACTTTCGCTATACCGTTCTGTGAAAAGACTGACTGCAAATAAAAAAAAAAACAAAACAAACAGATGATTGTTAATTCGAATACCATTCGTAACGTACAGCTACACGAAGCTATTCTGACACCTTCGACCGTTAGGCCCCTTATTGCGAGTCAACTCGAGATTTACGCTCGGTTTTATTACGCTTTCAAAAAAAAAAAAAATTAAAATACCAATAAAGAAATTCCGACGCAGTAAAATTAATTCACGTTACCGACAAACTGGCACTTTGTGATATCGCATTAATCTTTACTGATGAGAAAACGAGGGATTTTTTACAACCGCCGCGCCACCTACCGAGGGCTATAAAGCCATGAAACGGCGGCGAAAGCGGGTCGCCTGCGCGTCCGTCAGGAATGCTTGACGAATATCGTAACCGAGCAGATCGAAAGAAGGGATACCGTCTCACAGCATCCGACGGAAGTGTACTGCGAAGATCAGGGCGTTTCGGGCCGCCGCTATGGCCGCACGACTTCGGAGATGAATGGGGATTCGCGACCCACAAAAACCAGACGTCTAATCCTGTATGACAAACTGAACAACTACGTCAAAGATCGGGACGAGAAATACAATATCAAAAGCAATTAATCAGCAGTCATATTCTCTAACTTGTTTTTAAAACCCTTGGACACTAGTAGAGACAGCTGACCAAAAACGCTACTAAAATCACAAAAAATATTTTTATATATCCGTAGAAACCGTATTCGTTATTAGATATGGTTTGGTTGCTGCCGTTGTGGTTTTTGACTTAGTGCGGTTTCCCTACGACAACGTCAATCCGTAGAATTTTTTGTATACACTAAATAACTGTCAAATCGCATTAGGAATTATAACTACGGCTTTATGCGAAACAGAAGTCGGTACAAAAAAAAACCCGCGTTATCGTACGTACGGTGGTGTATGAAACTTTGAACGTTTTTTCGAATTTCGGTCAATTATGTGATATCGAACGAAACTTTTATTTGTTTCATATGAATGTAATTAAACAAATAATATTACAAGTAGCAATATAATTTTTGAACGATAATCATTAAGATAGCGCTAAAATTAAAAAAAAAATATAGGTCTGTCCGATATAGTCATCACTTCATAGATTGTATCCCAAACTGCTGAGAAGTAATCCAGTCCAATTTTCCGCGAGATCGGGTATAATTAGATTGTGTACTCCATAACTGCGAAGAGCTTACACATCGAAAGTACAAAAACGAACTTTCCCCCATAATATCTATCACTACATAAGTTAATATATCTATCAGCAAGATTCTAACGCAAAGTCCAATAAAATCTCCAATTAAACATGATCTCACCAGTTTTGGCGCAATATGTAAAAATATGTGCGTAATTACATAAATAATGATAACATAAAAAAAAATTTCAAGTATTTTTTTTATTTTTTTTTTCATCCCTTTCCCGTCAATTTAAATTAAAATTTCTTTTATGTTATCATTATTTATGTAATTACGCACATATTTTTACATATTGCGCCAAAACTGGTGAGATCATGTTTAATTGGAGATTTTATTGAACTAGCATCCGTGTGGGCGGAGTACAGTTCGGTTTAAAAAATATGTTAATGTGTTTAAATCCTAATAAGTTTCAAATTATTGTCCGAATACTTTTAAATCGGTTTGAACATCATAATATAATTTTATACTGTAAACTTAGCAAATTTTCCGGATTCTACTGTGCCTCATTCTAAACGTAATTCGACCTCCTTGTAACGCCACAATGCGGGATGAGACATTTATTTGTCGCTAATTTTGTCAAAAAATGCGTTGCATGAAGGTACACAGTTTTTAGGGTTCCGTACCCAAAAGGTGTCAACGGGAATCTATTGCTAAATCTTCGCTGTTCCTCTGTGTATCCGTCTGTCTGTCTAAAAGCAGGTCGTATCTTATGAACCATAATAGGCAGACAGTTGAAATTTTCGGTGTGTATTTCTATTGCCGCTATCACAACAAATAAAAAATTAAATAGAAAATTTAAGGGGGCCCCTATACGAGACGTATTTTCTAGACAAAAGTTGTTATTGTACTCTGAGAAGCAATAAGACGGTCGATAGCAACTTTCTCGTTCTCAAGCACGTAATTAAAATAGAAATATCACACAAAAATATATATCAAATATGTGACAAATATACATAACACGGTATTGATCAGGTAAGGGCAACCTTTGACATGTTGTGGGCCAAATTTTAGTGTGCAAATGCGCTCGCAGACTGCCTTCAAAAGTAGGTGCATTTTAAAGTAGTGTTCACAATTTTTAGCAATATATATCAGACATAAAATTCTTCAAAATGTCTCGCGGGCCGGATCAAATCTTACAGTGGGTCGGCTGTTGCCCACATATGGTATAGATTTTATACACTCAAGTAGAAATATCCTAAATAATTATTTTATACAAATTAAGAAAAAATATGATATACTTAAATTTTTATTACAATTGAAATATAATTATAAAACCACTAAAGGTGCAACGCCGCCTTTGTAATAGTCTTTTGTTATACACAATGCCGTAACCAAGACCGCGAATAAAATTTAACAGTTGTTGTTAACTTACAAAAGTTTTAAAGGATACCATGGTTGCCGTAAGTAAACGTCACTAAGTCTACAACCGCAACAAAACCACGCGTACGAAATGACACTGCCGGATTGTTACAGGCACCACAATGGCGTTTGTAGAAGCGTGTGGGGAGAACACGCTGTCTCAGTGCGGGTTGGGAGCTGAGCCAATTGCGAGTGCTGAAGGTTCAAGGGAGCTTTGGATCTGAAATTTGAAAATTGTAGCAGGGTGTGCCTCAGTGGTAAGGTGATTAACATCTCACACTACAGGATAATTTTATTTTTCTATCATGCTATCAAAAATAAAATGTTATATCTACAACTTTACAAAACAAAAGGACGAATAAACGAATAAATCCAAGCTATACAAGTCCTTAATTATCAGCGGATCACGAAAATAGACAAAAAGGTAACAGCGAAATGGGAATTACAAGAAACAGACAGTAAGATTTGAGAGACACGATTACTCGGAAGAATGTACAAGCAGTTTTCTTTTTCAAATTAAAGCATTTGAAAATTTTGCAAAGCCCGTACCGTATCTGTGCAGCACTTCAAAGCTCCTCTCCGCGCGGCGCTGGAGTGCTGTGTCCACATCATCGCAGCGCCCGCGCCGCCTCCCGGTGCTACCGTATATTACACCACGCACGTTAAGCGCTTTGAACTATCCAGACGATTCAAAGTTTCCCAGAGCTTATCTTCACACTTTCACAACAAGTTTTACCAACATTTAATGAATTGAAAGAATATAGTGCTAAAAGTTTCGCAATTTGTTCGTGCAAACTTCGCAGGATGAGAAGATACTGTGGAACTCTTAATTGCAACTAAAATAAATAATAAATTTCTTAACGTAATAAACATTCGGTGAAATAGAGGTCTATCGTAGTACAAAAAATTTCAGATATTTTCATAAAAAATTATATGTTTTTTTGACAAAGAACAATCATTCTAATACTGAAACGTCTACTTGCATAACATTCAAAACTACTCGTGATACAAATACAATATTTAATTGTATTCAAAGAGACACAAGATTCAGATATGATTTTTCTTATGTGAACTCTGACATTTTCATCTTAGGCATAAAATACCTACATGTCTTGTAAATTATAACTTATAATAAATTGTTTTTACAATTATAACGTAATGGGCGCCACACGACAACTAGTGCCGAGAAAAGATATATGATAGAAACTATCTAACAAATTTCATAATAGGTTGATTAATAATCAAATTTAATGATATTCACAATTAAATGTTCAGATAAGTTGGACAAAGCTTCTTTATATGGAGAGCTGATAAAGATGATCATTGTGGTACAAAAAAGATTAAGGTATCTGATTTCGAACACTGAATGGAAACTGAACGAACGCATCTCACCTATATTTATGCTTGGACTCTCGTCTGATGTGATGGTACCTCGGCAGTAGGCAGTGCAAGCAGATGTGTTTTGACAAAATGTAAGGGGTTAAGGTTGCCTCAGGAATAGAACGCTGTGCACTTCCTAACTGGCGTTTGTTTATCAAAACATCAGTCATACATTTTTGCAGGGGTGACAAAAAGGATTATAAAACCACCATAGACACGTGCCTCTGATCATACTTGGAACATGGGGTTTCAAATATCTTCCTTTTTATGATCCATCAACTGAATTAAGATATAAAAAAAGTTGTTTTAGTTTATATTAAAACGAATTATGGAACCATCAAAACAACACTACGACTTCACGTTCAGAAGCTGTTATCAAATTATCAATTTATGAGGGAAATTCAAATTTCTACTGAACACCGATGTTTATTTTGAGGTGTTACAACTTTGTGGACAGATTTTACGTTTTAATTTGAGATTTGAACATCTTTATGAAAAACATATCTGTATGACAATATTAATTGTAAACGTATATGAATGTTCTGTTGCAAGCGTGTCCTGTAATAAATAAATAATAAGATCTCGCCGGGCCGAGGCACATGTCGCATAAGCCCAGTCGGACCTAATTACAAATTGGTAGCAAACAAATAGCTCCTAATGGAGAGAGGATCTCATCGGCGGGCGCGGCTCATGAATACTAAGCTACGCCGCGTCTGCCGATGGGCCCTCAGGAGTTATCTCGCCGAGCGGCGCAGCTCTATATAACCTCGTAATCGTGAATAGTAGTGCTCGTCTTTGACGCGTGGCTTTTTTATACGCTTTTATTTAACTTCGCCCCGTTTTTTTCCAAGCTTTCAAAACATTCACTCGACGACCTATACCGAACCCAATCCGATGATACTTGCACGTGTATTGAGATCCTATAACGATGCAACATTATGATAAATATAACCTTAGATTTTTAGATCCTAATGCTGCAAGGGCACTGCCTACCTTGACTGTAAGATTTAAGGATGTGCTAAGTTTAATTTAATGTCTTAGATCTTTAAACTTTAACACTTGCTGTAGCTCTGCTCCTGATGATGTAGGTATACTTGCAAACTGTCTATTTAAACGATAAGACTTGCTCATTAGCAAGTCTTATCGTTATTAGCAAGTTTTATCATTTAAATAAGCAGTTGGCAAGTTCAAAATGAACTTGGCAAGTTGGCAAAATCAGCTGATTTTAATTTAGTATTTAAGTATCAACCAGAAATTGTGGTGTGTTTAGGCCCCAGACTCTTTGAAGAGGGTCAGGCATTTGCAGCATTGAGTTGTATAGTCTTTGTAAGAGTTGTGTAATAAGGAGCTACACTGTGACAAATTAACAAAAAAAAAATATGCAGTAAAGATTCAATGAGAGAATTGCAAAAGATGAAGTGTTCGCGAAATCCCCCCGTCTTAATTACTGATCAAAACTTAACGTAATAACTAGAAAATATATAGACTATCATTTTGGCGTTAACATAATGAATGCAAGGGATAGATATACTCTTATTATACAGGACGTCATGGCAGACCCGCAGGTGCGAAATCGTACAAGACAGTTTGTAGTGCAATCTACTCGACTCAGGTGCAGAGATCAAGTTCTGTTACTACGTTAATGGATAAATAATAATTTGGAGCTTTTATTATCAGACTAAAATAAAAACGCAGAGCGTAGTGATTATTTTCTTTTTATGAAACATGTAAACGGATTTCTTTAATTTCTTTACATTAGAGGTTAAACATTCATGGATAAACCAACTGAAGCCTATAGGCTCGTCTTTCTTTTTGTAATACTTTTATATTTGACTTTTATTTCTACACAATCTGGCTTAAAAGACCTATCCTCAACTTTCGTATTCGTTCTTCTTGAGGGAGAACTCGTACATAGGAAAACTGCCTTGCAAACGGTGGTGATTTTTTAACATGTAAATTCTTAAAATATTATCACGTATTTCAAATGTTATTTTATAACGTACAAAATAAAGACACTAGGAATTTATATCAACGAAAAAGGTTTAACATTAAAAAGTACTGTGATATAAAAAATACCGGGAGATGCCGTGAGTTTAAAGTAAATGTGAATAAATTAAACTTTTAAATGTTATAACATATTTCAAATTTTAATTTGAAAGTTGACACTTAAAAGAGTACTGCACTGCAACAACCGTCCGCACAACAATCATAAAGCACTTTAAAATCCTTGACGTTTGTTCTAGTCACAGTATTTAACGACCGTACAATATCCCAATTGAAATACCCTAAAATTATGCTAAACGACGCGGCGGCTGATAACAATCTACAAGCAATCACTTAGGAAACCTATTGATGATAATAGGTTTTAGCGTCAGGTCGTTATTTAATATGAGAAATGGAAATTTGCTTGATAATAAAAAATAACATATCACTATCAACCAATTTGCGAGGTAGATATATTTCAATGTCATTAGAATAAACATATAAAACTACATTATAAAACAAAGAATTAATTAACATTAAAAGCAATATTGCATTATTTTCTTTTTATTCATCTGCATGCCGCAAACAAAATTTGGGTTCAACAATAATATTAATTGTTAAAAATATCAGATTGATAGGGTTTATGTTTTATGAAACAATATGCATTAACAATCATTATCGAT
The DNA here is from genome assembly GCA_005406025.1 of Eumeta japonica. NCBI lineage: Eukaryota > Metazoa > Arthropoda > Insecta > Lepidoptera > Psychidae > Eumeta > Eumeta japonica. The sequence goes on along the minus strand of BGZK01000655.1, from coordinate 261,200 downwards.
GAATATTTAACCCGCAATTTTCATTTGAACTTAAAACCTCAGCATATTTAGGTGCCTTCTGGCACAACTCTCCCCGTCGAGTTCGTGAGACAAAGGGAGAAGGGCGGCCGGAAAAGACCCCGTTTAATTACGGGGCGGGCGGCGCACGCCGCGGGACGAGGGTTACGACGGGAAACGTGCGTTTGTAAGCGATTTGTAGGTCAATACAGCGGGGGCCGGATTAACTCTCCCGAGGAATGGAATACGGCTCCGAGGCCGATTCTTTCCCCTGTCCGTGTAAGTCTGTTTGATTTAATTTGCTCGTTTGTACAGTCGTTTAATTAAGTGGAAACGGGCATCTTTTCAGAGATAGTGGGACGTATGTTAAAAGACTCGATCTTCGAATTGGTAAGAGGAGTATTTGGTAACGAGTATGAACAGTTAGATAACGTTATTCACAGGTCACATTAGTCACATGACATTATTCTTTGACGATAGTTTAGAAATTATATTACGATTTTCGTAATATGTTGCGTTGGTAAGACAGCAATTTCCTTTTTTTTTCTCGATTTGATACAAAAAAGTCCTAGAAGCAAATTAGGCGTATACAGTACATTGTTATAAAAAAAATAGAGATATCTTTATATAAATATTACTCATAATTCTTATTCTAAACTAATTAATTATTCGTTAAATATAGAAGTGACAAATACACACACGAAAGACAAAGCCTTTTGTAAGAATGCGGTTTGGTATACAAGGGGCGGTGGCAACTCGCAAGATAGTGCTTAAGGAGAAGAAAGACTCAATCTCAGATTCGACGGCACGTTGTTAGTTCTGTCGGTTTTGTGATGGAGATTTTTCCCTTAAAAGACTTACTGCAAAATAGACCGCCTTACCGAGGTCAAAAAATAGTGGCCAAAAATGAGATCCACACTAAGTAGTAAGTATTGCTCCAAAACCCATTATCAGTGCAACAATATCTGTAGAAAACTAGAAACGCGACACAGACAGCGAAAACAAATTGTGACGTTTATGGACCTAATGCAGAGTCGGCAAGAGTAGGATAAAACTGGTTCAAGCGTTTTCAGTCCGGTAATTTTGATGTCAAAGATGAATTTCGGCTAAGAAAAGTATCGGGCATATTAGACAACTGAAGGGCTGAAGATTGACCAGGAAACAATTTGGACTCATTTGAAAAAAAGTTGGATATACAAAAAAGCTCGATACTCGAGTCCCACATGAGCACACTAAAAGAAATCTAATGAATCGTGTACTCATTACTTATACTTGCGATTCTCTATTGAAATGTAATAAACCGAACCGTTTTGGAAAAGATTAATAACTGGTGATGAAAAATAGATTACCTACGACAAGAATGTGCGGAAAAGATCATAGTCAAAAGGTAAGTAAGCTCCACAGATTATAGCGAAACCCGGATTAAATTGCAATAATTTGATACTATGTATATGGTGGGATTGGAAGGGCATTATTCATTATGAGCTTTTACCCCTTGCAAAACCATCGATTTGGATCTCTACTGCCAACAGCTGATGAAAATCAAACAAGAAGTAGAGAGAAAACGGCTGGAATTGATGAACAGAAAGGGTGTGGTTTCCGCCATGACAACGCCAGACCACACACATTTTAAGCCGCTCGGCAAATGTGGAGAGAGTTTGATTAGGAAATGTTGACGCATCCACCATACAGCGCTGACCTTGAACCCTCATATTTTCACCTATTTTGGTCTCATCAGAATTTTTGAGGTAATGTTAGGTTAACATCAAAAGAGGACTGTCAAAACTACTTATCAAAAGTTTTTGATCAGAAGTCTCAAAATTTCTACAGCAATGGGATTATGTCACTATCTACTGTATATGTAAAATAATAATAATAATATAGACTTACACCTATTTTCCAGTAGGGTAGGCAGAGACCATAGTTTTCCACATAATACGATCTTGCTTATCTCTCTTGCCTCACTGACATCCTTTAATCTTTTCATGCAAGCTTGTCAATTTCGGGGGTGCTTAAAAGTAGGCCTTTTTTACTATGCGACCAGTATAGTTTGCATAGAATTTTCTAAAGGGGCATTTATCGATCTTTCCATCACACACATTCGCTCTATAGACTTCTTTTGTACAATCTATTTTCATTCATCCTTTCCAGATGGCCAAACCACCGCAATATACCTCTTTCTACTCTAGTTACTACATCTTCCTTCAAACCACACCGCTCTCATCATTACGTAGCTACATCTATCTTTCCCAGACACTCCACACATACTCGCGGAGAAGAGATCGCATCTTGACGGCATTGATTCTACTTTTATTTTCTTCTGCCATACCCAGCTTTCACTACCGTACATAAGCGTAGGGATGAGGACCAAATTATGGATAAGCTAAACGCGTTTGTGGTGAGACAATTTTACTATTAATAATAGTGAGCAAGACCTCATTAGCTTTATTTCCCGCATTCACTCTCCTTCCGATATCTCTATCATGTTTACCGTCATTTGTAAACAAACTATCAAAATATATAAACTCATTCACTTCTTCGAATTTCTCACCTTCCATAAGTATATCGCATTCAATTGTATTTTCGCCTCTTTCAAACACCATCACCTTAGCCTTATCGACATTTACTTTCATATCCCTTTTCTTAACAGAATAATTATTCATTTTATTTACCATGTCTTACACTCCGTACGCCGACGGCGCAAGGATTGCTTGTTCGTCGGCGTACAGGAAGCATTAAACACACGCACACACAATCATACACACAACTATCCATGAATAGGTTGAACAGCCATGTATAATCACACATCCCTGTCTGATACCCTTGCGGATGTCAACCCAGTCAGTGTCAGTATATGCCCCATTTATTCTGACGCAAACACTAGAGCCCCTTTATAGGGATGACAGTGCTTGTATCAATCTGCTACCACACCATGCATGAATACGGTTCTCCATATATATATATATTTCTTATATTTCGTTTGGCAATTGTACTTCAGTTACTACGTACACCTCATTCTTCGGACTTAGCACCAACAGACTTTCCTTTGTTTCGTTCCCTAAATAATCATATTCAAGAGAAAAAGTTTGATGATGAAGAGCAATTGTCACACTTCCTTTGTTACTTTTTTAAAAATACGGTAGAAGTTTCTACGGGTAAGACTGCGTTTCGCATAAACGTTAGCGCCGAGTCAGAGATAACGAAGATACATATATAAAAGAATAAATGAAATCAAATTAGATTAGGTAATTTTTTATGCCGTTATTTCAATAAACTTAATACTTTTATACAGACTCAAAAATACAATTTACTATTCGCCTATCAATTTACATGTTTTATATTCGTCATCATTTATAAATTTAAGTGATGACGTAGCGTTATCTAGACACATTAATTTACAAATGACACTGGCACGTGTAAGCCCTGTGTAGCAATAGTTTAATACAAAACAAACATTTCAAGTAATATTTATCAGTCCGTTATTTATACCCCTTAAAGTCAGATGTTTAAAGGAAAAATAAACTTTTCGTTCGTCACTCGTTGAAGATTTATGAAACATCTGGCTTGACTTTCTCCGCAGAATAATAATATAATGTCATGGAAAATGGATATTTACCATGGAGCAAGGAAAAGATTTTCGAAAAACCAAAAAAATTCCCGTCCTTCCATGATAGTAGTATCTAATTTCATGTTGGCCTGTAATGGTGGAAATGAAAATTATACTTTCGATCATAATTCTCATTCTACCAAAAAGACTTAATTTTACCGGTTAACGTTATCGATAACAGGATGTCAATTTAAATTTAATTCTGTTTTTCACTTCGAATAAATTAATAGTAATTAATTTGGTTTTAACGGGCTGCTAATTTTTAATTTAGTGAAATTGCGCCTAAGGCGGATAATATATTTTATAGTGCGCGTATAATTTATCGAAATTTCTGAATTTATATGATTACTTATGTACATCTCAGCATCTCAGAAAGAAAAGTCCGACGTGACATTCATATAAAGCATAATCCCTTCTTTTGTTCAAGGGTAGAATTTTTTTTTCGCTCAGTAATAATAAGTGACACATAGAACATTATGCATAACGATTTAATTATTTTTCGATTCAAATAAAGAAAAAGAAACGACTTCATCAGAATTCCCCCTACAAAGAAAAAAAACATAAGAAGTATATGAAATTAAAAACATGTAAAAGAATCTCAGTTTTTATTTCAAAATGCGAGTATATGGCTTTAAAACAAATCTTTAAATATTAATAAAAAAATATTAATGTTATTAATGTCATAATTGGATTAATTGTCTATTAGGTACTAACTTAGCGAGTTAAATGTTATTTGACCGTCAGAATTGGGTAGAAAATTTCGATGCAAATTTGTGAAGAAAAAAAAATGGTAACTTTTTACATTAATGTTTTTAATAGGTGTCTGCAGACTATTAGAGAGTTTATGAATATTTTATAGAAATAAACTACAGTTTTCAAAATGTCAGAGCTCTAAAATATTCGATATTACTTACAGTTTATTCTTTGCAATTTAGACCTTTTTGAGACTGAAAAAATTACTTGAGTTTTTTAAGCTTTCAAAGTCATTAGACTTTAGATAGAGAAAAATAAAATATTATTGCAAAAAATATTACTCAGAGACTACAGTATTTGAAATATATCTTTTTCTATTTTTTCAGTACAATAAAAGATTAAAAAATTGATTAACCAAAAAATTTAATAATTACTTTGAAAAACATTTTTTGCGAAAACTTATCGTTAACAATATCTTCGATCGAATCGACTGATTTTGCATCATATGATGCATTTTTTTAATAAATAAGAAATAATTTTGTTTCAAAAATCAATCAGTAAAAAAACCTACAAAGATATTTAGGAAAAGTAATTTTATAAAAATTTTTCGTTCACGATATCTCTGGAACAAACGAACTCATTTCAACTTAGCTTACAATATTCGACGCCCTTTTATTAATAATAGAGTTGATTAGATGCTGGAATACACCAGAAGAGTAGCTTTTAAAAAATGTAAAAAAATTGAGTTTCTTAAAATCTACTCGGCCGGTTAATGTAAGACTTTTAGCAAATTTAGTACAATTAAGAGTTATCAAAGTTGCAAATCCGATACTGCACGTACCCTCGCACATGCACACACACAGATGTTCTTTTGAAGGTGGACAAAATTTATTCCTAATATATAAAATTTGGCATCTATTGAAAATTCGATTTACAAAAACCGCTTTTGCCGAATTTTGGAAAATTTTTCAATTATCTTAGTGGGATATTATAAAAAAATATATGACAGTTGAAGACATGAGTGGATGAAGAAGCCACCAATGTATTGTATCGCAATATAAATAACATCTTATGCCCCATCAAATTAAGGTATTGTTTATGTTATATTTGGTTTTAATCAAGTCCCGGAATGGGGCGGTATATTTTCTCCGGTAAATTATTTCTGAAAAAGATCAGTCATTCCTATAATAATAGGAATCCAATGGTGACTTTCAATTTGACCTTAGATTTAACCTTTACTCATTTCGAGGTCAACTTGTTTTTTTTTAATGGTAATCCCCATTTTACATATTGGCAATAGATCAAGCGTAAAATCGCATGTCCAAAATGGTATTTAGAGTGATCTTTAAAAAATCGAATCAAGCTAAATTGTAGAAAAATTTCATAACAGTGTTGTCTTCAAACTTTAAAGGATTTATGTATGAATGAACAAACGTTTAACAAAGTTTCGAGACCAACACCATTGATCACCTTGACTTTGAGATCAGTTTTGAACTTGTTTAAAAGTTAAAACCTTATTCTTACTTTTAGCGTTATCTAGAAACATTCTTGGATGACTGATTAGCAAAGATCTCCTAATCTGTCACTATTGAGTTACTTGCGTGAGGTAAGGGTTTCACGGATTTATGGGTACTACTAACTTTGAACTGGCAATATTAAAATCCATTAATCGACAAACTCATTAATTTTATGAATCAAATGCATCCTGAACTCTAAACCTTAAAGCCTAAATCAACGAATTTAACATCCATAACGGATACTAAACTCGAATATCTACAAATATAAATGCATAAGCCCTAAACTTGTCACACAAACCGACTCCTATTCTTTTTAAACAAATTGTTTATTATTTTTGTAGCTAGTAGTTCTCATTTTATAAATTGCGAATAAATATATGTTATTTTTTTCTTCATTTTAGGTCAACCACTACAGCTGACTCAAGTAGGTATGTGAATTAAAAAATTTTTGCTCTATCGGTTGCCGTGTAAAAAATGGAGATTTTCATTAAAAAACAAGTTGACCTTAAAATAACCTTGATGATCAATTCCAAGGCCAAATCAAGGTCACCTTTGGAATCCTCGTTAGAAGTTACTTTAGAAATTATATATCTAATTTCGATTTAGACCACGCCCGCAAGCGACTGCCAATGACCCACCTTCCGTTCACCGATATGTAGGCGTTAACGAGTTTCGTTTATTTTGGTAACAATATCAAGTCAAGGTGATGTTGCCACTGATTAGTGTATAACACGACAAAGTTCAGTGACAGGGCGAAATGTCTAATACGTTTGATTGTTAACGAGTTCCACAGTGCAGCGGCAGGCTCGCACGGGCTATGAGCAGCACAACGTCGGAATTACGAAGTTCCAATATACATATGGGCCTGTTGCTGCCTGAATTATACATAATATGTGAAGACTATCAAAGGAAGATGTTAAAGAGGATATCATATATCAAGATTGCTTTGTAACATTTATTTTAAATAAACGTATATGATAAATGATATAAAAATTTGTAATAATAATAAGTTAAATTTTTAATTTATTAAATTTTAATAATTTAAAACGCACCAGCAAAAGAGCGTATTTTCATAGCACTTACTTCCTTTGTTGAGAAGCCCATTTTTGGCAATAACTCAAAAACAGCACATGCGATCATGTTCTAAATAATTTTCGTTGAAAGTATTTATTTAGCATTATCGTTGTAATTTTTTTCCACATTTTTTGAATGTACGATTTAATAAATAGACGTGCGGGGGGGAAATAATTTATGCTACTATCGGAGCGATTATATTCAATTAATGAAAAAAAATTGCAAAAAACCTAAAAATGTTTTTAAACGAACTGTTGAAATATGCGCCACATGTTGATATTTGCCGAAAAATTTTTTTTAGCTTCTATTACATGTATGGAGTGCCCCTTAGAAATACTTATTTTTTATTCAACTGAGTAACGGCTTATAAAAGAACCTACATTATAAATTTCATCAATATACGGCTTGTAGTTTTTGAATAAAATGCCGATGACATACGGACGGATGGACGGACATGAAGAACCTATAACGATCCCGTTTTTGCCATTTTGGTTAGGAATTCTAATAAAAAAGAGTTACAAATCCATATAGAGTGTAATAAAAAAGACACGTGTAGAGTACAACGCACAAAACTCTGCCACTGTTGAGTCAGTTACGAAAGCATCGTAATAACGTAAAATAGGAACGCGAGGGAGAAGAACGAAGGGTCGGGAAGAATTGTACCTGCACATCACATCATTCGCAGGCAATTCAGAGTGGCAGTGTTTCGTGCGTTGTACTGTAGAAGAATCAATTTCCATTGTCATGTTAGATGACAATAATTTAGCATCTAAACTATTGTTGAAGCCGGAGATGACAGGAATAATTAAATCTATTTCAATAGCTCTCCACTCTTTTTAAAAGTTTCTGGGCGACTTGACGAATCCCGTCCGTGAAAAATGTGACGAGCCACAGCTGAGTTTTCAGCCCCCAAAGTCGGCACGTATCTCGAGTTAACAAACCCCTTAGCGCACACAGGCCGTGGGGGTGGCCGCGGCACCTCTCAGCTCAGGGGCCGCGGTAAACCCCGATCAATATTCATGGGGCGCCGGCCGAGCCGGCCTGACACTGCATAATGCTTAATGAGGCGCGGGCGCCCTTCCGCCGCGCCAGATCATCGTCTGTTGCGATTTCAAATAACGATAAAGTTGAATATTCTAAGTGAACGTACACACTCGTATTTTAATAGATGTTTTTAGATGTGCGTGTATCTTAATATTTCAGTTGCAAAAAAGGAAAAATTCACAAATCACATTATCTGACATACATAATATGTAAAAGTGAAATATAATTTGGACGCACAGTTACATACAAAATAAAAGAAAATTTATAGGTAGATACGGCTGAAAATTGGTCTATTTTATAGCTTTCCAATATTTCACTTGCGGGACGGAATCGGAATCGAAGGTGGGACCGGGATCGGACTCCGGAACACAACCGCGATTGGAATCGAGAGCAAGATTGAAATATCACTGACCGACCAAGGCTTAAATAATGGATTTGAGAATCTCAACAGCGGAGTTGATAACACGCACATAATTGCATTGACCTACATACTTGGTGTGCTTGGGCTCGACGTTCGTCCGCCTGCCGCAGAGCAGCGACGTGCGTCTCGAAGGCGCATACGAGTAGCAGACCGTAAATCAAATCAAAAACGTTTTTATTTCGTAGGTAATGAAATTGCACTTGAGAATACGTTATTAATAAACTCCTTTCATCCTTACCACCCATTTCAAATGCTGATTCACCGAGAGAAGAATGGGCAAGAAACTCAAGGCTTGTTCTTTTTACTCATCAATACAAAGAATTTAGTAATTAATAATTTACTCGACATTTAAAAATAATATGTAATAACCTGATAGGCGAGCAGCTCAATCCCAGGGGTTTTTTCATTAAGATATTCCAACACGGCCCTTGCCATATAACTTTCGTTTAACGAAACGTTTAAACTCAGCAAATGGCAAATTTTGAATTTCAGCTGGGATGTTATAAAAGCGCACACACACCCCCTTAAATGATTTATTAACTTTACTTAGACGGGTCTTATAAGCAGCAAGATCGTTTTTATGTCTAGTGTTAATGTTATGAATGTCGCTTCTTTTTTGGAACGATTCTATATTTCTCCTGACATACACCAAGTTTTCGTATATGTATTGTGATGCTAAAGTTAGGATATTAATTCCCTTAAATTTTTCTCTGCTAGATGTCATTGGTCTCAGATCATAAACAGCACAAATGTGATCGAGATGATCGGAGCCTACGAATTCCGTGAATTTTTTGATTTCAAAGCCTTATACAGGTACCGATTTCGTTATTACAAGTTGTTTTCATAATCAAATTAGATTTTGTTGTGCGCGCTCCAAGGGTTTTCCCGGTTCGTCAATGTTTTCCTTGTGATGAACTAAGGCTGTTACGTCTTGAAAGCTATGTATTGGATTACTTTAAAAAAGAAATTAGATGTAAAAATATGATGTTTGTTATAACTGCAGAGTACTGTTACAATGTTTTAAATTTCTTTTTATAAAAGTATAATATGCTTTTTGACCATCTCATAGGTTTAAAGATGTTTCTTATCACAAAAACGTTTGCTTCACACTATTGCTACATGCCTTTGGTAGATTTCTAGACACATTGGTACTTGGCAGTGGAGACATAATTCGACCATTGTCGGGATCAAACACAAAAATTCATCATTACACTAAATGTATTTACATACCATGCAGATATATATTATTTTTTTTAAACACTTTTTTTAGTAAACTAAATAAAATAAAGAGGAACCTACCCCCCTTAAATTTTACATTTACTTTTTCTTTTGTCTTTCTCTTATTTACCTGTTAGGGTATTCACTACAATGACATGTACTGACAAAATTTCAACTAAACTGTTACGCTTAAAAAATAGGACAGGCGGGCACTATATAGATATCCATTTGGAACCCCAATAACATTGTTGTCCGACGTATAGAAATGATAAATTTGTATAGCGTATGGTTGGCGTAGATGTACAGTAATCGATAGATAATTAAAAAGAACGAACATTTGCCACACTAATAAAACAAAGATCGTGTATCGGAACGTGCCAGTTTTCGACACAAAGACTAAATAATGCATATGTAAACGAGCGATAATCCGTCCGTGTTAATAACAAAGGCGGCGTACGAACGCCGTTTAATACATTTTATTGTGGTCGTATAATAATAATACACGTCTGCAACAAAAGCAATTTCCTGCTTATTTGTCGCGGGAACTATTACCCGGACCGCCGCCGCCCGCGCCGACGCCGATGAAAAATGAATTCCCGGCTCTACGCCCGCGCCGTCCAATTTCACGGCCGGCCTTCTGCGCAACGCGGTCTGGGAGCGGGTGCTGCCGCCGTTCGCGCGTTCTCGTCGCCGGCGCGCTATTTCGCAGTGTAAACCTGCCATATTATACTTACGCGTTAATACGTTTCCTTAGATACCGTGAACTTCACGAAGGGGCCTTTTTCTCAAAAACCTGAAGGAATTTGGAAAAAGAAATTATAAAAACTCTCTAGAAGGTATAGTGAACTTTAGCATTAATGAGTTGTTACTTAAACTAATTAAACTTTCATAGCAATGTTATTTCAAGCAGGGTAACAATTTATTGGAAATACGTATTTCATTTTTTGGGATTATTTTTAGAGTTCTATACACCCAATGAAAAACGGAATCCTTCTTTATAGGATGATTCCTATGCCTGTCAGTCTGTTAGAACCTATTTTCACCAAGTCCATTTCAGTCATAAAAGACTTCTTATTTCGTATATATATCAAGTTCAACGATCCTTTTAATGCTGTAAATATTGTAGGTATTATAGGGTATCTACATAAACGAATTTTGACTAAGCGAACGATGAAATTTAAATTTCAAAAATAATTGGTCAAGTGAATTACGTAATATATCAATAGAACGGGTGTTATGCGAAATATGTACGTAACACATAAAATTTTTTAGAACTGGCCACTTACAAACTGTAAAATAAAATAAAAAAAATTAAATATAAAAATGGAACTATGCCAACCTTATTATGTACATTGCATTCATCTGTCATTTGCTTGCACAAGTGGTGGGAAAAGAAAATTTTTTGTCTAACGCCGACATGAATTTAACGCGAGAAAATTTTGCGCAACGATTTTCTATGACTTTCATTGCCATTCAAGCCAACAAGAAAGTTATAAAAAACTTCACTTGGCCTTTTATGATAAAGCTCCATCCCTTGTCATTGTCTATAACTGGTTTAACAAGTCCAAACGTGGTCACACTAATCTGACTGATGATCTAAGTGAGGGATATCCTTCTTCGGCGACGACCGAAGGACAACATCAGTGCTGTGCGACTCGTAATAGAGACCGATAAAAGAGTGCCCTGCCAACAGATTCGGACAAGTTTAGGCGTGAGTCAAGTGCACAAATTTCTTCATCAACATTTCGCGGTCACGAAGCTTTGTACTGAGTGGATAACTCATAATTTGATTAAAGCTCAAAAACTCTGTTGTGTTTAGTGCCGCGAAATGATATAAAAGATTTGCTGGTGGTGAATCAAGTGCTGTACACGACAGTTACAGGTGACTAAAGCTGGATTTACCGTTACGATCCTGAAACCAGTATTTCGAGGAGTTGCCTACTAAAGTGAAACGCAGTTGAAGCGTCAACAGAAAGATGGCGGCCTCTTTCTTCGAAACGACAGATGATTATGCAATAATTGTTTTCGAAGATAAAAAAAAAACAGTCACTGCCAACAAGTGCACTAAAAACTGTTTGCATCTCGTTTTGCAAAAAAGTTCGAGAAAACTACCTCGCAGTAGGATTCGCTTTCATCGTGACAATGCCTCACCACAATATGCCAGACAAACAATTAAATATTTGGGGGACGTGTAGAAATATCGTCTTGCCGCCCCGACCTCGCACCATGCGATTTCATATGTGCATGAGTAAGATGCGTTTAACGATGTACGCCTGGGAGTCTAATCGTGTTTTCCTATGTAGTAGCACAACGTGCTGACCACTAACTGTACTACAGCTGTCTTTGGCTCGTATTAATAAATCGCACTTAAGTGCGATGTTCAATCTTGAGAGTTGAAAGAGCAAGACGGTCATAATGTTTCGCTGCAGAAAATAATATATGTCTCGTTCCCACGCTACTTTTTCAAGTAAAAGGAAGATAAGTTAAATTATACGCCTGCAAAAAGTGAGGGACACGTAAAAGCTTGGCGGATTATTTCAAGAAACTATGGTTATCAAATTGAAATGGCGATTTAATATTCTTATCGGTGCGGACGAATCCAAATGGATAGAGAGGTAGCCTCGGAAGTTCAACACTAAGGAAGTTCGAAAGTGAGAATGTCCTGCGAAAAATAAAATACGTTGTTAAAATTCTAGTACGAGCCGCATTGTACAAACACACTTTCACAGGCAGCGCGTCTCGTCCGTGCGTTACCTTTCACAAACGCCGCGGGGGGAACAGTAGGGGGGGGGTGGCGGCGGCTGAGGTCAAACGCAACCTAGAAAGTGCGGTTACAACGATCTCGTTCTATTCGGCAAAAAAAAACTCCGTCGACGAATCGGACCGCGGACAGCTTTTATCTCGCCGTCAGCCGTGACTACGCGGCGAGCCGTTCAGGTGTTACGTAGTTTCTACCAACGGGTCACTTGACATCGACGCGGCCGACCAGGTACGGTGAGTTACCGAATAAAGTACTGGCCGAACGCGAGTCACGCCCGCAATTATGTTTCGTAGCGTAACTCGCGGCTCCGTTAGGCCGGAGATGCGATAAAATAGAATCATTCGGTTGAGTTTGTATTGCGACGGTATTATTTACTTTAATAAGGTAAATAGAAGATAGAACGCACGAGGGAAGCATTTTTATAGAGTAGCAAACTGTATTAGCATCACGTACTCCGCCATAACCCTTATTTGATTTTGTACTCTTAGAAGCCATTAAGTGGTTCTAATACCGTGTTATTATATAGGTCGGGAAACTTTTCTTTATGTCATACATAAGAAATTGCTGTAAAATCTCTTTAGTTGTGCTATTTGTATCTGGCTAATTTTGATACCATTAAATAGATGACATTTTAAAAAACCGCACAAGTGCGAGTCGAACTCGCCCACAGAGGGCTCCACACAAATTTGCAGGTAAATATCATAAATAGTTCAGGAATCGAGTCTCGCAGTTTTTTACGAGCATTTTTTGTGTTTTAATTAAAATCATACGGCTTTCACATTTTTTTCTTCTGTACAAATTAGTAAAAGTTTAAAAAATTCTACAAAAAGATTTGATTACGCATACCAATTATGACCGCGCATGTCGTTGTTTAACCTCGATGACTGATTACGTACTTTAGAAAATAAAGACTATGTTTTTCTGATTTCATAACAAATGAATGATTTTCAGATTTTTTCCTATGCTTAGTATAAGACGGTATTTACTTACCAAATTTCATAGTTCGAGGTCAACGGAATATACTCTATAAATTTTGATTCCCTTTTATATACATTTTTTGCGGCATAAACTGCCGCATTTTTTTTCACGTTAACTTAGAAGTTTGATATTTTCACAAATTCAAGGAACTGTTGACTTGAGTATATGGCTTTACTTTTAACTAAATACCTCTACACGTTCCCTAGATGTTTGTCCCGAGAGTCTTGACAGACAGACAGATAGACGGACGGACGGATGGACAACAAAGTGATCCTATAAGAGTTCCGTTTTTCCTTTTTAGGTACGGAACCCTAAAAAGAAAAATAAAATTAAAAACGGTGTCACGCCATTTTTCTATTGGTTTTCTGTCCACCAAAATGAGTGAGTCTAGCGTAGAAAGTCGATACATTTTGAAGTTTCCTTACAAAAAAAAACACGTGTGGCACTCGGGGACTGCCGCGGTAAAGCTATTGCATAGTATTTCTTATCAACTTATGCAATTATAGTTATTTATTTATTTCATTTATGCAGTATTTTTTTTGAGGAGGTGCCCTAACGCCGAAACTCTAAGCAGGCATGAGTCACCAGATTGCGGGGCGAAGAGGGGGATTACGCATGCGCAGTAACGCCGATACAATCAATACCACCTAGAGGCGAGTTGCTGAACTAAAAAGACAAGCGTGATATTTCAAAAAAGTCATTGAAAGTTCTGCTATTCATCGATAGATGGCAAAAGTAAAAAGTATCATCGCTGTGCCGGTCGGAGTGGGGGGTGTTAGGTTATTTTCGTTACGGAGTTTTGGATTCGGTCTCCACGCTCAAAGCCCGCGATAGAAGCTAAGAAGCTATGCAATAGCTTAAAAAAAGGGAAATGCGGCACAAGCTGCGAAAAAAAGTTGTGAGTTTATGGACCTAATACAAGTCTGAGAGTAGTGGAGTAACACAAAATTGGTTCAAACATTTTCAGTTTGGTAATTACGATATTAACGATGGACTTCGCTCTGGTCAACCTGTTACGGATAAAATCGATACTATTTTGGAAAAAGTAGAGCAAGATCGGCATATTAATTCTTACAACGTAGCTGAAGAGCTGGGCATTGACCACAAAATAGTTTCGACCCATTTGAAAAGAAAATTGCATATACATAAAAGTTCGATACTTAGTTTCACACCAGCTCATTGCAAGAAATCTAATGAATCGTGTACTCATTTGCCATTCTCCATTGAAACGTAATGAAATCGATCCATTTTTGAAAAGATTGATCACTGGTGATGAAAAATGGATTACCTACGACATGAAACGTGAGAAAAAGATCATCGCCAAAAGATAAGCAAGCTCCACAGACTATAGCGAAACTCAGATTAATTCGCAAAAAGTTGATGCTATACGTATGGTGGGATTGGAAGGGCATTATTCATGATGAGCTGTCACTAAGTACAAAATGGCAACAAGTTCATGAAGAAAATGGTGAAATTAAATATACATAAAATAAGATGAAAAATTATCTTGAATTTGTATATAAAATAGAAAAAACCTTTTTTTTCCCGACCGCATATTTGAGTCGCAACAAGACTCAAAATTTCTAAACCAGTGCCGTACCGACATCGATTTTTGATTACCTTAATAAATATGTTTTTATAATCAATACAATAATCTAACGATTGAGGTCATCTATGTTGAACATGTCTGACGAGCCTTCCCATTTTCGAATACATCGAATATTCCGCGTTCCGACGGATTTCTTCAGATCCGGTTTGGTTCGCTGCAAGAGTCGACCTGTATACAGTTTAGAGGTGTCCCTAATTATTGCAGACACATTTCCAAGAAATTACTCGTAGATACTATAATGCCGCAAGTTTGCAATCACCTCCCTACATCTTAACTGCAATGCTTTTTCTGGTTTTTTGTTCGGTTTCCGCGCCTAAGAGGGCGCAATGAATCCATTACAACAAAAGGTTAGTGTCCGTCTTCCGTCACAGTCGCTCCCTTTGCGAGTGCTTGTGTTATTTATGGCTTTCATATTACGATTAAAAAAATTCGTAAGCCCGCACCTATTGGTGGTGAAAGAATTATAAATTTTATTTATTTATTTATTAATATCAAATTAGGGAATATTTTAAGATCTCGATTATTTTCTAAAAAAAAAGATTTGACAAGAATATTATTCGTCTTGTTTTATAGTTCGAAATCGAGCCGCCGTCGCTATCTATAATTCATGACCTCTTTAGCTTTACACCTTAGAAAGATTCCTTAGAAAAAAATTACAGCATACTGCAGACAGAATAAATTATGTAAGGCGAGACGACAAAAACCGACGGGGAGATCAGTTCTGATACGAAATACACGCTTATAATTGTAAATGTCGATTTACAAATGTAAGCGTGTAATTCGCATTATATTTATATATTTTCATTCCCCGAATTGGAATGAAATCAAGTTCTATGACAGAATTGAAGGATGATATTTTCAATTTGATTTCACCGTACCGTTCTATTTTTACCAGAAAGAAAAATAAGGAAACCCAGAGAGATTTTGTTGCGTAAACATTTCATACGTAGTTAGTCTGAAACTTTGTATACATTTAGGTTGTGCTCGGAATAAATTTCAGCCGAAGCAGCGCACGGTGACACGATGAATTTTCACCGCCAGGGGGCGGCGCGGGCGGAGGTGGACTCTAATCGTTTGGAAAATACAGACGAGCCACTGCGGCGCGCTCTGGCGGACCGCTCTTCTCTTGATAGATTAAAGCGAAGGCGAATCGTTAACGGCGTGGAAAACCTGTGATTTTATCTCCTTATGCATTCGGACCGAGCTTCGAAACCGCAGTAGGTACCGAGCAGCGTGCGGCCGTGAACATTCTAGAAAATAAGTTTCTTATAGCTCAGTCGATAGCCGGTGTGGTTTAGTTTCAGCAAAGGACAATTCTAAAATTACGGAATAAATTAGGGGAAAATTTTGCTGCGATATATTTGAGAAATTTAGAAAGAAGCAAAAAATCGTTCTACCTATTATAAGAGAAAAAAAAAATAGTTCGTTGGACTCGATGGCATCATCATTTACAGAATATTAATTAATCGCTGGTGCTTAGTCCTGTTCGGCGATGTACGCAGCTGTGAAAAACGAAACCGAGTAAACGATTCGGCGACAGTGGATTTGAAGCTGCATGTCGCCGACGCTGCCGTTTCGCGGACGCAGTTCCGTCGTTGTGTGCGGATGCTGCGGGCGCAAGCGACGAAAGTTCCACGGACGGTGCGCCGCTTGAAGATTCGAAAATACTTTGAACGACCAAACCGCAATGACAGTATCTTCGGTGCGGCCGTACTATGGGTTCCCGCTTTCGATCCGAAATTCAACTTCCATTCCGCTTCGACTCTGTTTCGATCAGCTTTCATTTTCCAGAAAGTCAGCTAACCGATTAAAAAAAATGTCTTGTATCCTTTTTTGGATCATCGAACCATCGCTTGGCAAGTTTTATGTCCCGTATAATAAGCTTCATTCTAGAGATTGTAGAGCACGAAAATTTTATGTGCCGGAACTTTTCTTGATTTTTTTTAGAAATTTCTAATACACAGAGCATTAGTTTAAGCCGGAATTGCATTGACTAATAACTTTTAACTAATACACAAATTATGATTACTGCAATTTCTTCTAAATGTAGATTTCGTAAATAATATCTTTGATTTATTTCCAAAAGTATTATATGTATAAATATTCCTAATAATCAGCGTGATACTCGCGTCGATCAATTCAATCTGTACAATAAATCTCATAATTTGGAAATAAAAACTTCGTTTTCTCGATCCAATTATCAAGCTATCTCCAGCTAATGTGTAGTTATTTTCAGTTTTTACACTGTATTTATATATGTATATACAGTATTTTAATACACCACGGACATACTTTTACAGTTGTTGCTGCACGGACACACACACAGCGACAACTGTTAAAGACGTGCGGTAATTAATGGATATCGTAATGGAATTTATGTAATTTCAGAACTAAACATGTAAATTTTAACGTTTCCATCGCTACCTTTACGAATGACACACTGAAAGAAATAATTAATGACAATTACTTTAATCAGGTTACCGCGCCTGTTTACACTGAACAGCTGCGACCACCGTCTTTAATGGACTATGATACCGCGTACTCTGAATGGAATATTAATTCGATTGTGTTGCGGCTGCTCCGTTAAAATGTGTTTCACTGAAAGAGAAATCGGTCAAGTGAGAGCCCGGACTTAGGGATTGTTGACCGGTACAAATTTACATTCTTTATAGTTACTTTGAAGGTACTATAACAATGAGGGAGATTTCGACGTGTGACTCGTTGAAATGCCAACTGCGCAAACGTATGAAAATGTAAAACGTTGTTCAGAAAAATACAAACTGAACAATTAGATTTTAGCAGTAAATACGGATTATTTTTTGTATCCCATTAAAAACATTATTTGTAGGTTTCATGTGTACAGTATTTTCAAATGTACAAACTATATCTACATTTAATATTTATTAATGACTGGGTTATGAAACTTTATACTACACGTAGCTTTTATCGCGGCTTCACCGTGCCTTCCAAAGTACCTTTAGGGTCGCTGAAAGTAAAAAACTTCAAGACGATTGTTTCGCAGTAACACACATCTTCTCTTGACGACTGTTTTATTTTTTGGAATATTCGGATCTACACTAATCCTTTCAAGTTATTGATCTCATGTATTCGAACTTACGATCAACAACTCTTTATTGGCCTTTACGACTCATATTATTTTTGTTTTATTTTTTTTATATATCGTATTATTCATCTAGCTTGAACTTCTTTATAGAAAAGTACGACAGAAAACATCGTAGCAATTCTGTAGGCATTGTTTTGTACAGTTAAATGATATTTTTTATTCGATGTAGTTGAATGTTTAATTAAAATTATTCACTGACGGATAAGTTAATATTAAATTTGTAGTTCTACAACATTAGGCGGCTGACACATGTTAAGAATTACCGTTCCTTCTTAATTTTCCGCATACAAAAGTTCTATTTATATGAGATTTATGGCACGATTTTCAATGTAAAAATTGTCAGTAGTACTCGTTAACGTTTAGAAGAAAAGTAAGTGATTACAATATCCTAACATTTTTTCTAAGGAAAATAGAACCTAACCTAACCTAATTACGCTACACGTTTTAGCAATCTGTCTCTAGCATAAAATGTGAAAAGCACTACAAGCGAAACTCATAAGCAGGGCCAAGGTCGTTCGAAGGTTAGAAACTGTTAAAGAAACGTTCAGCCGACTCGTAAAACGCGTTCGGGTCGATACGGCACAAAGGAGGGTGACAACCGTAAGACGCGCGAGTCCACACAGCGACGTTCCGTGAGCGGCGTCGGTCCATAAAAGGAGTACGTAATTGTTGAGCGTCGAACGTAAAGCGAATACGTACACCCAAAGTCACGCGTCATTAAAGCTCGGAAGCGCCGGCCGGCCCGCGCGGCGTGCTCCGGCCGCCTGCCGCGACGACCGCGCTCGGCGCGAGCGACCGTGACCACGGCCGGACGTCATACTCGGCGGCTTGAGAGTTACTCGTTCGTGATCTCTGTGAGGAGAGAGTGCTCAATAACGCTTAGTCGAGTTAAGCTGAATACAAATAACACAGGGATATTTACGAAAGATTCGACGCACTATAGAATTCGATTGAGTAATAAACTTGTATAAGTCTCAGTAAGCTCTCGGATGGGGCATAGTTCTGTTTAAATAACACTTCTTTACATTTACATTCAATTATTTACATATTTACCCCACTTCAAATGCGCGAGTAAATATGCTTTTCATAAGGATCACTCAAAAAGTGGCTTTTGAAAAAGATACTAATCCAAAAGTAGCACACTATACGATAGGACGCGACGTAAAACTTTCGATGCCCCTGGAACCCTAATGATATCGATCTTTTAGAATCATTCATTGTTACCTTATTTAACGAAATGCGGGCCAGTTCGCCTATAAATAGTTTTATAGGGCTGGTTTAAGTGCGGACGCGGATGTCGAACGCCATAAGTTGGCATTGGGGGTTATAACTTTAAACCAAAAACAATCGGGCGACCATTCCGGATGTCGTTTCGCGTCCGGCGGCCGGCGCCGCCCGCGTCCGCAGCGACGGTAGGGCGCATAATAGCGGCGTGACGGCTTTCTCGACCGATTTCGGTTTTCGATATTTGAGATCCATGCAAAGCTTGCAATTTTTTAAATTTAAATGATAATAATTTACAAATTTTGTTAAACAGTACGCGACTAATAATAGGTTTTCCTAAACTCACTATCAAAAGTGTATTTCAATATAGGGTAAGATCACTCAGACCGTGTAAAAATCCTGAAATAATAATGCTTTATTTTGCATAGCGTAAAACGCTGGTAGCAATAAAATTAACTGCAAATTCAGAAATATAATAACACATTTTTATTTTATATACATCAAGTACGTACTTGATAATTGATATGAATATAATAAAACATAAAATTAGTAAGATACGGTTCCACGCGACTGGAAAACCAGGACTACAACGGATTGATAGCGGGTCGGGAGCGGGCCCGGCATTCTGTTCGAGTTCGAGGCGGGGTCACGCGGACGAGAGCTTAGCGCCCGACCGCTCGAATGAAATTGCTGTGAACACCTATCCGTTTATAGTCACTCACGTCCGATTTAATTAATTACGGAGCAGCGCTCCGTTGCCGGTGTACATCCGAGTTCAGTTGACAAAAGGACGCGTTATTTATTTAGTGCGCGCCGGGTGCGGCGGCGCGGCGCTCGCGCGCTTCATTTTTCAGCGTCCCGCGGGCCCATTGTGCGGCGCGAGCTGCCAGCGCCGCGCGCCGCCGACTATTGTCGGATCTTCACAAACTTGGTCAAATCCGATTTTGTCGTCGAACGAAACTAACGACTGCGATGTCACCACATGTACACGTGAGGACGCGTCGGAACAGGCGAGACCAGGCGGAGATGCCATATGAATCAATAATTAAAAAAAAAACTTGTGCAGAAGACCCACTCACTTTATCATCGACGATGTCTTATCAATGTGAAACAATAACAGAACAAAAACTATCGCATTTATAATATTACCTAAAACTTTCCAGATATTTTCCTTCACTACTTTTACAATCTATTCATATAATATAATAATTCATATTATTTGTTCATATAATTTCTTTTCATGCGAGAACCCCTTATCCGTTTATATGTTTTTTTTTAAATAAATTCACATTTATGTTATCTGACTAGCTTAGGATATATTTTATTACATAAAATAACAAACCAAATAAGAACTGAGGATAATGGTCAATCAAGTCGGAAAAAAGAAGCTTAAGTAGCTAACACTGAGTAAATCATGAGAGATATATCACACTAATGTAAAAATTGTAGATTTAAAAAAATACCTCCGATAGCATATGTATGTCTTCTAAGGCCATTAGCCACAGAAACAATTTTCGTCTTTAAAATAACATTCAGCGATCGACATATAGTGGAGAGGTTAACGGTCATCGAATTTACATACAAGCCGCTCCAACTCGCCCGTCGATCGCACGACAGCGTGTAACGTGATGCAGAGCGTCATCAGCCCTGCGCGGCCGAGTGAAGGGGGCGCTACGTGCGGCGACCGCTGCGGTCTCGCAGTTTGGAAATCTTAGAGCGTACGAAAATGGAATTAAGCGAGACGGCCGAGGCGAGCGCTCACGAGCGCGCCGTGCCCGAGTCGCTCATGTAAATCGATTTGTGGATCGGTCGAGCTAACGTAAGGTGTACAGCTAGGTCATTTTGTGTGGAGAAACTTCTGTTTACAATAATTCGTGTTAAAATCAGAAATTCTACAGCACAGTTACGTTGTAGTGTACACTATGACGTGCACAAACCCCGATTACTTACTTGTTGGATTACTTTTCAAAACGACAAAAGTTCTATGTCCCATGAGAGATTAAAGCAGAAACTAAGTCACAACCTACAAAACTTGATTGTTATCTAAAAGAGGCAATCGTTATTAGCGGACGATATACTTGGAGATATGCGATGTCCGTTGACGCGACACGTGTTTCTGCAAGCTGCCTCTTTAACCGCTGGGTAGGGTCGCTGCACGACCGCAAGGGAAAAGCAGCTCCTGACGCGCACCCGCTTGGGATGTTAATTCCAATAACTCCCTTTTAGAATACCTGCCACTATTAGAAGGAATAAATGGGTCTACATTTACAAATTCAGTAATATTACTAGATAATATTACAAATATATCCTTATAATATATAATAATTATACGGTCGTGTTTTATCGTCATTGTTACGAATAAAATGCACATAAAAGGAAGCGGCACGCCATATGCTACAACCGGTACGCGGTAGGACCGCTGCTGGGCGCATCCGGCGTCTACGGGCCATACAGAATAACGTTATTATGCCGCGCCGCTATCAGGATACTTCCATCATCGAGTTTAAGAACATGTAACGTTTGCAATTAGATTCACATTTTGTCGATATGTGAGGTATACATCACGTCGAGTCAAGAAGAATCCTATCCTTCTGATAACATTTGGGTGGCCTCTAGAGTCCAATTGATCGCGACTATACAATGTTTAATAGTTTTTTGTATCGTCTTCAAAACCCACTTATACAAAGATAATACTCGGACAGTTTCTGTATTCAGTTGCTCGAGTCGTAGCAGCAGTTAAATTAATAGATATTTTTTTCATTTATTAATACAATTGAGTGTTAGTCATATGATAATTTACTTAAAATTTTCAGCGATTTATACAATAATATAATACATGGGTTCGTACACAATACATAACACCATGAATATATATGCTTTTCGCTAATCACTCTGTAAGTACTCGGGGGCCATCCACATATTATTCACAACATTAAAGGGGATAAGAAGGGGTCAACTAACGGTGAGATTATGTGACCAGAACGGAGGAGCAGGCTACAAAAATAATGAAATTAATGTAATGCAATTTTTAGGGATGGTCCCTTAGTTGATTCTATGATGAAAACTAATTAAATAAACATGAGATTTCAAAATATCTGTTGAATCAAATGAAACATAAAAATGGTATTGAGAGATTGGCCTGACAAAAGTTTTGAACATAAAATAAGCGATCACATAATTATACGAACTGGTAATATACATGGACAGATGTTTGTCCACATTAAACGTCATCTAGGTGACGGACAACGACGATAATTACGAGAATGACACCGGCACTCGGCCGACTGTGAAGAATCAAGAGCAGCCGACGTAAAAAGTGAACGTATCCCAATTAGTTGCGCGTTGAGTAACGCGAGAGCGGTTATTCAGTTGACGTAACATTACAGATGTTCGAAACGAACGGCGCGACAAGACGCGTTGAACGGTCACTGGGATTATTTATGATTGAGATCGCAAGGAGCCCGAGATGAACACCAACCTTTACGACTCACACTACAGAGCATTGCTCACCCGGCCGAACCACGATGCGAGTGACAGTACACCTAAAATTCTCAGTACCGATCCAAATCAGGATTCATCGAGGAAATCACGTTCTAACATACGGTCGCGTAATGACGTGTACACATGCCCTCATTTGGTCGAATATATCGGATTGAAGCCTATACGTAGGTGTATGTGATAGCGCAGAGTCGTGTTTGCGAACACGTTGTACAGGAGCAACATCTTCAAAATTATAAGCGTACGATGTTAATGTATTTACTTTTTTCGGTGTAATATTGCAGCCAATAATGCAGTGCAATATCTGAATAGTCGCTGTCCATCGGCCAATAAGCGATTTAACATATTCATTTAGCGCTTTAGAATAGTCATTACCCGACGTGCCCGGGTACCTCGGGTACATTATGATGAGTAGCGAGGGAAAAGTTGCTTATGTTCATTTCCAACAATAAATATTTAGATGCGTAGTATAACAAGCCTAGTGTCCATCTATAGTTTATGCGATGTAGTGTCATATGTTGTTAAGGACCAGTGATATAGCAACAATATATCAAAATATTAGGAAACAGCGCTAAATAAAGCAACATTTAATATTTTTTTTATTTCGTTTTCCCAGGGAATAGACTTATACATACAAACTTGGAAAGTAATAATTTACATCGATACCGGTCGGGTCGTTTCCAAGATACCGATACACATAAATATATACCCAAAAATCACTCACTTTAAGTAAAAGACAAATACTAAAAGGTGAATATGATGTCGGAGAAAAAGTTTTTTCGTATTTTATAAGTAAAAAATTGCAGTAAAATCTCTTTAGTTACGCTATTTGTATGTGGCTAGTTTTGATTCCATTAAAGAGGTGACATTATAAAAAAAGAAAAGTAAAAAGTAAAAACGCCATTTTTCTGTCGACCAAAATGGGTAAACCTAACGTAGAATTTAGATCAATTTGAAGTTTCATTACAAAAAAAAAAAATGCGAAATAAGCCGCAAAAAAAATATGACGTTTATGGACATAATGCGGTGTCGGTAAGAGTAGCATAAAACTGTTTCAAGCGCTATAAGTCAAGCAATTTTGATGTCAAAGATGAATCTCGCTCTTGTGGATCTGTTACGGATAAAGACGATGCCATTTTGAAAAAAAGTAGAGCAAAATCGACATATTATTTCTTACAACATCAGAAGAGCTAGAGATTGACCGCAAGACAGTTTTGACCAATTTAGAAACAAACTGGATATACAAAAAAGCTTGATAATTGGGGTCCCACACAAATTCACTGAAAAAATCTGATGAATCGTGTACTCATTTTCGATTCTCTATAGCAACGTAATAAAACCGAACCGTCATTGAAATGGCGATGAAAAATGGATTACCTACGACAAGAACGTACGAAAAAGATCATGATTAAAAGGCTATAGCGAAACCCGGAATCCCTCGCAATAAGTTGAAGCTAAGTGTATGGTGGGATTGGAAAGATATTATTCAATACGAGCTTTTACAGCAGGGCAAAATCATCAATTCGAATCTCTACTGCCAACAGCTGATGAGACTCAAGCAAGAAGTTGAGAAAAAACGGCCGGAATCGATCAACAGAAAAAGTGTGATTTTTCACCATGATAACGCCAGATCACAAACATCTTTAGCCACTCAAAAAATATTGAGAGCGTTTGTTTGGGAAGTGTTAATGCATCCACCATAATAGTATAGCCCTGATCTTGTATCCTCAGATTTTCATCTGTTTCGGTCTCTTCAGAATTCTTTAGAAAGTGTTAGGTGAATATAATTTATGATGACAAATTATTTTGAATTTATATTTAAAATAGGATAGAATTTTTTCCCCGATCTTATATATCCATCTGAATAAAATAAATGGAATCGCGAAACTTCTACTAATCACTGAAATATAAGAATATTGCAACCACTCTGCTTCCGTCATACAATGGTAGGTGGGTAGAAACATAAACAGACAAAAAGTAATGTTGTGCGAGATTGACCATTTGTATTTGTAAATTCACATCTAAAATAGCCTTTTTATCGCGATAACTGGTACACTTAAAATATCACACACATACATTTGAATGTTTTTAGGGTTCCGTACCTCAAAAGGAAAAACGGAACCCTTATAGGATCATTTCATTGTCCGCCCATCTATCTGTCTGTCAAGATTTTTTATCTCGGGAACGCCTATCCATCCAGTTGAAATTAAAATCATATACTCAAGTCTACAGTCGATTAAAATATCAAATTTTGTGAAATTGAGAAAATACCAAACTTCTAAGTTAACGTGAAAAAAGATACGGCAGTTTATGTCGCAAAAATCATACGTTTGACACTCTCAAGGGAATCAAAATTTATAGGGTTTTTTTCCTTTAACTTAGAATTTTGACATTTAGCAAGTAATTCCGTCTTATACTACAAGTATAGGAAAAAATCTGAAAATCATACATTTGTAATTAAATCATTAAAAAATATAGTCTTTAGAAATGCACTATGGAAGAAAAAGTGTAACGTACTTTTTTCATCTGTAGTTGCATTTCTTTGTAATAATGGCTTCGGAACTTTATAATGAGCATGATCCGAAATGCTCTTGGCCACTTTTTTATGACATAAATGAAATTGGAACACCAATGTTACCAACTTTGATGGTAATATCATTTTGATGATGCTGAAATACGACACAATCGAAAAACAATAAGTAGATAAAGCGGCTTGCATTTAAGATTACCTTGATATTTTTGTAAAAAAATATCAAAAAGCCATGCACACTTAGTGAGATTATTGTCGTTGATGAAATGCTAACAGCTCTTTCGTGAAATAATAAACAAACTTAACAAACATGGTAACAAATTCTTTGCCCTTGTCAATTCAAAAAACGTTTTACTTTAAACTTGGAACTTTACTTCGAAAAACAACCAGAAGGGCCTTAAAAAATTTCAAATGCCGCATTTGATGTGGTAAAAAAGACTTATCGAGCCACTATCTAAACCGAGGAAAACTATAACCATGGGCAATTTTAAGTGGAGATGGCGAAAAATGATAAAATTTCTTTAATAGGAACACTTAAATGAAATAAAAAAGAAATCCCACCATATTTAACAACAACAAAACAAGGCCTGAATTTTCCAACATTTTTGGCTTATCCAACTTTGGAACGTTAGTTCTTACATATCTAAAAAAAACAAAATTTTATCCTGGTGTCTACTGTGCACAGGTGTGTGGAAATTGATGAGAGCACAGGTGTAAAGCGGAAGCCATCAATAATTACATATTATAATGAAACAAAAGGGACGGTTGATGAAGTGGATACAAGAAAGCATCCTTGTTTAGAAAGACCGACCGTTGGCCTATCAACATATTTTTTTCATTTAGTAGATATTGCAACCATAAATGCCATGGTCATTTCAAAATCAATAAATTTTCCATAAAAAATCGACGCACCTCTCAAAGGGAATTAGGTTAAGCATTTATAAAAAAATATATTGAGAAAAATCAACTAATACCAATTTTAGTAATGCAAGAGGTACAACAGGATCCTTCTAAATATGTGCAGCTTCGAAAAAGGAAAATTCTATAACTCCCTGCATATCCTGCAGAAGGGATATTTGTAAAGAACTCACCAAATTAATTTGCAATAAATGCTATGATGGGAGATGATGGTTATAATGATGATCATTACGACTGTTATTAAAGTGATGATTATTGCAAAGTGATAAATTAATTAAGTAATAAATAAAAAAAACAATGTTAATATTTTTTTATATAAAATAAAAAAATTGTATCAAAACTTTGTTTTTATTATATACATCCCCTTTATCCGTATTACACCACGCAACTACATTTGCTACGATAGGGTGCGCGAGTGCTTCAAGGTTAATTAAAAGTGACCCTCAATGTTACCGACTTTTAAGCTGCGTGTTCCTGTATAAATTGTGTAGTTTTTTTTTTTTATGACGGGTGCGTATTTTCTGCGAAATTCTCCTAACCGGAATGTTTATGTTCTAAAATTGTGTATTTGTTTTGTATGTTCTAAAATCAATACGATTGCTCGAGGATAAACTAGGTCAACATACATTCCGGTTGTGTAAGAAGACGAGTGAAAACGGTTAGGTAGTTTTATATTTACCAAAGTTCAGCTGTTCGGTCTGCATTAAAAACAAACTAAACCTACTTTTAGCTTATTATATAAACTTAGTCTGCAATAAACATTTTGACACTTGAACATTATAACCAAAAGCTTAATAAAAAAGAAATATAAAACAACAAATTTCCATAAATACGCTATTAGAGAAAATCCATTAACCACAAAATTAGCTTCAAAAAGTAATATTTTAATAGCCTTTAAAATTGTAATCAAGTATTAATAGGCCTGTCTCGTCTGTGCACCCGGAACCCTTATAAATGAAAGTTCGGGGTGGGCTTAAGGGAAACCTGTAGTTATCATGTAAGAACTGGAACTACAAGAAAAAAGAAAATAATAATTGTGCACAAACATACAATCCCACAAAAAAATCTGATAAGTCTCGTAACATTATTACTTGCAAATAATTCTTTACTTTATCTACTTAGTTTTAAGACGACTATATAGTCCATTGAAAAGTTACATTTGCGTTTTTAGAGGACGTAATTTTTTGATGTTAGTGTAAAACAAGTTTGTGGGGTCGCCACCCTTGTCCCAGCCGCCATCTTGAAAATAGGGTTGAAATGGTATTTACGATATATCTCTTAAACTATTTATTTGATAAAAAAATTGAACATTTTTGTTACAAATTAAATTCTCTACAACTTTGGTCCAGTAACTTTTGTCGTATAAATAAAATATAAGCGTTCAGAAATTCGAGAAAAAATTTATATTTTCGATTTAACTTTTTATCATTTTACGAAAAATGATATCTGACCATTTTGTAGATCGTTTTTGAGGAACAACTTTCATTCGCATCATTTTTCATTAAGTCAATAGTTTCGAAGTGTACTATTTTTTCTTAACTATACCTATATTATACGTGTGTACCTATAATCATCAGTTATTGATTGTTTTTTTTTTTTTTTACTTTATTATTATAATTTTTTAATTCTAAATTTTGCAATATTATTAATAATTATATGATTTTTTCCACCACCCACGAGGTAGAGTCTAGAGGCGCGTTTTTTACGTGGTATCCCCAATAGGCATAATCACGGTGATTTTCTAAATTAGAACTACTCGTCCTCAGTCGTTTCGATGGACCAGGCTGCGGCTCAGCATCTGATCGGGTTTCTGAATTAAATATCAGTGGGAGAACTGAAGGAAGGTGTTAATGTTGGCGGTTCATCATCAAAGTCATTTTCATTTATTAATTCTGAGAGTTCCATTACGTTGCTGCAAGTCTCTCCAGAACAATGGAAGCATACTGCAGAACATTTCATTCCTGCTTTTGGCATCCACACATCGCTCCACAGTTTCCTTTGCATTTGCAAAGATCAATTTTAGAAGCTTCAATTAATAAATGAAAATGACTTTGATGATGAACCGCCAACATTAACACCCCTTCCTTCTCCAGTTCTCCCACTGGTATTTAATTCAGAAACCCGATCAGATGCTGAGCCGCAGCCTGGTCCATCGAAACGACTGAGGACGGAGTAGTTCTAATTTAGAAAATCACCGTGGATTATGCCTATTGGGGATACCACGTAAAAAAAAACGCGCCTCTAGACTCTACCTCGTGGGTGGTGGGGAAAAGAGTCAATATTTAATTATTAATAATATTGCAAAATTTAGAATTAAAAAAATTATAATAATAAAGTAAAAAAAAAACAATCAATAACTGATGACATATTATAGGTACACACGTATAATATAGGTATAGTTAAGAGTACTGAAAAATAGTACTCACTTCGGAGCGCTGTAAAACCTTAACTATTGACTTAATGAAAAAATGATGCGAATGAAAGTTGTTCCTCAAAAAACGATCTGCAAAAATGGTCGGATATCATTTTTTCGTAAAATGATAAAAGGAGGGTTAAATCGAAAAATATAAATTTTTTTCTCGAATTTCTGAAGATTTTCGCTTGTAACTTTTTTATTTATAGTTATACGACAAAAAGTTACTGGACCAAAGTTGTAGAGAATTTAATTTGTAACAAAAAATGTTAACAAATTTTTTTTATCAAATAAATAGTTTAAGAGATATATCGTAAATACCATTTCAACCCCTATTTTCAAGATGGCGGCCGTAGGACAAGGGTGGCGACCCACAAACTTGTTTTAGCTTTACACTGACCCCCCCCACACATCGAAAAAATAAAATTACGTCCTCTAAAAAACGCAAGGTAAGGCCTAAAAAATGTAACATTTTAATGGACTAATAGACTAAATCGTTAAGTTCATAATCAGGAACTGCTGACTCGGCGGTTCTCCTTGAGATCTCAAAATTTTTATGGCAAATATGTTGAAAATCTTGATACAATTTTTTACAGGAATGTTTTTGATCGATACATATGCCGATTTCTATTGGCCGGTGGTAGATGAAGCGGTTTTTTAATATGCGAATTCTCGTACCGTGTTCTCGACATTTTCGTTCGGAGGAACACTTTTCCGTACATACATATCGATGTCGTACCACTAGCTGACATTTAGCGATGTATATTTTTCTGAATAGCCAATTCGTTTTTAATTTGTTAGTCGAACAGTATACAAAACAAACTGTTAGAATGAATACCATAATCAGGAATAGAGACGAGAAAATGACGCAACTTAATACATATACATGGACATGACCTACTTTAAACCGGAACCCAAAGCCGACTATTGGCTACAAAATATTCCGATATATATATCTATATATATATATATATATATATATATATATATATATATATATATATATATATGTACCTTAACAGGAAACCGCTTCCACCTCATTAGAATTTCGCACAACGCCACTGGCTTCGGAGGCTGTTTCGGTGTCGAAACGCGGCACGAATCTAAAAAGCTCGCAGTCCTACTACGATTTCCTAGTTTCAAAACTGGGCCATCGGAATCTGTCGCCTTATTGAGCTCGCACAACACCGGTCCGAGGCTCGCGGACGGACTTTCTGGAACCGGAAGCGGCATTATTGGCGCGATACCGAAGCCGAATTTCATTAAGCCTAATCAATTTATCCGACCCTCGAGCATCGGCCATGATACAATATGGATATCTGTCCCTTGAACCGTCCCCGGCCCCATTAAGTATTCATCGATTACGACGTACCGCCGCGCGGCGCGGGGCACGTGACGTCACTAATTTGCGATGCATTAATATTTCATAGGAATATTGGTATTCGTTGTGTTCTATTCGGAGGGCCTCATTAGATTCAAAAATCAAGGGTGCTAAGGTTTATTGCTACAAATACGTTTTGACAGGGTTCTAACCTGATTTTATGCAAATAATCTCGTAGTATCTACCTGAAAATCTATTATAGCTATATTTTACGAACTCGAGAAACACTGGTTCTATTTGAGACCTAGCCGACCATAAGACGAGGTTTTCGAAAATCCTCTAATACACTAAGAAGCCTGATGTAGATTTCACACAATATACGACCGCCATTCGAGATGGATATTAAGATTTGAATCTCAAATGGGAACAGAAATTTGTTTATACCCACGTATTTGCGGACGAACGCTCACACACGTCTTATATGTGGCACGGTGTTGTTACAATAACGTCGCCTTACATGCAATAGTATCATCAATATTAGAAATATGATAACTTCATAATGTGTCGTTTAAAATCTCATACTCCCACATAAAAAGAGAGACGAAGACTAATACACAATACATTTATAAATCCACAATAGGACGACCAGAAATCGAAGCCAATGTTACTGTACACGAAGAAAGTGTAACTTTTTCGCCCGTTATGGAAACACTAACAAATTTTGTAATATAAATTGATTACCTTTAAATATACATCAACACACTGGATTTATTTTGGCTGACTTCAATAACAAATAATACAGCTTTTAGTCTAATACTGAAAGTAAACGTCTTTGTTAATTCACTCATTTCCTCGTGTACACTGTATCAATGACTTAAAAGGAAAGTTTCAATTACATAAATTACTATGCCTAAAAAAAATAAAGGCACACAGGTCTTAAGGTATGCCAGTGTATGAATGATCCGTTGATGTAGGATACGTCTAACTCTTACTTCCATTCATATTAGTTATTCATTAGTCTCGGTTTTTCAGTGGTACATGTACATGTCCAAAATTGGAGCGGTGCGACCTACTCCCAAAACCGATCAAGGATAATTTAACTAAATACGGGAAATATTACGCTAGGCGTATCGGGCGTAGGTGCCCGCGGGAGATCATCATGTGTGCCGGCACGCGTAGGGAAAGAGGTGACGTGAGTTATTGGCGGGGCGTGACGGAGGACGAACCGTCGGGGGAGTCAATAACCGGCGCTGCATATCCTTGTCGGAGAGGTATTTTAAGATGGGTCTCACCGACGACTCTGCAGCATAGGTATACATGTAGGTGTCGAAGAGACAAAGGAATGTTGTAGAACATTACATACAAAAAGACAATAGGGACGGCGCGAGTTGTATACGAATAAAGGAATGCGAAATGGCACGATATGCCGTTGAGATGACCTCGTTTGGGACTTTAGTTGCAATTTTAACAAACGATTTTGTAAATTTCATTTACTACAATGGTAAAACTACACACACTTATCAAACACAATATTTTGTATAAGAATTATAAGGCACGTAATCAATAGGATAACAAATAGCCCAAATAGGAACAGATGTCAAATCAAAGAGACAATAGACATAAGTTAAAATATATATATATATATAGATAGATATAGTAAAAAAAAAGAAAATATACGAGCAAAAAAGATAGATTTAGGTTGTTACACGACAGGGAAAAGAGGTATTACTACAGCGTCAATTTTTTGTCCTCCACATCCAATTTTATTTTGAATCGAATGGTGTAATAACTTAAAGTTCTTTATGCTAGTCCAGCGCAGGTTAGCGTTTGTTAACACAAAGAGGTGATAACATCCGACAGCAACGGCTTAATGTACTGTCTGAGGCATTGAGCGAGAGGATAATTTTAATTTTAAACCTCATTGGTCCATTCCCTTGCACTTGTGCTCTATTAATATCCGAAAACTCGACTAAAAACCGCATGGAATTTTCTAATGAAATGAATTCCAAGTATTTAATGAAAACGGAACAATTGTTTACGAAGTCCTTGATTATACGAGGAAAAATTGTAACGCAAAAAAAAAGATAAACGAACAAAAGCTCACAAAGAAATATGTTTTCATAATTGAAACCGATAACAATGACGGTCACAAATTCAGCAAATTATCATCGGAGCTTGCATCCGGCAAGTGGTGATAATTTCAATTCTTCAAGTTTATTATTAACGATTATATGATGCGCAATTTCGAAGTTTTGAATAAAATATTAAATCTAAATGGCAATGTAACTATCACGTTGCTTTCAACTGTTGTCAAAGATTGTAAAGCTTTCATTGCTTTTTAATGGACTTCAAAAAAAAGAGTTTTTTGTTTTATTCTTCTTCATTTTTTAATCGATTTAGAAAATTCTTGTTTCATTGGATGGATATATTCCTG
This sequence comes from Eumeta japonica, assembly GCA_005406025.1. NCBI lineage: Eukaryota > Metazoa > Arthropoda > Insecta > Lepidoptera > Psychidae > Eumeta > Eumeta japonica. The sequence continues at coordinate 228,819 of BGZK01000655.1, read as the reverse complement.
ATTGGTCCTATTTTTTTAAATCCATTTCTAATGATGAGATCTATGAAAAATTGAGGAGCGTCCTCAAATATTGTAGGTATACATACAACAACAACTTTAAGCTATAAACCAAGCATTTGCATTTAGAAAGCATCATTTAATGACGTGGAATTGATGAAGAAGACCAAAGATTTCACCGGGACTCCTCAATGATAGGCATTTTACGGGGGGACGACAAGAAATCTCGATTAAGATAATTAATTATTATAAATTTAAATAAATGATTCTGACTAAAATGGTACCATAGTACTGATCTGATGATGAAACCAAAAGATAGGCACCGGAATTCCATAATAAAACAGTATGCAGTACAACGCATGAAACTACCACAGTGAATTTAGTCACGAAAACGTCGCAATGGCGTAAAATAGGAACGCGGGGGAGAAGGAAGGGTCGGGAGCGTTGAACCTGCGCATTGCATCATTCGCAGGCAATTAGGAGCGGTAGAGTTTTGTACGCTGTACTGTATCCTAACCTAAGCCCGACTCATTGAAATTGTCGTGAGATGTATGCTAGCTATAATAATAACATAGCTTTATTATTCCACTTAACAATGTCCTACAAATACATATTGTTCTTCATTACTTTCATTTCTATTGTTCCTTAGTTGTTAGTAACGTGGCCCCCCAAGGGTAAAAACCTCCTCCATCATTTCCCACCTATCCCTGTTCTTGGCTATGTGCATCCCATTTCTCCCCTGCATTGTTTATTGTGTATTATGTCAACCCATCTTTTCTTCTGTCTTCCTAAGCTTCTTTTGCCTTTTGGACAAGGCCCGTTATTTGTTTGGTGAGTCCATCTTTTATCTTAGTATCTTGCTAAGTGCCCTGCCCGTCTCCACTTCTATTTTAAATAAAGGGAATCTGTTAATTTAGTTTCCGTACGAATATTTGCGTTTCTAATTTTTTCCTCTTTTCTCAGTTTCAAGATACTTTTTTCAATTGCGTATTGGCATGATGAAGTTTCGCTTTTACTTTTTCGGTGAAGACACAAGTCTGGCTAGCGTAGGTTAAGCTTGGGAAAATGCTTCCTGCATTCGAAGTCTTTTTAATATTTAGGTTATACTTTCCTTTAAAATTATTCTTTTGTGCCCAGTATTTCTTCCATGATATGTTTATTCGTTTGCATATTCTATTGGTTTTTCCTCTATTTTCATTTTGGATGCGTTCATGCCTACACATGATTTTTTTGCTTTCATAGTTTAGATTTTGTAATATTTTTTCCAGGCCTGTGGCAGATTCACTATAATACGCTTTATTATAATATATAATAAATAAAATATTTATATAATTTATATATAATAAAATAAATATTTATAATAAGCTTTTTAGGTATATGAGAGAGAGTGGCTCTGTTAAAACTGAACTTTAAAAAAGGACCATTATCGCTGATAGAAGCATATTCTCCTACTGAGAGTTCAAGCGAAAAAGAAATCACAAAATTCTACAATAACGAGAGTACAAGAACTGTCAGATAAAAGTAGGTTAGTTATGGGAGACGCTAAAATCAAACAACCGAAACCTGACGAAAATTTAATTATAGACATTTGTCTATAATTAAATTTTACACGGTAGCCATTTGGATGGATTTATGGATGGCCCCTAACGAATACACACAAAATTTAATCTGTAAAAGAACTGAACTCATGTTCACGACAATACGTCCAACGAAATGAGAAAGGAACTAAAGGAACTGCTCTAAGAAACTAATGCATCAATCAGAAGAGATCACGATAACCACAGAAGAAAAATAATAGTAAAGAATATGTCTACATTCCGAAGATCAAAAAGAGTCTTCAAAGAGCTATCTACCCACAAAAAATGGATACAGGGTCTGTATGGTGAAAAAGGATGAAACAAAAAAGCAGGGAAAATATAATAAAATGTACAACACTCTATACTTATCTATTTAAAAAACCAACAGACGAAATAATGCATGAAAATGAGAATAGGACAACTAATGAGGATATAGTCAAAACACAATTAGACCCAAAAACATAAAGCGAAATAATGTGCCACATCAAAAAATTAAAACATGAAAAATGTTCAGGAGAAGATAATATCTTTATATAGAGATATATTTAAAAGAAAATTAAAAAAAAAACAAAAAGTTTTTTTTAATAACATGAAACTCTTGATAGATTGATGCCTCGTACTCGAGGTCATCTTTTTGTTTTAAAAATTGCGTCGGATACCATAAAGCAGATTAAAATCGAACAAGGTATTCTTCTAAAGAAATAGAATATGAAAATTAAAAAAAGGAGTTTTTTTATTACATATATATTATAGAATTTTCAAATAGAAGAGCCAAAACGTATTAGTATTACATTTTTAGCTGGAAGAGCTTGAAAAAGTAATAATATTGATCTTTTGAGCGTGAGCTCAGTAATTTACTGTTTCTTTGCTTTTGAACATTGAGCTCGACAGTACTAAGAAGTTTCAGTGATGGATTACAAGATCAACCGTTTTTAAAATTTTTGAATTCAAAAATTCAACAACAACAGACAATATTTATAACTCAAGGAGTTCAAAGAGACATCGATCAATATAGTATCGAAATTTATAAGGGATGGCATGCAGGGTTAATCTGTCAACTTTTATCACATTTTTTATATTAATTTCAACTCGCTATCTCTATATATTCCTGAGAAAAAAAAGGTCTCTACAGACATACAGAAGAATAACGAAGCAAAAGAGTAAGACTAACAAATACTTTAGAAGCAAATGGAGCGTTGAATTCAAACGTGGAAGAACATCCACCAAAGATGACTCTAGGGTCGCCCAACAACGGTAGTGAGCCTAGTAGTGACCGAAGAAATGGCAAAAAGTCGAGAAAATTGTTTTAGCCGATCATCATGTCGTATGTTTTATAGCCGAAGAGACAAAGATTTCGACTGGTAGTCTGCATAGCATTTTACACAAACGTTTAGGAATGAAAAAAATATACGTCCGCTGGGTCCTCAGAATGCTTACCGATGCATAAAAACAAACTAGGCTGAACGTTTCTCGAGTTTCTTTGGAACTATTACAATAAGATCCCGATAGTTTTTAGCTCAATTTAATAATGGATGAAACGTAGTTTCACCATTACGATCTAGAAACAAAATCACAGGCTATGACTTTGGAAAAAACCATCATCTGCAACCCCCAAGAAATTTATGCCGAGTCGTTCTGCCGGAAAGGTAATGGGCTCTCTGTTCTGGCATAGTAAAGGAGTGGTCATGATAGAATCGTGTATTCTACCGTGGAGCTACTGTTACGGGCTCTTTGTATGCAGAACAAATAAAAAAATGCATAACGAAATTTAAAGAAATGGGGAGGTAAACTAGCAAAAATTGATTTGTTTCATCAAGATAATGCCTCTGCTCATAGGTCCGCCATTGCCTATGGCTACAATTCGTGAGCTAGCTTCGAAATACTTGAACATCTCCATATTCACTCGATCTTCACCCTAGTGATTTCTATCTATTTCCACGATTGAAGGAGGATCAGAAAAGAAAGAGATTTCAAGGTAATGAAGCAGAAATCGTTGCAGTACGTACAGCATTTTTTGGTGCTGAAGATGAAGTTCAATAAAGGAATTTTAAGCTAAGAAAATGATATATCGATTATATTACGATAAAAAGCGACTATATCTAAAAATAAAATAACATTTAATAAAATGTACCGGCAAGATACTCATTCTCAGTTCTTATTGAACGCCCCTCGTATCTATCAAGTGTCACGCCTCAACCTCAGCAAGCGTCTGACGCGATCCGTCATGCGGTAAAGGCATAAACAGAGTCATTCCGAGGGCGTAACTTCGTCTCGGGCACGCGTTAAAATCACTAACCATTTATTCGTCCAGCGAAATTGACTTCAGCATACCTAATTTCCCCTTAACGCGTCGGGATCTATGCAAATGCGGAAACTACGTTACGCGCCCGGGCGCTACACTTCCATCGAAAATTGCGCGTGACGCTCTCCCATGCTGTCTCTTTCGCTCTCGTCGGCTGATGATGTATCTCTGTTCCGTTCTTTGGGGCACACTGTGCCCGGACGGTCGCCATGACAACGGCACATGGCGCATGACAGGCGTGCGGCCGAACAAAGAATGGCATTCAATTACATTGCATCGGACCAAGCTACGATGTTTTCCCGCGGTACTCTTTTAGAGAAGTTTCATTAGTTTGTAATTGAATTTCAAATGGAAATATAATAGTAGTAAATCGATACTTGGTACGGTATTCTTATAACAAATATTATCAATGAATTAACATTGTAAATCCTTGTAAACAGTAATTGAATTTAAATATTAACTTGGACGACTTCAGTAAAGATACCTAATTATGGTAACTTACATATTATAACCATCTTCGTTGGCCCTATACCGCTGAAGTCACTTCGAGCATGCAGATTAATCTTTACCTGCAACAAGAAAGAAAATAATACAATAAAAAATTAGATAACAGACGGCATCCGTTTCCGCTCTCGTCAACTCGCGTGTTGATTTTTAACTTAACGACATACAGAAACACGAGGAGGTAGCAAATTGTGTGTTCTCTTCTCCTATTCAACACGACGGCACGGCGACTTAAAATAATAGACACAACAAAGGCATCGTCGAACGTATTGAATATCATTTGTTCGGCGGCCACCGGCTGTTCACACAGAGGAATGAAATCAATATTCATGAAAACATCGCAAACACGATGTTCAGGTGCAAAAAAAAAATTGTATTATACAAGGCAATATTCAAGGAGAACCGTTTACCCTAATGGTAAGCGTTTATATACAACGCGAGCAAATTATCCGCCGAATACACTTGAAAGTGCTAGTTTTGATATTTTTACTGAAAACATGTTTAACTATAGATGTTGTGTTAACTTAGTATTAGTTTATTTAAGAATTACTACGTAATTAAAAAAAATAATAGTCACTACAACACGACAGAGCGTAAAAATACGTTCTAATTTCAGAATTGGTCAGTATTGTAAAAAATGCAGATATCGCGTGCCACACGACCACCAGAGGGCATTGAAAATGACCTTCGGGGTACGAGAAATTAAAATAACGTATAAAAACAATATTCATTTAGAACGACTCTTTTGTAAGCACTATAAATTCTGGAACAGATGTGGATCAATTTTTTTATTCACAATGCAAGCGATCATTCCTCTTCGTTCATTTTTCTGACTGTATGTGAAAGTTGGCTACTGTCGTACTAAATGACATGTACAGTTAGGGTCTTTACATTAACCGCCCACCGTCACTAAACTACGTGTCGACAACAGCTGAAGTTGTGTTTGCATATCGGCATGCAGGTATTTTTATTCACAAAATTTCTAACACGACGGTATTTCTTTATGTTTGATGAAAATACGCTTTCCAAAGGGCATGCTTTAGGCAAAGCCATGCAAACTGGAAACATTCATTCATTCAGTCAGTTTAAAAGGTTAGATTCTGAATTCAATAATAACTAGTTATTGAATGTTTGGCCTTTATCATATTCGAACACCACTTGTATTCGCCTGAGATTTATGAATCGGATTATCAGGCACCGCCGGAAATTGTTTCCATTTAACTTGGGCGGTCCCGGATTACACATTTATCAGCGCTTCGTACGGCAAAATGGGTGTCACTTTTTACTTCATATTTTTAATGAAACTTTCTTTTAGTACATAAGTATAACACAGGTCATACTTATTTTTTTAGTTTCATGTTAAGTCTTTCTCCTTTAATAAACTTTTTAATACTCTCGAAATTAATCCGGTCAACAGAAGCTGTAGACAGCTATTATTTTTCGTCAAACCAATCATTTTCATAGTCGTTATTGGTGTATTAAATCACGTTGATATGACAATATATCTTGATATATCGATGACGTTGCAATCTCGAGGAAGAACAGAACAACTAAAAATACCAATCGAGGATACGGCACTGTACTGAAAGCTAGAAAAATAATGACAACGGCAAATCTCTGCAGGTATGATGATTCGTGTACCAACTCGTTCTACTTTATATTACGGGACACGCGAATAGCGTTATTTAATTGAACACAAACTGTACTCCGGATATGTAGTGATGGGTTTGCGCTATGCCGCCAAACTGGACTAGCTGAGCTTCCGATTATTTATGGTCTCTTTTTAGTGCTATATATCTTTTCTTGTTTCCAAGGCTTTTAGGCCGTCATCGACTGTGTTTGTTCGGCTCGTACCACCATGCAATACATTAATGAAACGCTCACTGTACTTTGAAAACTCGATGCTTCGGCTGCAAAGCTGTCAAATTTTCTTGATGTTTCCTGAACGCATTCAGAGTGTTGACGTAGTCTACTACTATCTGCAATTTACTGAATACCCACATGTAATAATGACATGAATGACGGAGAAAAGATGGTATAAACACCATTTCCTGCAAGTCTAACATGACCCCTAAAGGAGAGTCATGTTAGGCCCGCAGGAATGTCAGCGACGAGGCGTGCTCGTCGGTCGTGTGGAGCAAGCGGCGGAAAGGAGGCGCGGTCGAGCGCACGTTTTTGCCATACTTTATACTTAACAGCTTTAAATGTATATAGAATTGTCTTCTTAAGATAAAATGTTATTGTATATTATGTGTAAATCACTCGGTATACTAAAGAAAAGGCATTTGCAATGAAATATTTTAATATTCCACACGACCGATGTGAAAGCGTTTACAGTAAAAATCTATCCCCGTGCAATATTATTTTTAGGGCGGTGTATTATTTACCGGTGTAAATGAACTCACCATCATTGCTACTACACGACGTTGTATCCATGTACAGATGACTGAAAATCAACAAAAACTCGCGTATTCTTGCTCAAAACGTCAATAATAATTTAATGGTAGACATTCACAATTATAATTGAGGTGTGACCGCGAGCCGATTGCAACACTGAATCATTAACATTTCCTTTCAAAACAATGCCTCTATTACCACTAAGCGTCAAGGTTGTGTGTAGCAGATTATATATTTATTACACACGCTATACGAAATAACCTAAATCCTCTCTCATCACGACGATTAGACTATCAAGATTCGAAGGGTGTTTAGAAATCGGCTGGCCGTCCGTCGGGAGGTGCGGCCGAGCCGTGGCCGAGTTTGATCTGTATCGTGTTAACACCGTAAAGTACAGCCGGTTCAGTGCGCGCGCGCCGCATCGTCTTCCGGCGCGATCAGGGACTTGCGCAGCCGATTGTGTCGTCGATTCGAGCAGTTGGAGAATTTCATGGTCTTCTACTATTGTTTATTGGAATTTAACAAAACCTTGAGACATCATTTCGAAAAGTGTTATGTAGGTTTGTTTGGTCAAATATTGTCGAAAACTAACTTAATAAGAACTCAAAAATTGAACGTTGATACTATTTATGTAGTAGGAATTTTATGTAGGATTCGAAATAAGAATAGTTGTATGGTTAAGAGGAGATATAACAAATTAGACCGCATTTAAGTTCGTTATAGGACGATGCTAGTTTGTAATAAACACTGTTGTATTGACAAGACTTTTTACGGTAAGAGGGTCTGTTTTTGGAACGAAGTTCCTTACGGCGGGCTTGGAGGAGATAGGGATTATGCTGCGCGACCGAATTGAAAAAAATGTGATAGTAAAACCGTAAGAAAAAGTCCGTGGAATAAAACCGTTAAATGAGACGTGCGCAGGCGCAACAGTCGTATACACAAGCGAGTAGTGTATAATACCTTTCTCTTTCTCCCTCTTTTCTTTTCGTTCTCTCATCCCTTCTCTCTCTATTACCACTCCACCCCGCCAAAGCATAGTATATACTCATGAATTCATGGACAAGCACGTGGCTAATATTCACATTATAGATACATTTTACTCGTGAGTAGTCACGTTTATTTATAAATATAAAATATTTTACATTGGTTAATATTGTGTGTACATACTAAAATCTTTGTAAGGTTTTCTAGGTTATCTTTCTTGCTGTTTTGAGGGTCATACGGAAAAATTGAGAAAAAAACTACGAAACTTCATAGAGATTATATATATATATATATACACACACACACACACACACATATATATATATACACATGTTATTAGTATTAATAATTCTATTTATATTTAATCATTTTTTGCAAATTGTGTCGATTCTACATTAGCCGAAGAAACCTCGTTCCTACCTGGTGTCCCACGATACCACATTGTCTTTTTTTAATTAATTTTCAGCTACGTACAACTGTAATAAATATTTATAACTTCATCATTGAAAATCGAGAAATTTTTCTACGAATTAGAAAGAGACCATTTCAAGTTTTCGAAAATCGAGTTTTCATCAAATCTTGACTTTTTAGAATCTTACGAATCTATTTTGACCATTTTCATTAATGAAGTGCGTATTTATGTGTGATGTGTGTGCGTGAACGCGCTTTGCGTGCTGCGTGATCGAGACAAAATTTGTGACAATCGAAAGTATTCCACTCAACTTAGACTTCCTCGAAATTTGAAGTAATTCCGCTAAGTAGATTTTGAGAAATCTCAAAAGTTAGTTTCCAGAAAAAGGTTTTTTGAAATAGCTTTTAATGTACTCACCTCTTTTCTCCAAACAGTTACACCAATTGCCGCAATTTGTATAAAAATCGGTTGATTTATTCAAGAGCTATCATCGTAGAAGAAAATTTTTTCAGAGTTTTTTTTTATTTAAAATATTTTTTACACTACTCTACCGATGAATTCCAAAATTTAACAAGCTTTTCTCGTTAAAAAATAATGTCGTTTGTTGTAAACTGCATTAAAACCAGTGGGTTAATTAGAGAGATATTGTTAACGAAAATTCACCAAAAAGTGTTTTTTTTTTCAATATAATATAAAATTCTTATTAAATTATGTTGGGTACTCCGTCATCTTTTTCTATTTAAAAAATTACGTCTAATGCTGTAAAGTAAATTACAATCGAACAGCGCTTTCGATTGATACGGTATTAGATAAATTAAAGAAAATTGCGTAATTTAAATAAATTGAGAGTTTTGAACTCAAAGAGCTCAAAACTATTATAAATAAATATTTTGAACTCGAGGAGTTCGAATAAACACTAAAAACTTACTGCTATTAAATTTTTAAACGCTTTGAGCTCGAAACTAGCAATCAGTTTCAAGGATGGGCCGATAGCTTGCAGAATCAACTGTTTATCAGAGTTCTGTACTTATAAGTGTCTTAAGAATTACTTTTACGAGCCACCCATCCGTTTGACCGGGTGTGCGGCTCAACTAAATTCGAAAACACTACAGAAAAGATGTATTATTTTCAAAAAGGACGTAAATACTGAGACCGCCAACCTGATTGGTCGTATCGAACAGTTACCTTCACGTTCGAAGGCAAAGCCATTTGAACCACATCTCTTTTTGGGAACGAATAAGAAGGAATTATTGAGTAATCCAATAAACGCTTTCTAAATGAAAACATTTTCTCTCTCTGTATTTTAATCACCGGGAAAAATCAATAAGGCGAATAAATTCGGCGTCGGCGATATTAACGGCGCCCGCTGCGCGCCGCGCGTTCGCCGTCGTATGCCGAAATAAAACAGATTATCTGTATTTGCAAAACAAAAAAACCGAAACGATTCTCTATAGATCGATTATAAAAATGGATTGAATTAATGTATGTATACATACCTTGTTACATTTTTTCAGTCAGTTTAAAAGATTAGATTCTGAATTCAATGATAATCACTTATTGAATTCAAAACCTAATTTTTTAATAGTACGAAGTTTCACTAAGGGTAACATTAGTGTATATAATCGAAATTAATTTATTGAATTAATTTTTAAATTTAGTTAGAAATTTCACAATGTTACTAGACTTCATTACATACGAACCTACCGCATAGAATTAGGAATAACGTTATTCCACTTGCCAGACTTTTACTACCCATGTCAAGAAGGTATTAAAAGAAATTGTCAGCCATTTTGGGGGCCATCGCCATATTGAAATTAAAATGACGTCACGCGTTCCGCCGCACGGTGGGGTATTTGTAACAAAAAGCTGGCCAAAACTATTTCTTATGGTCTAACTACCTAAACTGATAAATTGGTCATATTTTATCTATTTTTGCTCAATGGCGATTACTATACTGCCCTCAGGTACGTTAAAATTGATAATTTTAGCGTACCTTTAATATTATCTAAGAATAAATTATAAAGTAAAATGTTACTGGGTAGAGGGTATTAAAACAATAGATTTTATATATCAAAATACTATATTAGTCAAATTCATTATCATCAGATATATCACATTCATCTATCGTTGTCGTATATTGTGCTCCTGTATCTTCAGAATCATCACTTTCTGGTATAAGAAATTCCAATGCTTCTTTGTGAATGGCTTCTTATTCTTCATAAATCTTGATCGCGTACACGATAACAATGGGTCTGAACTCAATAAAAGCCTATTTAGTACATCCACATTGCAAGATATTTTGAAAACTTTCTAGCAAAATCAGTACGGTATTGCCGAAAGTGTTTGTTTCTCGCTTCTGCCGCTTCTTCAGAGAGCTGGCCTATAGGGATTATGGCATGTTTTATTATTGTAGGTCCATGAACCAACAATTTGTGGAGTGTAGGCGTCATGGGATACCATCCGTAAAGTCTCACATAAATTTCTGAAGTTTCCTTACAAAATGTTGATAATTTGTCGGTATCTATTCTGTGACCGCTTGAAATGACCTCTAACAAAGTTCTAAGCCTTTTTATCAAATCTAAATCTACTCCGGTAATTCTAGATGCTGTCTCAGGATCACAGAAAAATCGTCTTGATACATTGCCTGTGTTAGTATTTCCAAAACCAGCTTTTGGTACATCTACTAGTAGTGACATTTCTTCTTTAAATTGTTGCTGTATACGTATTTTATTCTCATTTACAATTTTTTGTCAGCAGAAGACCTTGATTGCCATTTTGTGTAGGTAATTTGTACGCCAAATGTAGAATCGATTCAAATAATCTTATTCTCGCATGTAATATTGAAAGACCAAACTTCAAAGTCGCAGGGTCTTCTTCTCTTCTTGTTTCTAATTTATTGAAATCTTTTGATGTTGCTTTGCAAATATAGCAACGCATTGTTGATAGGGTATTAGTTGCCGCATTGCAGACTTTTCCATCCACCATAGTAAATAAAACAGATGCTTTACTTTTATCACTTCACTATTCAAAATATTTCAGATAGGTTTAATTTTTCAATTTGACTTTCTATATAACTAATTTCATTTCTTGTGATGTCGTTAGTTTCATGCACAAATCTGATTCGAATAGGTCTACAAAATCTTGGACTCGACGGGACGGGTTTTGCCAAATGACTTTACTTTGGCTGTTATGACTAACAAGTAATCTCAAAGGCAAAACGAGCTTTGGAATATATTTGCATCGTCATAGCTTTCGTTCGTATTTTGTAAGGATTGCATATACCGTGTCTGTTGAGATCCGTCACATCCCCATTTTGATATAAGTTTTAAATTTTCCTTCTCTTCACTTGAAAGTCCTTTCAAAACTTCTTCAAGGTATGTACATAACCGTGAAGCAGTGTGATCTACCAAATCTTGCAGTTTAATCTCAGCACATGTGTCAGTGACATGAAATGACTCAGGCTTAGGGTAACAATCAGCTTTCGCTTTTTGTAACAAAGAATAACACGGATAGAGCTGTTTTCTAGCACTGCGTATCACATTGTACTGACTTCGAGACAAACCTGCTTCTACGAACATTGATAAGGCTTCCATTGTTGATAACCGCTGTATATTTTTTTCTTTGTTTTGTGTGATTACTTTACGTATTTTGTATGCTCTAGTCGGGGACTTGGTAATTTCTTTTATGATAGCCGAAGCATCGCTTTTCCTGCGGCTCTTAGACTCATTTGAGCAGCATATGTTAACGTTGCATCGGGTACCTGCGCCCGGAGTTCTTTTGTTTTGCGCCGTTTACTGCGATCACTTAACTCCCAAACTCTTTTGAGGGCCGCGGCCGACCAGTCTTTGTTTTACCCAGGCCGATAACTTTATAGTACCTGTAAGCCACTTAGCATTGTTCTGGAGGAATCTTTCTTCTTTGTACGATGCCGCCGTCCATTTTGTCTGAACTGCCATTTGAACAGTTTCAATTCCTTTTGAGACTACTTATTTTTCAGTTGGACAATTAGTTTCCCTAATGACACAATCCTCCATGTATGCGAACTTGTCATCAAGTAATCGTCCAGAACTTTGCTTTATATAGTTGTAGAGATCTGTCCTACTTTTCTCCCGGACAGTTTCTTCAAATCCTATGAGGACAAAAATATTTTAAATTTAGTACCTAAATTACTGTTTCATATAAAGAACTATATTTCGAAAAGGCGGATGTTGGCGGATTATGTTTTGGTTTAAATGATAGTACACAAGATAGGCTAATATTTGTGCTATCATTTTTGACCGAACCTATCCGAACTTTATAACTAAAACACTAAAAAAGGAAAAATAAAACTATAATTTATGCTAAGTTTAATGTTTGCTAATAAAATTAAAAAAAATATTTATATGAATGATATACAAATGAATATAAGTTTTAAAATACAGTACATACCTCGATCTTCAAGATCCATTATAAAAAACTTCACTTCACTTCTCAGAAATCTTACAATAGCGGTTAATAAAACTCCGTTTTTACAAGCGACGACGAGAACAAAGACGTGCGATAGGAACAACGACTAAATTCCGACTGTCGGAGGGGCAAACAAAATTGAATGACACTTGTAAGGTGATCGGGGCGTGACGTCATAACTATTCAACAATGAGAAATGAAGGTTCATTTACTAATTGGGTACAAATTTTGATTTCGACTTTTGACCGGTTTTTTGCTTCTAATACCCCACAGTGCGCCGGGTAAATCTTTTCATTTAATATTCACGTCATGAAGGCGGTTAAGGAAATTTATTCCGCGATCATGGGGCATCCGTTATAAGAGATGTAGACGGACATCGTTTACCTTACCGTATTCTGCTCATCAAAATCTTTCATTCAATACCGATATTCAAAGAGGTTGTAAAGAAAAAAGTAAGTTTGGCGAGGCGGCTACGTCTAATAAATTGCAATATTGAGTAGCTAACCGAACCAATTGTGTGCAAAATTTTAGCTCAATCGCTTAGGTGTATTTGATTTCAAATCCAGTTGCACGATTTGGCCCACACCTAGGGTGAAGTTAAATAAAAACTTGTAAAAACGGACTTAATCGGAAGCGTGCACATGATCGATAAAATAAAAATGATTTGTGAATCTTACAAAAAATAAGAGATTTCTTTTCATTCATCTCAATTACCGAAAAAACGCCTCGCCTCTCGCCCGGCGCACGGGGCGGAACGCGGCTTTTTACTCTATCCCGTAGTGTTTCAAGATGGAAAAATGTCGCTTAGAGTTATTTTTTTTTATCGGATTATCGACTTATCGTCGTGGATATAGATTGGATTTTTAATTCCTAAACAAAATCTAACAATTTATTAAGGGAGCAGCGATCGCTCCAAACAACATTTACTCAACATACACTTAATTTCAACAACTATTATGTCTACAGTGCAGAAACAGCGACGTATTTGTACAAACTGAATATTTCTCATGATAATCTGCTTCAGCATTCAATACAAACTCTATATTCAGAGTAATAATTTAAATAACATACTATGATTTAAATTAAAATAAATTGTGAATCAAAAATTTTAAGATAAAAGTAAAATTAAAAAAAATTCTAGATACATTTGTTTCTAAGCTCATATACAGTAGTACTATTAAATTGTCAGCCGTATCGAAATCTATCATATCAAATTTGATACTAATATAAACATTAAAAATTTAACCATGGGAAACCGGTGCGCAGGACTGTACTAGAAGATTTTGGTATCACAACTTAAAATCGTTTAATATTCTAACAAGGTTCTTTCTCATCATTGGCATTAAATTCCTTACTCTAAAATGGTAATGCTAGTCATTTCACCTGTATTTTTTGCTAATAAACTTATTTATACACGTAAAATTCAATAATGCAAAAAAACGAAGACAGGCTGACAGCCACAAAACCACAAAAGTGTTATTCCATTATGAAATGAAGTCTGTGGCGTACAGGTGCATCACCCCAACGCGACGCGAGTGTACGCTTTAAGATTATCAACACATGTCGGATGCAATAAAAGCTCCATAAATACAGCGGCGGGCGCGCAGACGGGCGAGCCATAAAGCCGCATTGCACCCGCTTCGCCCTTCGCTGTTACGATATTATGCAGTCACAAAAAAAAATGTTGGAACTACAAATTTTAATAATTTTACGATGTGGATGTCGCGCGCGATGATTATTACAGGCCGGCGTAATAATTCAAAATATTTTACGATTCATGTTACACAGATAAACGATATTCTATATATTTAATATCAATTAACGAATCACATTATTTGTAAGGCTTACTTTATTATTTTTTCCTTAATATTATAAGCGAGCAATTCTTGTATAGATGTAATATTGTATTTCTCGAAAACGGCTGTAAGGTATTCGATGGAATTTTATATTGAAATAACGTTTTATTTTTTTAAGTTTATCCATATAGACGTCATTCTTGAGAAAGGAATGTCGGTACCAGTACTTTAATGTTGTCCTCCATTAACAATTTTAATATTTTAGAGAATTTCTTGTAACCGGTTGCCCCGTGTAAATAATTCGTATATACGTTATCTTGGTCATTCACCAAAATAATAATTTGGAAACGGTTAATGTGAGTATTTATTTTGGAGAGAGCAGAAATACAACATTAAAAAAGAAGGAATTTTGATAGTTACGTTGGGAGTAATCTATTTGAGCTTCTAAATCAAAATTTAAGTAACTATACATCGAAATCGGGATCGTCATTTGCCTACATGGTGTCCGGTCAACTCGCAGGATTTTAACGTGACACCACAGCGGCGATCATTCGCGATAGCACTTCCACCGGTATGTCCTACGACGGGTAACGTCCGATGGACTATCCCCACCGAACAGTTTAATTTGGCCTCCATGAGAGAAATTATCATTCGGTGAATTCCCTTAACAGCGCATTACTTTTAAACTGTTTATTTATGGCCATTAGCGGTGAAAGTGACGATCAGAATGATGTCTCGATCACTGACTTTGTTTTATTCCCTACATTTACTTTTTATTTTATTTTACTTCAATATTACTTACTTTTGTATTTAAGGAATCTAAAGAACTCAAACAACTGGGACATACAGTTAAACGGATTGTCATTAGATGGCGCTTTCTGTATTCTTTAGAATTACATGTCCAATCAAAATATTATTTAAGAAAATATTAATTTTTTAACTATAAATCAGTCAACGGTATATAGACACGATTACAAGTAGCAATGCAGTTATCGTTGTAATACATGAGTTTGTATTAAAAAATGTTATGATCTATCTATCTATTGTAATTTAATCTATATAATATAATTAAAAGACAATTACTGATTGTTCAGAAAAAAAAGAAATCTTGATGCACTTCTGTACTCTATACAATATATTGCATATCTAAATATCTATCATTGGGAATGAATGTAAGTAACTTTTCCCGCAAAGTTATAACATTCCCACGGCAAATTCAATAGCCTTCCAGCGAAGTATGTCGTCCGGGCACCTGCTGTATTTTTAATATAAAACAAGTCAGTGTTAAGTAATAGGACAATATTCAGAATCTTTGTATCAATCTTTCAATGTATTTCTTGTTATAACTTCATGATATTGTTCCGATACAGGAGAGCTAACGATGATACACTGTGCTCGTACATTTCGCAGTCGGTAGATCCAACGAGATACCAGTCGTGTTCGATATACTAACAAAATCTATTTTTTATTTAAATCAAGTAGATAATTTAGCACATAGACATTTTGAGTTAGAGTAGTTAGAGATACATTTTATAGTAATTTTTTCTATTAATAACCAACACTTTCTATTTGGATTGTCTTACACCGGTTTAAATATCTGATAATGAGGGGTCTAAAATCGTTTTATCACAATCTCACAAAATATTATAATGTAATATGAATAAAATATATAAAAATTCGAATATAGAAGGATATGTTGTCAATGTGAACAGTGATACAAGACCTACTGACTAATATACACAGCTTTTAATTATCTTTAGCTTCACAGCGACGATTATAATTACGTGTTGTAAATATACACAACTAGGGTAACATGTGTAGTACGCGAAACCGACTAAAAGCTTCTGTTCGAAATACTAAATCCTAAGTATTACATCCTAGTGTAATAATACTACAATTTCAACACAAAAATTACCGTGTGCAACTATAAATATTATATTCGACTGTATATGATTAATTATATGCCAATGAGTACGATGTGAACAACACGACGGTCGTCACTGAAACATTTAAAATGTGGGTTAGAAGCGTTCGCCACGACACCGAACACGAAGTCGCGAGTCGAGCCGATGCCGGCCGAACTGAACGCTAGCGGTTGGCGATCGAGCCGTCCGTCGGCGCGTCCTCGCATCGATTTAACTCGCCGGAAGACGTTCGACGTGCAGTACGTGGACAGCTATTATATGTGATCGCTGTCACACACATCTCGACCGCCAGTTGTTTTTCTGAGGCAATGCACTAATTAAGTCATTCATGCAGATAAATGTTAGTTTATTACCGAATCCGGAATCGAACTCATAATTAGATCAGACTTAAAGCTTGGTTCTGTTGCTAGTTTGATGTCATAGATCAGATGTTCAATTTCACACGTATTATACGAAAAGAAAAAAAAAGTTAAAAATAAACTTGATTATGGAATAAACAATTAAAAGAAAGTATAATCAAACTAGAGGTTTCATTAACAAATAATAATCAATGAACTGTGAAACCGCACGTGTATTCATTTCCGACGCGTCAGACTTTTATTTAGCTACTGTCTTTGTGCCCGCGACTTCGCCCGCGTGAACATAGAATGCGTTTCTTCATATACAGAATGCCTCGTTGTCGATCCCAATCTTATTCTCGCTTTCGATTCTGGTTTCGGTAAAGTTCTTGACTTTGATTCCGGTCACATACTTGATTCTAATGCCGATCCGACACTCATTTTCGACTCCAGTATCGACCCTGAAAAATACTAGTATTAAAATAAAATATGAGCTGTATTACTCTGAGATTGTGTAATTTTCCATTTGTGAAAATTTTTCTGCACTTTATACGACCCCATTAACCATCCCCGAGGACAAACTGTTCTTGAAATCTAATTTAAATGAAATAATCCCCGTTTTCTGCTCCGAGCCAAGTTCTATTTACTTGTAAATACTGCATTAATATGCGTTCAACAATTTCAGAGTTGTGTGCGAACAGACAGACAAACAAAAATTTAAAAAATGTTGTTTTCTCTTATATTACCTTTCTATTATCGTCCCCTCTTCATTTTTCATACATTCCTTTATTGTACAGATGCGTTCTACTGTTTTTCATGTATATAGATTTATTTATTTCCTAAGGTACTCAAAACAGATAACAATCATTGCAATGTTGATGGGCCTAAGAATTATGTATTAGTAACAGGATTGTAATCCTATGCGCACACATCATGCTATGCTGACAGAGAACAAGAAAATATTAATTAATTAAAACGATAGCAAAACATGAGCCAAAAGTAATGATTGATACAAATTATTGCTATACGTTGTCCTATTCATATAACAATTATAACTATAGTGACAAATTTCATAGCACTGAATATGTGCAGTGATGCATACGAGGACTAAATACTATTGGGGGGGTTTTAGAGTAAATCGAGGACCATCTGTACGGATCTTTTAAATGTATTTAGATTGAATTGAAGATTAAATCTTTGTGAGAGGCATTTGAGAAATCTGTTTTGGGGTCCTTCAATGTCTCGTATGTGGACAGAGTGAAATGGCGACCAAGCACGCAGACATACTCCAAGATAATAGGAACAAAACTAAGGGAAACCGAAATCATGCTGCCTCTTTTTTAAAATTTGCGAGTAATGACTGCGAAATGTTAACTTTTCGTCAAATAAAATTTCCAAGTCCCTGACCTCAGAACTCTTGTCCAGAACCTTGGCCACAATTTTGCAATCATAACAAATTTTGAAGCTTATGGCAAAACATTTGGGTGTATTAAGCATTACAGAATTTTTGTCGTACTAGCTGTATACCACATTTAGCTTTCGCTGAAGGCGTTCGTAGTCGTCGTGTGAGAATATTTGACAGAAGACTTTAAGATCTTCAGCGTAGAGAAGAGTAGGATAGGAGAGAAAATCAGTTAAATCGTTGATGAATACATCAAAAAATAAAGACACGAGATGACATATAACGTTTAAGTGTAACAAGCTGGCTTCTATTGTTGGGGTACGTAGAAATCCACCTAAAAAGATGTCGTGAATTCCATATGAATACAGCTTTTGTGATAGAAATTGGTCGTTGATTCTGTCAAATGCTTTGGAAAAGACTGTATAAACAGCATCAACCTGACCTCCTACATCACGAACAGTGCATATATGAGATTTGTACTCCAATACATTTGAGAACAAATCTATTGGAGTTCAACTCCTATATATACGAATCATGTATTAATTAATTGACCTTTAAAAATTAAACACGTTCTTTTAATTTATTTTTATTCTGTCAATTTACTATTTTATATATAAGCATAATTTGCAACAGTATATATAAATAAATAAATCTCCTTAATAACCTGTCAGTCGCGATATTCTATTTTATTTATAAAACGACGTATTCTTTAGTTGAAATATTGAATCGTAATGATAATAATGCTTCTAAAAATGTTCAAATAAAACTCCGAAAATATTTCATTTTTCATTTTCTACCTGGCAATGCCGTCATCAAAGAACTTAAGTTGGTACGCTAAATGATGCGAGTTTGACGTTAGTGATTCAAGGGTTGATGCCTTTGAAATCCAATAATTTGGATTTATCGGCTTTAGCCAGCTCAACGGGTTAAATACCTCAATTTCACAGAATACTAAAGTTAAGTAACTGGGTTTCTTAGAGTGAGTGACAGTTTCTGTGGTCTACTCCCCCTATATCACTCCACTCCTCTCCATCAGATAACTTTTTCCTATCTGAGAGACTGGTAACATACTGGTGATTTCTCTGGGGTTGCGAATGTCCCTAGGTGGCGATGGGCACCGACTCTCTGATGGTTCGCAATTTGGTTTGCCTCTCTAATATGCTATACATATATATATATATATATATATATATATATATATATACACATAAGCAATTACTTGAGGGGACGTGTGGTTCTACTGAGCATTAATTAATTGGATAATAATAGAGAAATAGAAACAGGAATAGAAACAAAGACAACCATACTGTTACTGTGTACAGAGCAGTGGGAGCTCATGGATTAAGAATGTTGTCTTCCAACCAAAAGGTATCGGATTTGATCCTGCTAAAAAGTGAATCGACCGGGGTTTCAAACTTAATTTAATCCACCCGCCGCGTGCCTCGGAGGGCATGTTAAGCCCTCGATAGCGGACAGTTCGCATTGGTATCAGCGTCGCTAGCAGCCTCCTACGCCGACTGAACCAACGTGGGGGCTAAGGTTCACGCCCCACACTTTCCTACAAAAGAGAATGTGGGAAGGTATGCCTGCACAGTGGGTTGATTAAAATCTGACACAACAAAACACGATGTTAAGTACAGGGAATGCTGGAAATGATAATCAAAATGTAATCATTATAGTAAACCTTTTTGTCTGACTATCCGGCTGTTCATCTGTTTGCAGGTAACAGTCGTTTTGCTATATTTTTGCAATTAAACATACTTACTCTCGTTTTGAAGACTTTTAAAAAATAAAAAACATATATTTTAATTCCCAGTTTGAATACCTTTTGGTTTGTATCTAACAATGTGCAGAAAATTATGTACTTATGGGTTTTTTCATAATCTACAAGCATTTTTCTTTTTTAAAATTTAAGTCTTATTAATTTCAGAGACAAAGGTCGAATGATCAATTTTTATATATTTTTTTAAGTAACACCATTTAAAGTTATAAAATAAATACTTGAGACCTTTAAAACAAGCCCTTTCATTTAATCTACTACATATATGAGCAAATTGGCTGTGACAGATGGACAGGCATACACACAAATGGTCCTATAAGGATTTCATTTTTTTTTATTCAAATTTATATGTAGAGAATCGAAAAGATAAATAGCTACAAATTATTATACATCGAATGGTCACATACTGATAAACTAAGTAGTTTTTAAGCAATGCCCAGACAAAGAAAATCATTTTTGTTTTTTTTTTGTTCATTGTTCAATATGTTCAATTTGATATATTTGTTTGTTCAACAGTATTCATAATAAAAGACTTATTTCTAAAATTAGCCTTACAAAATATCTAAAATTGCTTTTTGATGAAATATATAAAGAATTTAGTCTTTTTTAACCGACTTCAAAAAAGGAGGCGGTTCTATGTTCGACTGTATGTATTTTTTTGTGTATATTCAGCGATAATTTCGTCAATTAAGCATCGATTTTTAATTTTCTTTTGTTTGAAAGGGTTTACTACCAAGGTAGTCCCACAATCACCAACTCAGAATCTGATCTTTATAGTTTCTCTTGAAATATATTACAGAATGTCCGATAACGTGACCATTTTTTCATTTACTTAAAACAGGACATGTTTATTTTGATCAGTTGCAGTGACGCGCTGACGTGAGGTCCCCAAAAAATCTTTTTAATATTTGTGGATATTTTTCAATGTTCAAAGTGGTTTAGTTCTTATACATGGCATCTACATTTTTAAAACTCTGTCCAGGCATATAAGCAAGTCACCTGGTTTTTCTACAGACCAGCATTTACTGATATTCTGTTTTGGCACAAAACTCCCTAAGAGCTTCTACTCGAATCGTGTGAATATATGTATAAAGAATCTTTATAGTAATGGATTTGTAATCTACGGGAAGGCCATCTGAAGATGTTTTTTTTTGAGTTGTTGATTATACAGGTTCCACATCTAATACCTATTAATGGTTTATCAGAGATGATTGTAATTATAGCAACATTGTTAATTCCTCGCCTGGCTGCGCTCCCAAAATGCCACGACTGTATCCAATTGTCTTCACAAAATGCCACGACTTTTGCCAACAAATTATTATCTGCCAATACTTAAGACTAAATAATTGAAAATGATATTATACATTTCACCTGATAAATTTTGGAGGTCTAAAATTTTTATTTGCACTTCTTCGTAAGATTAAGAAACAAACGCACTAAAATAGGAAATATTTTTTTATTGTCGTGGTTTGAAGCGTCAGTTAAGATTTACATTTAGCAAGATCATCTTTTATCAATCGGCTACTTTCACATATTTTAGAAAAATAAAATGAGATCTCTACCATCAGCATTTCGAATTCAACTCTTTAAAAAAAATTGAGTGTGGCGGAGAATAAGAATGAAAACAATTGTCGATTTATCGTATTCGTAAAAATATTAGAAAGGGCATATAATAAATAAAATAAAATGCCAAAAGCAGTTTCGATATGAAATTACTAAAGCAAAACGTTTGCGCAGACCGATGCGCCGGGCGGTCGGCGCAATACTGACCCCTCGCTCTTGCAAGACCAAAGTTTTTCAATGTATAGACGGGACGGTTTTATGGTGATAGTTTTGATAGTAATAAACAAGTGGCTAAAAGCATGTCGGACCAGTGCCCATTATAGGATTCCGAAGCCATTATTACAAGGAAATGCACTAAAGATGAAAAAAGTACCTTGTCACATTTTTCCATGTTTTCCGTACGAAATAGTTATAACCACTTTAGTCGCTTAGAAATCGAAAAACAAGTAAGTGGGTCGACTATTACTATAAAACTAGTGAAGCTGAAATGCATCAACAAAAGAGCGTATCTTCATGGTACTTACGTTCCTTTGTTGAAAAGCGCATTTTTCGGCAATAATTCAAAAACAGTATCTTCAATCATGTTAAATATAATTTTTACTGAAAGTATTTATTAAGCTTTATCTTTGTTATTTTTTTCCTATTTTTGGACAAACGATTTAGAAAATAAAAGGAGGGAACATAATTTCTGTAACTTTCGGAACGATTATTTCGGAAATTATGTTAATGTTAATGTTTGCTGAATAATTTTTTTCAGCTTCTGTTACATGTATCGAGTGGCCCCCCCAACCCCCGCCTAGAAATATTTATTTTTATTATTTAACTACCAAACTAAGTAGCGACTTATACAAGACACCTACACTATAAATGTTATCAATATAGGTCTTGTAGTTTTTGAATAAAATGCCTGTAACATACGGACGGACGGACGGACATGACGAAACTATGAGGGTTGTTTTCGTCATTATGACTCGGAACCCTAAAAAAAGTATTTGAATAAAAATTTGGGATATTTAAAATTACTTAAAAACATTATATATCTATCCGCGACAGAAGAGAGCAACTACTTGGTGGGACTTACCTTTAGTTGATCCACATTGAACTTCAAAGTTTTTATTAAAAAACTGACTAATATCGAGACCCTTACTCTCATCAAAACAATGTAGATTAGGTACATAGTAAAATTTAATTATCACTATGATAAAAGACAGGCCAGTTATCCCAGTAATCTAATCTGAAAACTTAACTAAACAAGATTAAAATATCTCATAGAAATAAAAACTTTCTTAGCAACGAAAGCATCGAGGACGGATTCGAGTGAACGACCATTACGGGTCAGTGACACCGCTAACGCGCTTTCAAAGAGGGAGTTCCCTGAAAATGCGGTGTCGCGTTACGGCCGCGGGCGGCGCTGGCGCACCGCATCGTGCATAAATCTTGTCGACGCCCCTGTCGCGACTGATCCTCCTTGAAACACTACGCGTTTTCATAGTTCAATGTGCAGCATCTATTCATCTGTGACGGTTTAGTGATTTTCTTGTTGTCGAAAAGTTGATCGGAAGTTAATGTCGTTTCGTACCATACCAATGAAGCAATTTTAATGTTTTATATGACTTTAAAGGTTGTAAAAGGTCTGTGTTACCCCAAATACATATTTTCACAATCATTTTACTTCATTTTCAGGGGCTCAAGTCCTGGACTGGCCTTTTTTTACATGGGGAAACCTCTTGGATACTCGGGACCTGCGGATGGGCAACTGATTTATGTCGGATTCCTATCGACTAAAACCCAATGGCGTCCTTCTCGTAGCTAGGGGGCCTCGGGTACGTATTCATCTGTTACTCCAGTGGAAGTCCCGGACTGGCCTATTCGAGCCGGTCCAGTGAGAATTGCGGACGCAAACGTGCGAGAGTAACGAGTTAACATTTCTCCGATATACAAAGCAAGCGATTAAATTTTAAACATTTATCAATAAATCCACACTGTCCACCTGATCTATTTGAGTTAATTACGATATTTCTGTTAAGGTTTCCTTTAATATACAAAAAAGTCCTGTGTATCAATGAACAGCTTAATTGCCAAGATTATCATATTCATTACATCAAAGTATGCGAATAGAAAAATTAAATAAACGGTATCAACAAAGTTCACAAAAAATGCTAAGCGAAACCTTTCAAGTTGAGAGCGTAAGGCCACCTCCAGCTGCGGCTCAACATCGGTTCGCCCGGAGCGATCACTGGGTTGCAATAATCTTGTTCAAAGCCGGGGGCAATTTGACGCGGTTCGTAAGCAGTTCTGTTGCTAAACGATTCCGGTTTATTTTTTACGTTTGCGAGAGCGTAAGTCTTATGCAAGTCAGTCTCGGCATGGAGCCCAACGGGCGAGAATCGTAAGGTTATAAAAGATTATGTACTTACTTATGTACTACATTATACATTGCTGTCTAAGCTGCTCGTAGTTGTTATCGATTAAATGTCGCTATTCCTACAATATCCTTTTCACACATCATGGAAGAGGTGTATTGTTGGCGTCATCGTGTTCTACGATACGGAGTACCTAATAAGATTCGTAGTTAAATAATAAATATTCGATAACGTTTATGTCATTAATCAATCAGGTTTATTAGTTACGAAATGACAAGGCCACTCGATTGGATTATTAAAAAAGATCCAACTTTCTAAAAGCTTGTTTCCGACCTCGACAAAGATACATAGAGAAAGGGATCACGTATCAGTCGGACACAAACTACACCAACTGTGAAAGTCGACAAAAGCTCGAAAGTGGTCCAGATTAGGATCTCTTTTAGAAAGCTTATCCGCGAGTGCGCATGCGTCGGGGTCGCGATTCGAACGAACATTAACATAATCCGGTATGACAAAAATCAAATGCTCCCTCTCGAGGGTGCGAAGTTAATCCCCTAGTTAAAATTCCCGACTTCACACTCTGTGGGGACCCGACTTAATTTTATACGTGCCCTGGAAGCCGACGACGGCGACTGCGTGTGAAATTATAAGCCTAATCGCGGTGTAGCGGCAGATTTACGCGGGTCCACGCAGCGCCTGCGACGACACAGATACAGTTGTGTCGAATGCAATCCTGTGAACACAACGGTAATTCCACATCTGCATTGTAGAAAATTTCAACGGTTAAGGTTTTGTTTTTAGTTTCAAACAAAGGACTAGTCGACCAATCACGCCGTGCACACGGTAGTGGACAATTTAAAAAGACGAATGGTACGTGATATGATAATTTTTAAATGATAAACTTAACTATTTCATTACCTGTGTGTTCAGGTCCGTTTATTTTATTTATTTATCTATTCATAAAAAATATTACGCGCATGACATCGGTTAAAATGCTATTTTGAAAAATCAAAATTGAATGAAGGCAAACATAAAAAAACAGTAGTCATTGACTACTAGACGACGTACATTTCAACTTACATACATATATTTACATTCGATACAGGTTACCATAGACTTATTTGTATTTGATAGTTCTCATTAGGTGCGACAAAATAAATATGACCAAGGAAAAGGCGTTTCCCGTGTTCCGAATCGCGATCCCAACAAAATAACGTATGTTGTTCCGGGGCCCGTCCCATCTCCCTCGAAAAGGAATGTATTTATTTTCACTAAGTATACATAAAATCTTTTTATCTTTGTTCCCAGCAAAACCAAAAAGACGATTGTTTTCTTTTGTCTTGCAATATCCAGCCGGGGCGCGCCGGAGAGCCGGCCGCTCGTCGCGTTTACCGTCTCTCTGGTCGATTGCTTTGCAGAGTTATGGTCGAGAGCACCCAAAGTAATAAATGTCCCGTGCGCCTTTTGCACAATTTATTGGACCGCTGATAAAGCCCTGGAGGCATCGGCGAGGCTTCATTCTAAAATTTAAACGTAGCTCAATGATCACTCAAAGGCACAGCATATCGTATTAATCTACAAAGGAAGTAGCCGTTGCACTCAGATACGTTTTCATAAGCTTCAACACACTGAACATCGTACAATATTGAAAGTACTGAAGTATGCCTTATCATATATGATTACGGTATTTCATATTCATATATTATTAAATACAATATTCTGACTGATCAACCCAACATACGAAATTGGTTATTGATTGCAAATAGAAAATATTAGATTTATGTGTAAAGTAAAATAGTGAATTCAAACAATTTTCCAATGTGATAACTTAATATTACTGTATTATATGTAATATTTCAAAATTATAACGGTGTGCCAATTTCAATTTCTTTCAGTAATTGACAATGCAAAAAAAAATATAGACGTGGTAGTTAATTGTAATGGTGTCATAATTTGTTTCTAAGCATGTATTTTGCACATTTTATAATATCGTTAATCCTTTTCTTCTTTCTATTCACTTGTCGTCTGTCAACTGTCGTAAGTTTCATTTGAGGTCCCTTATAAATTTAATTTTGTAAATATTCGTTGTAGTATAAAAAAAAGTCTCAGAAATAACGATTGGAAATTATATTCTAGTTCCATAAAAACAAAAAGGGGGCATGCGGTACTGAAATTTCTATTTAATGTTGATTTATATAAATGAATAACCGGAACTTGTGTTTCCACTGGTAAGATGTGTATTTTTGATCAAATGTATAAGGAAGAATATATATAGAAGTGCCTGCCATTGTGTTTCTAAGGTTTCCGATTCTACTTTGGTGAGGATTAAAGGATTAGACGCAGGTGTTTCTGTAGATGCAGACGCCGACCCTGTGTACAATACACTTTATTTCTGTATCAGCTTTTCAGATCATCTGTCTATTCTGCTTAATTCAATCATACTATTATATCATATTATATACTATAAGTCTTTTGTTTGACATAGGATACAAAGTGTTGAAAAAAGTACACACACACACACACACATATATATATATATATATTAGGGGTGATTTTTTTTTTTTTTCCGGTCCCAAAATTTTGTTGAAAATACCCTTAAAAAAATTCGTGAAAGTTTGAGCCCTTAATATTAATAATTAAGTACTAGAACAAGGCATATAAAGATTTTCCAATAAAATAACACCTAAAATCGAATTATTTACTTTTAAATTTCTATAGCTCGGCGGCATTTCATGGGATTGCTTTGACCAAAAATGGTTTTTTCTCAGAATTGAACGCTCTACAAAAGTGCCCATTGCGACAAAGTCGTAACTCACACCGGCGAGGTAGTACGGGCCACTGAACCTAATTTTTTCATTAAATTCGCGTTTTTTTTTGCATTTGTCTCGTAAATGACAAGAGTTATGGAAAAAACGAAAATGACAAACTTGTAGGTAATTTAATTTTCCACATAAAAGGTCCTACGGTACGAATCGCTAAGATCAATATTGAGCGAGATCTTAAGTTTTGAATTGATTTTTCCGTGAAACTTTTGCCGATCATTGATTTATACTTATTAAAATCTTTTTTTCTTTCTCTGCAATATTATATTTTTTTTTCAATATTTTTATTCAAGGCTAGAAAAGTAGGATATGATAAATATCTTACATTATAAAAACTTATATTTTATGAATCTTCAAAAAATAATGAATTTACGGGTTTCTGCATAAACTTATGAATACAATTACACTTAAATAATCTATATATTATAAACAATTCATTAAATTATAATACTTCGAATCATATTAATAACAATAAACTTTTAATAAAAATAGAAACAACAAT
Source organism: Eumeta japonica (assembly GCA_005406025.1). Classification (NCBI taxonomy): domain Eukaryota; kingdom Metazoa; phylum Arthropoda; class Insecta; order Lepidoptera; family Psychidae; genus Eumeta; species Eumeta japonica. The sequence goes on along the minus strand of BGZK01000655.1, from coordinate 201,709 downwards.
AAACACTAATTATTATTATTGAAGGCACAAAAATTAATTGTTAGATTGATTTATTGTCAATATATTGTGATTTTTTTACACGATATGTATTGAGATCGATGATACTGAACAGTTTGAAAAGGTTTTTGTCTCTCATTTTCGTTAAAAGTCAATACTTCATTAAAATTTTCGGCTAGCACTACTCCCCTTTCCGCAGTATCGTTTACTACTTTTAACTTTTTAAGTGTACCATAACATCGTTTATACCATTGCCATTAGATTATTAAGTACCTATTGACAAAGAAAAAATGAAGAGAAAGAGTTTGTTTAAATCTTTATTATAGTTAATGTTTAAATATTATAGATTATTAATTTTCCTTTAGTTTTATAGCCTTGAATAAGTATATTGAACAAAAAATATAATATTACAGAAAAAGAAAACAAGATTTTAATAATTTAAATCAATGATCGGCGAAAATTTCACAGAAAAATCAATTCAAGGCTTAATATCTCGCTCAATATTGATCTTAACATAGGGACCTGTAGGAAATTAAATTACCTACAGTTTGTCAATTTTCCATTACTCTTGTCATTTACAGATAAATTCAAAACGCAATTTAATGAAAAAAATTCATAACCTTTACGACTTAATGAGCACTAAAAATTCAGATAAAACCATCTTTAAAATTAAAGTAAATAAATTGATTTACGTGTTATGGAAAATCTATATCTAGCTAATATTAAGAACTCAAACTTTCAAATTAGGGCAACAAAATTTGGACGAACAAAAAAGAAAGTAAAAAAAAATCACCCTAATATAGAGGTACTTACAACTCTATTATCGGGTTGACTAATAACGGGCGATACACGAGACATTATATTTGCATTAATTTATTTATTAAATAAACTGAAATCAGTTGGGGTTAAGCCCGATAAATACGGCGAGCGGGGTAATACTTTTCAACTCTTAGCAATATGCGGCCCTGCATCGTCATGAAGGAAAAATATTTTGTCATGCTGTAGACATTTTGCGGTAATCATGGCATTAGTAAAAAGTAATTCTTAGTGTACCACTCCAAGTATATTTCACTAGACTGAAAACAATACCTTGCGATAGTGAGGATCATGTTTTGGCGTAGGTTTACCTGGTTCTGTACGCTTATAGACAATCCAATTTTCGTCTCCAGTGACGACATGGTCTAGCCAACTACATGTCCAGCGTAACGATAAAAATTGTATACAAACTTCTGCTCGGTAGGTCATTTAATTTCTGGTTAACTGGTGAGGTGCCCAAATAACATACTTGTAAGGCTTTCCCAAAGCATGTAAATGACTTTCTACTGCGCCATGAGAACATACGATGTGGATACCCAAATCAAATGTACTGATCTGAGTGTCTCCTTCAATAATGCTTTCAATTTACTGATATCGTATTCGACGTGATGCCCAAACCTGGGTTGATTGGTTGAGAATAGTCACAATTGCGGAATGGTCGGAACCACCACTTTGAAGTAACTTCAGCGACTGCATCATGAACTACACTTTGACATATGTTACGTACATCTTGTATTGCGGAATGCCCTCATTGAAACTCATATAACAAACAATGTCGGATATGAGTTTTAATATCAATAACTTTTTCATTATACTCTACATAATTACAGCTAAATTATAACTGACGTACATGAATGCGACTCGCTCTTTATACGTGGGGCGCACTATAAGTTTATGGAACTAGCCACTTACACAAACAATATTTAAAAAGTAATGACGACATTTAAGTAATGCTATATTTGAAAATGCCTGTAGAATACAGTTTGTTTCATTTAACTATCATTTTTTTTACATTGTGGCATTATTTTAAAAATTGCGTGTCTTATCACTGTGGATTTATCTCGTAAAGATTTTCGTTGTACGATTTTCAACGATTTTAAGTGTAATTTGGCAGCTCAGCAGAGCCTCGCTTAGCTTTGAACTGCTCTTCAGGTTGAAGCGCCATACGAACACAGCTTATAAGTGGTTTGCAGAATTCAAATGCAGTCGTGTCAATCTAAGTGACGAATTTCGTGATAGTTGTCCGTCCACTGCTATGAACAATAAAAACATCAATGTTGTGCACCGTATTACCGAAACAGACAAGCATGTGACCTACCATGAGATTCAGGTATCCGGTATAGGCATGAGTCACATACAATTAATCCTACACAAACATTTTAGTACGAAAAAGCTGTGCTCGTGGTGGATCCCACACAATTTGACGGAGGCTCAAAAAACAAACCGCGTCACTTGGTGCAATAAGAAGGGATTTAGTGTGGGACATAATAACAGATGACGAAACATGGATTTATTGCTACGACCCCAATTAAAGCACCAACCGAACGCATGGATCTATCGAGAGGAGCAACCAAAGTGAAGTTTCTGTAAGTGAATCATTACTTCTTTTTTTAGTAAAACAGGACACATGGCTACTGTTGCTTTCGAGAATTGTTTTTACTGTTAAGATTCCGAAACCAAAAGACAGTCTGTTTAGTGGATGTTTAATTTCGAGGATGTGTTAACTGAAGTACAACGAGGTCGAAACGAAGGAAAAAAATGGTGGCTTCTTTTTCAGAATGACATGCCACTATGCAACAATTGTTTTAGAAGATAAAAAAACAGTCATTGCAGACTAGTACACTAACACTTACATACCACCAAACAAACATCTAACTATTTGAGGACGTTAGGTATAGAAATACTGACTTACCCGCCTTACAGTCCCGATCTCGCTCCATGCAATTTTTATTTATTGGTTAAAATATAAGAAAACTTCGAAGAAAGTGGTTTACTGATGCTGAAGAAACAGTGGCTGTATATGAAAAGGTTGTCGAAGTGATCCTTAAGTGTGAGAGGGCAAAATGTTTCTCTCGGTGATTCCATCGAATGAAGCGACGTATTGATCTCAACAGACGACACTATTTTGTAAAACAATAATAATAAAAATAACTTGCCAGTTTTCTCAATTTTTAATTTTCTAAGGACTTCCAGATTGAACCACGTCTTTGGCTCACTATTAAAAAGGAATATTACAGCCAAGTCTTGATTTGCGGCAAGACCGGTTTACAACTATCGAGGTACCTAACCTAAAAACCCTTATTTCTCGACCTTTTCCGAAATCAACGAAAGGCCTCGCTGTCAGGCGCCGTCGACTGAACAAAAGCCAAGCCGAGCTCGCAGCGGTCGGCCCTAAGCAATCAGCATCAACGTTGTGTACCCACACACCGCTAATTAAAATGACCCTTCCTTCCTATAATTCTCTTTCCAGTTGTCTAATGGTACCGTCGGTACCGTAATTTGCTCTAAAAGCAATATACCGTACATATTATAGAGTCGCAAAATTGTAACTGTTAACCTATGTAACAAAGGATGGCCTATTTGCTTTTGCCTATTTTGTATGTTGAAAGAAATGGAGTCGATCGCAGCGCATGCTACGTAAAAAATATGAAATTTTTTAGGGCCATCTCTTGTCAAATTCATATTTTATTTGTGAATTTTCGGTATAATGATTACTGGAATAGGCAAAAGATTTTTTAATTTATTGACGTAGATTGAAGAATAACGGAGAATACATTATTTAATAGAATTTGAGTGATTTGAAATAGTCAAAAATACTTAAATGGCAGTACACACTCAACATACTGAGAAGGCAGAGCCGCAGCTTCAACAATGTCTTATCTGATCTTTTACAGACTTGGCATCTACTACACTAATTTAGTTTTCCCTTTAGTTTAGGCCCATATAATATTATTTAGTGTCATTTATTACAAAACATTTAAAATTGTTTCAATAACAGTAAAAGACATAATTGTAATATTGTTAATTATTTAAAAAAAAAATGAAATTCCCAGAGAAAATATTCGTAGGGTGTATTCGAAAAGAATTTATTTCTTTCAAGATTAATAAAGAGTGGAAGAAATAACAGTTAATGGCTGTAAAATCGGTATTAGTTCATCATCTAGTTGTCGTAGACAACTTATTGTAGACAGTTATTTGTTTGACAAATTCAAAATGTTTGTGGAACAAGTGAAAATAACCAAACTTACATTGCTGTATAGAAGACAACAACAATTAATTGTTTTCATTAAAGTGAAGAAATAAACAAATATATACATTTGCTATTTATATAATGTGGAAGCAGAATTGTTCAGAAATAAAAAACTCGATTTTCAATATCATTATTATTTGACTATGAGGCAAATATTGGACAAACCCCGATGTGTCACTAGACAGTCAGTAGGACGTTAGAAGTCGCTAGCGTCATACATATCGCGAACATAAGAATATCGTAACAGTTACATATTGAGAAAAATCAATGAACTTCTATTAAATTTTTAATAATATAAGATGCTTTAACTTCTCTGTAGCAAGGATTGCATTCGAGTTTGACAGCATGATAATTAATCTTGCCGAATTAAATATCAAAATATGGTTTTTGCTGAAATAATATAAACAGATATCGCTGGTATATTAATAGTATAACGGAAGGCAAGGAACAGCATAATAAAATCGATGCCTCACTCAGCCGTTCAAAGCAAATCCCGTCGCCGCCGGCGCTGCGAGCGCCGGGCTGCGGTCGCGCTCGGCGATAGGCCGCTATCTAGGGCGGCTGACGCTTTCGGAGCGGCCGTTTTCCGCGTTCGGGCAGCGATTCGTCACAACGCGGCCGACGCCGATCGGGCCTTGACATCTCTCGTGCATAGAACGCCGCGGACTGCTCATACCTCGATTGTGCGGAACGAACGACCTACATCTGTATATTATTATCGATGGAAAATGAACGGAAAAATCGACTATGATATTCGTATCAACAGGTATCTCGATGTTTTCTATACAAGAAATCAAATATTCAGAACGACGACTATTGAAAAAATAGATATACTCATCCCTTTTGTAAAAATGAATAGATTCTACCGAAAGTATAAGCGGCTCATATATAAGATGGTGATTGTTTCGACAATAACCTACGATCTCCACGTCACCGTCCTGACCAAGGCCAATAGATCTCGCCACAAGATATAAAAGGCAAGTCCTTAATGAAGCGCTAAGTGTGCCTAAAGATTCCACATAAATTAAAATGAAACGAGTGCTGGAAAGCGAAACAGTATTCAATATCATAAAAACCAGGCGGATCTCTTATTTTGAGCAGATATTGAGACGCAATATGCCTAACGCTTAAATTTAGTGCTGCGTTAAACAACATTAAAATATGAACGTAGAAAAAAGAAAATTGATCATCCATACATACTTGAAATGACCATCTTATCTAGGACGTTAAGTATCGTGATTATAGCCTTGAACATTTTGAAGACTTATTGCGAGATAATGGGCAGTTAAAATGAATGTTGAAACAATATATGAAAATTACGAAACAGATACGGAATCTCGTGTTACATGTGTAAGCAGCGAATATAGTAGACTGATTGATGCACGCGAAGTGTAACTGTAAGACACTCAAGAAGCCCTAAATGTTTAAACGAAAACGATCATCCTTAAAAAGTACCAATCAGCCTGTACGGCACCGTTGATACGCTTTCTCCACCTTGACGTATATACAAATAGATCCAAAACATCAAGAATATCAGATAAATCAATGTCCGGTTTTTTTTTATATACATATATTTACAAATATAGTTATTTAAATTCTATTCCTATGCGTCTCTCTTCTGGTTTTAGATTGCTAGTATATCTACCAGTTGACTCTAATCCTAACCTCAACCTATCCTTGGCTATGACAATAACCTACACGCCTATTCCTATAATACGAGTCGCTCTCGTATCTTAGACGTTGACCTTGTAACAGAACTGCTGGCTGGTGTCGACACTGAACGGAATTGTTAAAATTATTTCGAGCGACAATAAATAAATTTAATACGTCGGAGATTTTATTTAATAGTGATAAAATGGGAGTTATATCGAATTTCAATGTTAGACTAGACAGCGTTAGAGAAACTATGCAGCGTCTTGAAGATCCTAATGTGATCAGTGCAAGCAGACGAAAAACTTATTTTTCAAATTCAATTATTTTTCCGGAATTCATAAATATCTCGAATTATATAATTATTCCCATAATATATTTATATCAGACTTTATTTTTTACAAAAATTAAAAGACATTTAGCTTATGTATAGAGTCTGATATCTAAAACGAGTCTTTTTTTCTGCCAGAGTATTAATATTAGAATAAAAAATTCTGAAACAAAAATAGCAAACAGATTTTGTATTTAGCAAGGAACCTCAATAAATGATTATGCACTGTGAAGTCATTAGTTTATAATTAACGACTTCATAGACCAAAGAATATATATATATATATGACCCGACAACAAACGTATATTGTTATTCGTAAAAGCTTGAGAAAGTTGGCAGGTCATCGATTCCGTAAGCAGAACACGTACCTAACTCGGCTACACACCGCTGCGCCGCCGCATACGCTTGTCTGTAACCGGAGACTCTTAATGCCAGATAAAACGCCGTTTTTCTTCGTATTTCCCTTCGAACAGTGAGCGCTTGCGTTGGGCGCCCGCGGGCTCACACTCGCAAGAATAAAGGAGTCTTGATTTAAAACTCCCGCTGCAGATAACGAGCGCGCGCAGCGTCGCATATAAACCTTCGGCTGCCGGTTCCTATCGTTACTCAGGATCTATTTCTGCGCCCGCGTCCCGACACCGACGCCTACTCCGAACGTCTAGCGTCCCGGTATCGGGTAGACAGCCGTTTTTATTATACATTTCGATCGAATTAAGTGTGACTAATTTCCATCGTAGTTGATCGATCGCCCTGAATAAATAATTAATATTAAATAAATATTATTGTCAGTCGAAATTTTTAATGTAGATTTCTCGATGGCGAGTGAACAGGGAAAAGTCATAGGCGTAGTCAAACGGGCGTGTCACGCCGCTCCGTCGCGGCGTGTCGTCACGCCGCCCCATTTTATTTATAATGTAGCGCACTACACTGTAATAATACGCTATGCTTCGTCACTCTGTCGGTCTTACTGCATAATACTTTATATATAAAAACGTGTATCTAAAGTATTATATACTAAGGTCGAAACGATCGTAAATAATATAAAATCACACATATATTACGTATGCATGATCATAGAAAAATAATAAACAAATGTAAACTTACTATTTTAATAACATACTAAAATCATGACAATTTTTTTTATTTAAAACTGTCAAGTGCGAGTCGCGCTGCAAGAAGAGGGTTCCATGCTATGAATCACCAGCTTAGTCATGTGTTAAATTAAATAACACATTCTATGTGACTGTGAAAGATGAGTATTGAAGATGAGATGAGAGATTGAAGGAAATGGATGAAATCAAATAGTCTGAACGTATAGTGAGGGACATATTGTGAGAGTTAATAAAATCTATTTCGATGGGCGAAAAAAAGTGCATATGGAGTAAATAAGAGAACAAATATTACTAAACAAATAATGATTTATGAAATTAGGAAATAGAGTTACTACTCTCTCTTGGTGAGAAGAAAATGTGGCTAGATTTACTGTCTGCATAGCCCAACTAGAATGCAAAGTTTACGAAATATTAGTAAATTCTAAAGGTAGTTTAAAAGATAAGCCGAAAAACAATAAGTATAGATTTTTGGTAAATAATTTTGAAATGTACTTCTCCTTGGTATTTTTTGGTATTTTAATGACGATAAATAATAAAATTTACGCTAGGAATATATATTCATTAGGAATTTAAAGTTCAGCTCAAATATTTTTTTTTTGAGAGTTGTTGTCTATGTATAAAGGTATCTCGGTATATCTACCGACATACCTTTAGAAAATAAAAACGAGCCACGTCCACGATAAATTGTCATTCGGATATTTTTTATATATAATAAAACTAATTAAGAGACTCAAAGTGATAACAGATTTGTTTGTTGAAGTGTCTTTTTGCAAATAAAATGTTTTTACGTCATTTAATGATAATATCGATTTAAGATGATGCTGTTCACGGTTTTTTATTTTGTTATAATGAAGCACAGCGTCTTCGATACATGTTTTGTGCATGCGTACACTTAGTTTCTTAAAGAAATCTAAAATAAAGAAGCGATCCACATAAACATTTTCTAATAATTCGTAGTACCGCCTTATTTCAAATACCAAATCGTCGGGTGTGATGTGTCGAATTAGATATTTTTATTGTAAGACTAGATTTGTCTGTTCTGCAACACACAACGGCCGATGGGCATGTATTATTAAGAAGATAAATCATTCATCGTAAGATATTTCAGAAACTGATAAACCGAAGTTAACATAGGGGAGTAATTGCAGGGTTTCGTCCACGGATCTCTCTCCTCTCGAGCGATATGTCACCCGAAACCCTCTCGAGGTACTAATCCCTCTAAACGCCGCGATAGTGGAATTTCGATAACGGCGCGACGCGGGCGGAGGGTCGCGGGAGGGATGCGAAACGAAATAAAATTACACGTTGTCCCCGAGGGGCAAAGACAAGCGGCAGTCACGCTACGGTATTATTGCCGCGCACTCGAGACTGCACCCTCGGCGGCGTGCGCGCGCGCGCCGCCGCACGCACCGGGCGAGGGGTAACGACCTCCGGAACGCACTACATAATCGGGGATTATTGACAATATCTCTTTAGACAGCGTCGAGCTGCGCGATAACGCGCGCCTTAATCTTTATTGTGCGCCTTTCGCCTTTGTCTCGCCCGATAGATACGACGAATCTTAAACGCCTTTTCGAGGTCAGTCATTAACATTAATCGCTTATCGGGCACTAAAACCGCGCATTGTTTGTTAAAAAAAATACTGTAAGAATGTATTAAAGATTATATATAAAAAAAATTAAGACGTCCATCACATAAATCACATAAACATGTGATGGGCATCTTAATATTTTTTTAGTAAACGAGTATGTACTCGTGTACTATTTATAATTAATCCACATTTCTAGTTACTTTTACACACTTACAAAAGTACCCTACACAGGTAAAACGCTGAAGAGCGCTCAGCAAACACTCAACAAAGGCTCTACAAAAGTTAAATCAATCCTTTAGCGTCGAATGGTGCGGGGCCACGAGACAAGTTGAAATCGTACTAGGCCCTCATTAGTCCAGGAGTAATGATCAGGAGGGAGCGAGGCTCAGGTCTCGCACATAAATGATGCACCGGCGCAAGTTCCCGGTGAGTCACGAGGGCGGACAAACGAGCTCGCGCGTCGGCGGCGCGCACGGGCCACTTACGGTGCGCGTCGGCTGATCGAGGACTCGAGGGCCCGTAGACGGCGACTTCGGCGAGTAAAGGGGATCACTGCCCCATTCTTGATAATATATAAGTAATTATTCACTTTTGACCGCGAAGGAGCCTGGTCTAGTAACTAACAAAACTATAAAAGAACTTTCCCCGCTTTAAACTTTTTTGGAATAAAGTTCCCTAAGTTGACGAAAAACGTTATGCGAAATACATAACGTTTTTCGTCAAAACTTTACGAAAAAAACAACTTTGTACGGACGGGACCCTTCGGACCGCACACTTTTACTTTTTTCTTAATTATCATAATAACTAGTGGAAACTATGTTAGAAAAGTAGTTTTCACATTAAATATTATGTAACTGTAGCTAGTAGATATCATTTTACTTATCAGTTAATGTCGAATATAGGTCGGCATGACTCTTTTCTCGCGTTAGACTCCAATATTTGATAACTAACGTCACGTCCGAACACGAAAAACTTAAAAACGTGCATCCAATTAAAGACAGTACGAATGAACAAGTCAAACGAGATGACTTCACTGCCTTTAAGTATAGAATCTGCCGTCATCGACAACAGAAGTACGTGATCGCTAACTAATAACATGAACCGTAAAAGTTTTAAACATCAATTTATAGCCTCTTATTGAGAAATATTTAAAAATAGATTAAACATGAAAAAGCGCGTCAATTCTACATTTACATACTTTACTATACGTACATAATTTGAAAGTGTAAGTAAGAATCAGTCGAGTTAATTCACTATCACAATTCCAAAGTTATATTAATTTAGAAAAAAAAAACACTGTCATACGGACATATTTTTTAAATATATATGTTAAAAGCATCAAAAGTGAAACCTTCAGAAAATTAAACTGCGAGAAAATGAGACGATACAGTATCAGGACTAGATTGATTATAGAGCGTATATTGGTATCAAATGCAAAAGTTATTTTACATTTTATTATTCAAGTTCAATGTTTTCAATTTGAACAGATACAATAAGAAGGTGCACATAAGCACATACCTCTTTCTCTCGCAGACATTCTATTTCATCTCACATTCTGTCTCATTCTCTCGCACGCTAGATCCTATAGATGTATATGGTTGTCTCTGTTTACTGTCGCTTTTTCGTTTCATCGAGTTTCAAATCATAATGGTGCTAAAAAAGTTTTCACTTAAAAAAATGATTTTAGCTAAGGAAAAAGTCACCTGACAACAAAAAAACTGATATAGTATCGTTATAGCTGCATTGTAGGGACATAATTTTAATTTTAGTCCATGAATAATATTGTTACTATTCCGAAAAAAAACTACAAAAATATTATAGCGTGTAAATCAAAGTAGCGAATATTAATAACTACCGTTGAATCACATTGCATACGCGGACGCAATTTTTCAAATATGATTCTCGGTATATATATATATATATATATATAATATACTTATCGTGATAGTAAAAAGGCGTCGGCGAATAATAAATGATAGCCTCTTTATTGAAACAATTTGTCGCCCGGTAAGAGACGCGGCCGGCCGAGGACGAGGGCGTCACGAACTCGGATAAGCCGGATCACACCATGATGGCTGTGCATGCGCGAACAATGATCGAAAATCGTAAAGCAAAATCATTCGATACAAAGGGTAATTAAAATACTTTTAATAAACAAAGAAAAAAAAACTATAATATGACTGTGTTATTGTGAACTTCGGTACTAATCATCGCTGAGGAAATAAATACATATGTGATGTTAAAATTTAATATGTAATTCAAAGTGTTTGCCATATAAACTGATGTTTACGCTTCTTGATCAAAAAACCCTAGGTCAAAGAAGTACTGTATACTTATTATGGATTGTCCCATCGACTGCCCGTCACGCCTCAGCGCGTGATCAGTTCATAGAACGGCATACGCTCTACGTGTGCCGTGGGCTTCGGTCCGAGAATGCTGCGACGTACGGTTATCGTACGTAACACTTCAACAAATGCTTACCAAGTCGTGGTTTTTACTTTTTTGTTTTCTTTTTGACGCGATAACGTCTTATACATCGATGAACGCCGGCTGCACGCATGAAAAAGCATGACTCATTGTCGCGTTCCGCCTGAGCCGAGCGTACGAGCGAGAGTACGGAACAATAGCGGAACGAAGCACGATCGGCCTAAGCGTTCGGCTTGTGACGCGTCTATCTCTTTACTGTATAATTTAAGTAGAAAAATATTTGAATTAACGAATGCAAATAAATGTTTATTTATCGAAAACATCGTCACTTTTAATTAACTCCTTCTTTGTATTATACAAAATAATGATAATTCAGTGATAATAAATAATTCAATTCAATTCATAAAAGAAAGCAATTTTTCATCAATGTTTTCTTATGACATTATCACGTAAAATTATTGTCCGTAAAACGACTTTACAAACAACCAATTTTTTTACTGAAATAATGGAGAGTGAAGCTGGTCCTTCAAGGTCTAAGAGACCGCGTAATAAAACAAATTGTAAACAACTAGATAACACGGAAACAGAGGAGCTTTTGTATGAAGATGATGACTCTGATGAAGACTTTAAGTTTGATGAAGAGGAGTCGTCTTCAGATGATGAGGACCACTGTGAGCCGCCGACTCTTCAGTCACGAATCCATTTTCGTGGTTCACCGATAAATTAAATTGAATCGCCTTTATCACGTCAAAGTTTAGAAGAAACTGATTGACCTTCGACATCAGGTTCAACTTCATCGTGGCCATCTACTGGTGAGATGAAAAACTTCGAGTTCACTGAAGGAAATGTATTCCATGGGCCACATAGCGAAGATCCAGTGGATTACTTCAATTTCTTCTTTGATACCAACTTTTTTAAATATATTTGTGACTAATCTAACGAACAAGCGGCGATATTATTTTTATCAGAAAAACTACGGAGGAGTCCAGAATCATTCAGTGGAAAAACTTGACTGTGGAGGAACTGAAAATATTTATAGGCTTGTTATTTCAAATGGGCATAATCCAATTGACACGAGTTCAAGATTATTGGAAAAAGACCGATTGTTCTCCGTACCGATTTTCAGCGAGCGAATGAGTGGAAATAGGTTTCTTTTAATAAGATATCTTCATTTACTTCGGAAACTAGTGATGAGGATCTATTGTTGAAAATAAGATTCATAATCGACTATTTTAACAAAAAAGATGGCAGATTGCTACTATCCGGCACGACAATTATCACTGGACGAAAACATGATTCTCTGGCGGGGATGCATAATCTTTAGGCAGTACATAAAAAAACAAAAGGCACAAATATGGCGTAAAATTATATATGTTGATCAAGCCTAATGGCCTTATATTAAAATTTACAGTGTATGTCGGGAGTAAGGACGTTGAGGTTAGTGGCAAAGGGCATGCTGAAAAACTGGTACTCCATCTATTAGAAGACTTTTCAGAGAAGGGTCATGATATATAACATGGATAACTATTATAACAGCATTGTCTTAGCCAAAACTCTTTTAGAACAAAAAAACATTGCACGCATTGAAAGTGACAGTACGATCGTTCAATATAAAAGATGAATCGAAATTGGAGACCAGCCATAAGCGATTCTCTATACAAAAATGACAATTTGTAGAGGACTAGGAGCTTTTTTCTGGATATAAGAGCAACAAAAAAAAAACGCAGAAAGCAATACGCAGCGCGGACGAATTCACCAATACGGAGAGGGTCGCCTCGATAAATCATCTATCCATTTTTTATCCGCCGGCGTCCCCCGCTCATATCGCAGAGGATTCGTCATTAAATATTCAAATTCGGGCGCCGGGGGATTACACGAGTCTCGTGCGATACATTTCCTGCGTATACGTAAATGACTGAAAAAAAAAAATGCTCAGACTTAGATGCAGAAGCGTGAACTAAACAAATGATAATATATCTTATACCGTGATGGTTTTGCGTTGTTTTATGGCACTCACGAATGGAGCGCTGCAGCGCATTCGTCCCGTGACGTCACAGCGTCAAGTGCGAATTCGGCCAATCGAGCGAATGCGGTTGGTTGTACGCGTAGAAGCACTCATTGTGAACAAACTCGATAATTACAAAGAATGTTTGATATTACGAATTTCAGTGACAAAGAAAATGTCTTTTTCTTTAATACGGGGTTCTTCATCGAAGAATATTTATTTTGTTTTCTGCGGAAACGCTTCACTTAACGCCTCTGACGATTTTGTTTTTTATGACAAAATAGTCATTTATAATTTATACACAATTAAATAGTCGTAAGCTCTGTAAAAAGGCACCTCGTAACTCAATAAATTGGCAGGTGTGATATTCTGCGAGGCAACCGAACCTATATACATAAGACGCGAAAAACCCGTTCACATATTTTAATGCAAAAAAAATTATAACACAAAATTCTCAATCCAATTATAATTTCTATACACCTTTAATGAATTGTGTTTGAATTTAATCTTCATCGTAAAATAAAAACCCAACATCAGAATGTATTCAATAGTTACATAATAACTCCCAAACGAAATAGGTATAGGTCGGAGCCAAAGTTATTCCACCAAACAAGAGGGAAGATTACGTGGTGGGGTAGGCGTAAAACTAACAAGGGTGAAACATTCTTATTAACGTGCTGTCAAAAGCATTATCCCCCTAATCCCGTTTGAATTATGTTCCTTCAAATAACGTTATGTATATCCCACCACTGACACGAGTCGTGATTATATCAGTAAAAAATTCTAGTATAAAGTTCAACCCGAACGCCGATCTCAAAACTTGCAATTTTCGAAGTCGAAAAACTCAAAAATATACATATTCGAGCTCGATGAGAAATAAGTAAAACCTTTTTAAATATATAGTATCGGTAATTCAGTCAAAAACAAACGATTTGTTTAGAAATTATTTCATTAAAAAAAAACATGTTTTTTCAACGATGTATGTTTCGGATAGTTGACAAATTTCAATGGATGTAGCAGTATTCGAGAGATTTTAAAGATTGAAGTTGATTAGATTTTGAAAATGTATAATATTGTTATTCGTTATTTTTAGATTTAAATTATTAGAGAATCCAAAGCAAATGGAGCTTTTAAAATACAGTGAACCCAAACCTTAATCCGATTGATTTGTTTAAATGTCATTAAGAAAAAGAAACACCTTTTTCTTTATATTTTTCGATCCGAGAGTATATTTTCATCGTTCGCGCAAGTTTTTCGTTAGCCTTCCACGAATGAAGTCACACATGATGAAAGGGCGCCCATATAATAAATACATCACGTAAACGATTTACATGGTACGGAGGGTTTGTGCTAGACAGAAACAGGACAAACAAGCGGTAAGATTTCCACCGAACACTTCGGGAGCGGAGATGGGAAAGTAGAAAAGCAGAAAGTAGAAAAAATAGAAGATGGGAAAATCGCAAAATCGAAGGCTCGCAGCGGCCCCGACGGCGCGCCGGAGGACGCGCGCGTGGCCGCTCCGCCGTGAGGCCGGCCGGCGTTTCGGGACGTCGCGCTCTTTACGAATCTGATCAGCGGTACGCTCTGTACGGTCGCGGCAATCAATTAACGTTGATCATCCTTAACGCTAGACGTGACCGCATACAGATGCGACAGTTCGGTCGAATGGAAAGAACATGCTCCGTGTCCAGAATAGTATTTATATTTACAAAACTATTTCTGGTAGCTGACCTATATATATATATATATATATATATAAAAATATATGAATTGTTGAAATACTAAGATGTAAAATGTAAGCGGATTAAACGAAGACAACCTAAACGACGTTTACACGGATCCTGCGAGTAATCTAGTAAAGAGATGTAGTGTTTATCTCAATACCGAGTGCCTAAAGTTAATTTAAACGTATCTGAATAGAAAGCGCAATAAAGCGTGTGAAAGCTTGTATGGATATAATGATAGCCTCTAGTACTAAATGATGACAGCTAGTGATTAATTAATTTAGAAATTTTACACCGTTTGTGAAACAAATAACATTTTAATTATTTTGTTTTTTTTTGCTATTGCGTTGTATATTATATACGCCAAAAGACAGTCAATACATAAACATTTTATATGCACCTCATCCATATTTTCAGAACCCTTAAGAATATAAAAACAACTCTTTTACTTGCAACCAAAAATCTAGTATCCCATATCGCGGCGAGAAATTCGATCAATTTATTTATTGCCCGAGGCCAGCGCTGGACGAAGACAAGGAAAGAGATTAGCGCCTTTTTTTAAGAGGACGCTCCCTCCGCCCCGCCCGCGCGCCGCCGCTGAAGGGGTCGGGCGAGAAAGAAATTACTCAGACTTCTCTAAACCGGTCAATCGGCAGGTGAATAGCCCTTAGTTTTATTTGATGTCACGTACACGCGCCCGTCACCGACGGGCCAGAACGGACGGGTCGAGCGTACGAGACGTTCCTTTTTCACGTAAGACACGTTAGCTATGGAGCCGATTACTATCCGTATACAAAAGCAGACAAACGTGCCACGTTTTTAAATCACTAACTACAAAGAACTATTAGTAAAATGCTGAATCGATGCGAGTCTGTCGTTTACTGTGTAATGAAAATTTATGTATTAAATAAAAGCGTGCAAAAAAAAGACAGGCCTTTGACGCAATGGTTAAACATAATCGGAACCGAATTTCTTTCCGAACCAAATCGAAAACTCGCCCCGCCGACCGACCTCGGCCGCGGTGGGCGCGGCGGGGCCGGGGGCGGGGGCGACGCGTTCGGAAATCAATCAAGACCGCCGCCGCCTCCTTATTACAATAGTAATAATTGGAACCGACTTCAAAGAGAACGCCGGAAAGCTCGACGTGGAGCCGTCACTGAATTTTATTTTCTTTGTGGAAAACGAGATTTATGTACACGTATTTTCTTTAATTTATGAGAATGTTTTTCGTCTTTACACAGACCGTACAAAGAAATGATGAAAAGTAAATAATAACATTGAAGCGATTAACTTAACATTTCCATAATCAAATATTACATAAAAACAGTTTATTAATTTCGACTATGAGTTAAGTAAAATAAATATCAATAGTAAATCATAAAACAATAAGTTCTCACAGTGCGAGTAAAAATTCAGACGAGTACACCGAAGATGCGACAAACTACGCCTATTGAAACTAACAAGGTACGACCGAAAATCCTAGGTACACTAGGGATTAGGTACACTAGTAGGTAGTTAGCTACCTACTACCTACGTATGGCTGAATTGTAACGATAACAATATAATAATGCTACGTAATATAATAAGTACTAAGTAATCACAGCTCAACGAGAATTGAGATAATTTGAAATTATAATATTCATGAAGTTCGTGATCTAACATTCGGCTTTCATATTAGAAGGTACCGACTAGAGACTAATGACCAATATTTTAAGTATACATATTTTCCAAAATTATATCCTTCGCGATGAGAAAGTAGCATCAAGATGGGTGTTGCGTTTCGGTAGTCGGAGGGCGCCGGCCGCCTTGGTTTTTTTTTGCACATTGGAAGTGTTGTTCGATATTGTAGTGTTAGCTACAGGGTTCAGAGTTCAGTAAACTGTTAGCGGCGCGTCTATCGTCGCCTCAACCAAACATTTTTAGAAAATAATGTTGCGTACGAGTCGTTCGTCTACATCATTCCCATAACTAACAAATTCCAAATTCATAAATTCAAAAAAATTAACAAATTCCAGCCGGCGGCAACCGCGACCTCTTGTCCCTCGGCATGGATTCCTTTTGATCGACCGAAACTGCAACATTTTACGTTTATATTTCATAACTATTCCTTCTTTTTTTTTTCACTACTCTTCTCTGGTAAAATTCATTTTCTTTTCTTTCTTTTTACGTGGTTTCCATTATTTAAAATAAAAATAGTACAAATATAATTCAGACGGAACAAAGCCGCAATTCTGAACTTATAAAGTTCATAACTTGTAACGTTCTAAACTTGGAAAATACTAAGCACACATATTTCGTGCTTTGTCATTGTTGAAGTTTTTTTTTAAAAAACTCGTCATAGACGTGTTTAAAATTAATTATAATTCCGTTGAAGTGACCGAAGGACGTTCCAACTGAATACATTAATAACTGTTGTTATGCAAAGATATCAGGACGCAAAAGAACCTTATACCGAAAATCCTAAACATACCGATGATTTCTAAAACGTTTCATGTTCGAGATACACAACATTTTCTATCGGAATGAGAACTAGCGGCGGCTGCCGGGCGACGTAACGGGCTACAAGCGCGGGGCGCGGGGCGCGGGGCGCGGCCTCGCCGAGAGAGAGCACGGCGATTGCACAACCGTTAGCGCCGGGCCGAGCCCCACGAGCGCACCGCGGCGCCGCACGACGGCGAGCGGCGCCGGGCCGTGCGCCGCGCAGCGCCCGGCCCGGCCGTCGCGTCCGACTTTTTGAATAGGTGCCACTTCGAAATAAGTTTCGAAGTTCTTATACCTACATGAATCCATACCGTACTTAGTATAAATGCGAAAGTGCGTCTGTCTGTCTGTTACGCTTTCATGCTTAAATTGCTGTACCGATTTTGATGAAATTTGGCATAGATATAGATTGACACCAAGGAACGGATATAGGCTACTTCGCGTGTGCAATATGTTCACTATGTTTTTCATAACTCAACAACAGATAAACTGATTTTTATAAACCTCAGTATACCAACAGCACACTATTTTGTAATATATAAACTAGTATTTGTTTATTTTACGGTCTGTTTGTCTACTTATAACTTAACGATCACTAAACCAAAATCGATAAAATTTAAAAAAAATCATTAAAACTCATTTCCACATAAAATATAGGTTACTGTTTATTTTATTGTATGTTTGTGTACATATATTTATTAACTAAAAGATTTAAAAGTCTTTAATTTTAATTTATTTTGTCGGCTACAATTAATATTTGTTTTGCTTAAATTAGTGTTGGAGTGGGCGATGAGGATGTCGAGGGAGGAGAGGGAGAAGAAAATACGGTGTAAGAGGGCGAGGTAGAGAGAAAACGAATGTGAAACTGTCAACAATCCGATTGTAACTGTATCACTACATATAAAATAAAACAAAGTCCTCCGTCGTGTCTGTCCATCTGTCTGTCTATCTGTTCGCTATAAACTCAAAAACTACTGAACTACTGAATGGATTTTTATGTATCTTTCACCAATGAATAGGATGATTCAAGGCAATGAAGGCAATGACAATGAAGGTTTAAAGGTATATAATTTGTAAAGGTTTGTATAAAAAAAACACTGGAGGCGAAGCCACGGACGGGTCGCTAATCATTAATAATACTGGTTTAACATAAAAAAAGGCCAATAAATCAAAACGAACGATATGGTTTTTAAAACGCGTCCTTTTTCAATACTATATCCTCTTATAATATAATGAAAGTGATATTTTTTTTGACAATTTTTTATCGTTTGTAATTCAATTACGCGTAAATAGCCAGAGGGATTTGAATGAAATTTTACAAGCATATAGAGAATTTTCTGGATTACATGCATAATACCTTATACTTCCAACTAATGCGTTCCTGTGCAATAATTTGCAAAGAACTAAGACCGATATCGAAAGCAGGATCGATATCGGAATTGAGAGCTATAGCGAAATTGGAAAAAAGTGTGGGACACGGGATTAGAATAGAGAACACGACCTAATCAATCATGATCATGCGGACAAAGTCACTAGTTCCGTACCAAACGTTTTTAAATACCCCCCCGCCCCCCCTATTTTATTTATTCTGCAGCGTACTTAATAGGTAACGAAAGAGGAATTCCCAATCGAACAACTGAAATTGATCGCTCCGCTGGTGCGCTAGAACGCGACACTACATCCCTCAGACCGAATAATTGTACAAAGGTACAGAAGTTCGGTTTAGAAACTTTTGGTTACTCTGCTCAAGCGCCAGACCTTGCACAGACTTCCACTTTTTCAAAATATTTAGTGTGTCGATAGCAGACTGGCGCCATACATGCAATAGAGTCAATGTAGACTTGTATGAAACCTAAAGTCGCATTGCGTATAACTGTAATGCGAAGTCTGCACCGTTGTGTAGTAACGTCATGATTATTTTGTGCTGTGTACGAACCGATGTAATACCACACTCTGACAGAATACGGACGAGAAGTAGCAAATTCCGCTGTTCATTTCGTCCAGTGAGTTAGAGTTCCGGTGGCTCACTCCTCCATTCCCCCTTCTATCAATCCGATCCCCCACAATTAGATATTCTATTGTCTCCCAAGAACCGAGTAAAGTACTGGTGTTGCGACTTGACCCTCTGGGGTTACGAGTTTCCATGGGCGGCGGTGAATATCTAGCTCCCGTTCGTTTGTCCATAGACTATGTTATAAAAATGTGGAAAACGGTAGACCCTAAAGGCCAACTCTGCAACTTCCCGCTAATTTTATCCGTTTCGTAGTTATTAAAAAAAACGGTTTGTTTCGATTTCTTTCGACAACGATTTCTCGCAAACGAATCAACCGATTTTGACCCGGTTTGCGGCAATCGACGTGTTTTTACAGGGTCAAGAGCTGGTTAGAATTTGAAATCGATCGGTCAAGCCGTTTCGTAGTTATTCCAAAAAACTGTTAAAGTGAAACTTTTATTACATCGTCTCAAACTTTTTCGTCTGCGTTTGCATGTCACATTACAGTCGGCCGCAGAGTAGGGGTAAAGTGAAAGGCACTCCCTTCCACTGCTCGTCAGAGCAGTCAAGTCCAATATGGCGGTGCCTATAGTTCGTATCAGCTGACCGTGTAGTGTATAGACTATAGAGTATTCAATAGGGATGGGCGGAGTTATGTGGACGGGCGAAGTTACCTATACTACGTTGAAAATAAGCGAGTATTGTGTTCAGTACAGTGTAATAGTACCAATATGTATAGTACCAATACTCCCTTTTGGTGGCGATGTCAGGATTCATATACATACTATACATCTTTAATGCTATAGTATTAGTAATTTTGCGCTCACAGCGAATACACTCCATAGTACAGATTATTACTCATTTGCGCTAGTGCTCCATGTTATTTTGTTTGGTGTTATTAGTGTTTAATGTGAATAGTGTTATTTATTTGCTTTTGGTGAGCAACGACACACCTGGTGAGTTCGAAAAACTGATCATCGAGGAATAAGTGAAGAATAATGCAAAAATGAATGACGATGAATTAATTTCACGCCGTAAAAACAGAACGCTGACAGAGTACGTGCTTATAGAAAAGGAAAAAGATCTTGGTGCCATGCCGAGTACTAGCACCGTTCAAAGTGGTGAGCCTGTATCTGAAAATGTGGTTACAGAAAACCTTTACATCAAAAGCAACTAAACGCGGAACGATGCCGTAGATATCGTCAAAATGCAAGCGTTAATGTTTGTATAGCACCTAAATAATTGTTAAGAATTATGTAAAAGTATCCAAAACACAGAGTTGAATAAAAATATTACTTGGAAAACTAATCTACTTTTATCATTTCCCATTATCATTCCAATTTTCCAAAATAAAATTAAAATTGATGATGCGATTTCAATACCCTTAATGAAATATTATTCCAAAAATTATTAGTTTAATGTCTACGATATGAAAATAAGTTTCACTTTTACCGTGGTTTCATAAAACCACACATAGTTTTTTTTTTTCGATTTCTTTCGACAACGATTTCTCACAAAAGAATCAACCGATTTTGATCCGGTTTGCGGCAATCGACGTGTTTTTAATAGGTTAAGAGCTGATTAGATTTTGAAATTGATCGGTCAAGCTATTTTAAAGTTATTTTGAAAAAACCACTTTAAAAAAATTTTTTTCTTAGTTTTTTGAAAATTTCTCAAAATCTACCGGTCCAAATCGGCCCAAAAGTTCAGGAAATCTAAGTTTGGTGAAACTCTTTGGAACGTCGTTTAGTGGGCTCGATTCGGTCGAGCCGTTTAAAAGTTATAAGAGGTTTACATACATCCACACATACACACACACATCCACACAGACATACGCACATCATCTCAGGGATGATCAGGGAAGTTTCCTTGACCCTCAGAACGTCGAGATCTGATTAGAACTCGATTTTTGCAAAATGGGGTGAAACCAATAACTTCCTGAATATTTTTGAAAATTTTCAATTTTCTTAGCGGGAAGTTAAAAAAAAACATCCCGCTATAACCTCAGACAACGCTGTTTCAGTGTGGGTAAACCCATTACTTCATTGCGTACGCGGCAATCTGTACAACATAATATCAAGCAAAATATCCGTAAAATACAACAGGACATAACAGAAATTTCTAATTAGGAAAATGTTTCACATGAATAATTGTCATTATCCCTTAAAGGCATGAACACTCGTTTGTCACTATACAGCCGAAATTGCCCTAATGAACATATAAAACTCCACAACGGCAGGCTGTTTATGCGAGCGGCACGTACACAAACAACAGGCGGCCCCGCTTTAGATTTCGGTCAACGCACCCGTCTCAGCTATCGATATTAGCGTAAGAATATAATTTTAATTTCTGAAATAAATTACGTTTCTCAGAATCCACCGATTTCATAATTGTTTTTTTTTTTTTGCAAACTTAGTCTTAAAACAAAGGAGATTGTGCCTGTTTGTAGAAAGACGTACGATCGTAAATCCCTCTTGTAAACATAATCTATCTAATAAGATTCTTAATGTTATTAGAGTATACTAGAAAAAAAAGTATCTAAGAACATGTTGAACCATGCTTAGTGTAGGGTTCCGAAGCCGTTAACTAAAAATAAATGCAATACAGATGAAAAAACTGCGTTGTTATACTTTTCTCCATCTTTTCCGCACAGAATAGGTATAAGCTCTTTAGTCGCCTATATTAAAGAAGTACGTAGGTCGACTATTACTCTTAAACTAGTGTAAACTAAAGTACACTAGCAAAAGGGCGTAGTTTCATGGCACTTACGTCCTTTTGTTGAAAAGCGCAGTTTTTCAGCAATAACTCAAAAATGGTATATCCGATTTAAAATAATTTTCTTTGAAAGTATTCATTAAGAGTCACTTACTTAATTTTTTTTAATGATTTTTGAAGCTACGGTTTAAAAAGTAAAGGAGGGGAACAAAAATTTTGCTACTTTCGGAACGATTATTTATGAAAATATACCATTAATCACAAAAATTGATTAAAAACCTTAGTGTTCTTATCTTAATATACCTCACGCGCGTTCGATCGATTGCCTAACTTGACGGGATATATAGACTCCGCCGACCTGTCGTAACATGTGCCACACGTTCATAAATGCAGAAAAAAAATATATATTTTAGCTTTTGTTATATGTATGGAAAGCCCACTTAGAAATATTTATTTTTGTTATTTAACTATCAAACTAAGTAGCGGCTTATACAAGACACCTATACTCTCAATTTAATTAATATACATCTTGTAGTTTTTGAGTAAAATGCCTGAGACATTCGGACGGACGGAAATGACCTCCCTAATGTGTGAAAGACAATATATGGAGAGGTCAAGCTATATCTCTGATTCTACCTAACCGTATTAGATGAAACATGGCTTAGATGTTAAGTTGGATTCCAAACTACCGAACTGTGATAACCATATCAAAATCCGTTCAGCGATTTTTGTGTGATGCGGTAACAAATATACAGACAGACAAACAGACAGGAATTCTAAAAATTGTTGTGTTGGCTTCTGTTACTTTAACAAAGACCTCCATATCAGTTTTTTTTAATATCTATAATATACAGACTACAAGTTATGTACGTACGACAATATAGATATAGTACGTAACTAAATGTGGATATATACTGAAGTGTGTAACGACAAAACGAAACTATAAGGGTTCCGTTTTTGCCATTTTGGCTCGGAACCCTAAAAACGATCAAATGCGTGTCGGACTCGCGTGGAGAGGGTACTATAAGGTCATTTATTACAAGATATAAATTGTCACATGATGCACTTAACCAAAGTTTATTTAACAAACTTCAAGAAAAGGCGAAGGTTCTCTGTTGGTCTGTATGTATTTTATTATGTATGTTCAGCGATAATTTCGTCCATTGTAGACCGATTTAGAAATTGTTTTTTATTCAAAAGGGTTATATTACCAAGGTGATCCCATAATCACCAAGTCAAGATCTGTTGATGGGATTCCAAGGAAATCGAGAGAAACGCTCAAACATCATGACACGTAGTGTGTTGGAGCTCTCTTTTTAGTTATTCAAGTTTTTGAATCTGGTGTAGTTATCGCCTTATGCTGTTGAGCTGATGATAGAAGCCACAGTACTCCTGAACGGTTAGGAGGTTAGGAGATTATATTGCGATTTGCCACCAGAAACTTCTCATCAAGACCTTAGTATACACGGAATTAAAATTAGTTACTTATTAATTTACCTGCATATTTACATTCATTTACATAATATTAACGTGGCAATACATCGCCATGCAGGAATACATCGCAACTTTTTAGTAATAACACTAGGAATAGGTGAATTAATTTAATGTGGAAGTCAACGAAAATATGATATATATGAATTGTACAACTTTCATATTTTAAAGAATAAGTATAATTTCTATGGTTTGTATAACAATAACTTGATAGTTGCAATCCAACTAACAATGTAAAATGTAATGATTACCACTTGATCCGTATAAAAGTAAAGGAAATGCCTGGCGAATATTATTGACCATGGCTTAATCCACATGCAAAGTAACTAAATGAATTATAAAGTTACAATTACTCGATAAGTAAATAATGTGAATTAAGAAAATTAAAAAAAATAAATAAATAAATAAAAATCTTCAAAAACCTTCAAATTACTTAAACAATCTTCAAAAACAACTAATTAATTAACTTGTTTTTGGAATCGTTTCCATCTAAAGCAAGGCAAAAGAACATATAAATTATAAATCTATAAATATGAATACGAAACGTTAAATATTGAGTCAAAAAAAATATCTTCTTCAGCTAAGGAAACACTGTGTCTGACTCATCTTTAGCTGGAACAGTCAAAAAAAATATCTTCTTCAGCTAAGGAAACACTGTGTCTGACTCATCTTTAGCTGGAACAGTCAAAAAAAATATCTTCTTCAGCTAAGGAAACACTGTGTCTGACTCATCTTTAGCTGGAACCGACTCCAAACACAACTAACGAGTTGTTTATGAAATCCGCTTAAAGAATTATTTTAAAAGGACTTTGAAGGCGGTTTTTATTTTGTTTTTTTTTTCGTTTTATTCTCAAATTGGCCCCCAAAATCAGAATTTGTTTACTTACGCTATATATTTTTGATTTGGTCATGTAACTGTGTATGTAAAAATCTCACCTTTTTTCCATCTGATGATTAGAGGAAAACAAGTTGCGGACGGAAAAACGGACACGAGAGAGACCCTATAAGGGTTAAGTTTTTTCACGAGGTGTACGGAACCATAACAACGAGGATATCATAAAACTGAGTTAAATCTAAATCAAGTTCCCTACAGTACAAGCAAAACAAAAATGCCAAACGAAGTCGGTACACCATTACGATGTAACGGAGGAAAGACCGATTAACGACCTTTTATATGGCGGTCTAATCGAACGAGATTATCGAGCCTCTTTTCATCATTCGAACATTAGTCGTTTATCTTGCGTAACGATGATTAGGTAACCGGCTCTGTGAGGGCACGTGTGAACGGAACATTGTCAGATACACACGTGGATATCTAACGTACATACAGGCGTATTATGATGAATACATAAATAAGCAATCGCGAAAACCGACAGGGCACAGTGCACTAGATTCGAGTACTGATTTCTAGAGTTCCGTAACCGAAGGGTGTTAACGGTATCCTGTTACTGAGCCTCCGCTGTCCGTCCGTCCGTCTGCCTGTATCTTATAAACGGTAATCGATTGTTAGTGAAAATTTTCGAAGTGTCGCCATAATAGCAGATAATTAAAAGTAAATTAAATCACAAATTCAAGGCGCCCCAATAGATGAAATGTATTTCTTTGTCGTTTTCTGCTCGATTTCAATAATAGCAATAGAAAGACGCTTGAAATGTTCACAGAGTGTGTATTAAAAGGCATCCCCATACTAGAAACGTGTTATTATTGGCGTTTTCTTATGTTCAATCCTAGCGTTTCTTCTCGTTTTTCATTATCAAATTTTTATGAAGTACGTAATGTTTAATACTGTACGGTGTGCGAATGCGACACATTATATTCGGTCGGTTTTTATCTTTTTTCAAAGCCATCGTTATAATTCGAGTCACAGCGCAACAAAATAATCGCCGTGGTTTAGTGCGTAAGATGCCCACTTGACACGAGACAGGTTTAGGTTCTACCAAAAGATGCCGAGGTAGGTGATGAAAAACAAAAAAATAAAATAGTCCCCGTACAATCGGTCAAGGCGTGTTGTACTGTCGTATTGAAGATTGACAAGATTTGTTATTACTTAATAATCGGATGGAGTATTGTTACTTTAATCAATAATTGCACAATTGATAAAACAAACGCATGATGTTATAACGAGTTTCCGCGCCAATGGTCACGTACATCACAACAGAAGTTGTGATATTGTTCTTTTGATTTAAGTATGAACGATATATCGGAAAAAATTTCGACACCGATTATCGTTGCGCAAGTAATAGGCATTGTTTGAAAAATTGTATTTATTTTATTTTTTAAATTATTAAAAAATATCTATTTACATTAGCTTCATGTGGTTAATCACAAAGTAATAGGTAATTAACTTATTTTAATACATTAATAAAGACATCGCCTTCATCAAAAATGCTGAACAATTTAAATATATATATACTATTCTCCAAATAAATGCATTGTAAGTATAGATGTATTAAACAGAGAAGATGCACAGTCGCATACTGTATCCACGGCGAAAAATGGCTCCAGTGTATTTGATGTCTCTGTCTCACATTTTACGATACTATTTTATAGCGCCAAAGAAAAAAAAAAACAGAAGCAACATTATTTATCATTTGACATTTCAACCGATATGTCATAACTTAAGGTTTATTTTTAAATGCAAAGAGAATAAGTTTTGTTATTGGAAGATAATAAATCCTATTTTTTTTATAATTTACACTTGCTATTCTAAAACAAGGCATCAATGGAGTGGTATATTATTTTACTTAAATCTTTTGTTATTGTTTGTTGATTGAAAGTATGAAAACAATTATAGTATATTTTTCTTCATAATGTAGTCATATCACCTAAAATTAAAATTAATATGAACCTTTAATTTCATAATGACCGGTGAAAATATACATGAAAGAACTTGATAATTTCTAAAATGTATAGAGTATAAAAATTATCTAATTATTTGTATAATAAAATAAGATTACGATTCATTAAAAATTAACATATTTTAATGAACATAATACTTATATGTATATATTTTGCTAAAAAAAATTCAAATATAATGAACGTAACTTATTTCGGAATAGATATATTCTATTGTATAATATAATTTCCCTTAAGACCTAATTTTAAGATTTTTCATATATGTGAGACAAACAATAAACAGAAAAATAAAAAAAGGCGACTCTGTTAGTATAAGAACAGTCTCTATTGTTAATCAGCCGAATAATGTGACAACGCAAGAAATACGAGACTGGTGTAGCTTAGGTCTATTTCATTTAAGTCGGTTTATATCTCGACTTTTGATAATACTTTAAATGAATAAATACAAAATACTCATCGAATACTCATTATAATACATGACTGAGCACCCATTATGAATAAACTAAATTTTGCTTATTGAAAATAAGAAATACCATCCCTTTTCATAGCTTTTGAGGTGTTATTTTGCATCGACGAAACTACAATGCAATGCAATGAGTGCTAAACTGTCTGTTTTAGTACTCGTACACTACGGTCGTTTTTGAGCGCGGGACTGTGGGAGCGCGGGACATCTTCTCTTTTTTATAGATCAATGCTTGTAAGGACAGATAAATGACTTGTAAGCGCCAGACAATAAATACGACAGAATAATTAAGCCACTAGGTAGGTAGGTCTTCGACCTGGTGAAGACGGCGGGCTACTGATGGTTACAGGTTGTCGGAGATCGTAGTTTCGTGAAATCTAGGGGTGAGTGTATATTCAGCGGCGGACGTCAAGAGCCCAAATGAACGAATGTGAAAGACTTGTCAAACCAGCCACAGAGAAAGTATCAAAAATATGATACTGTTACATCATTTGACTGCCTGAGATAAATAACAAAATCACGTGGAAACAAAAAAAGTAGTAAGTACTTTTTTAATGGTCCTTTAATTTATTTTATTAATACTGAAGGATCCCTTTATCTCAATCAAACCCTTTTTGCACAAAGTCGATTGTGATAAATACTCGCCACCAACCCTGTTCCGAAAGCTTCGCTATTGCAAAAGCTATTGAAACGGTATCGTATAGTACAACGCGCGAAACTCTGCCGCTGTGAAGTTATTCACCAAAGCGTTGCAATGGCGTAAAATAGGAACACAGGGGAGAAGAAAAAGGGTCGGGGAGAGTTGAACCTGCGCATTGCATCATTCGCAGGCAATTCGAGCGGCGGTTTCGTGCGTTGTACTGTACTCGGACGTTACCGATCGTCGCTCGGAGTTGTCGGCCGAAACGTACCTGGCGCATTCATTTCTGATCGTTGACTTCTTTTAGTGGTGCGCGTACTTGATATTTGAGTAATTTGAAATTTATATATTATTTTGATAGATTTGTATTTATATATAACAATGAAAAAAAAGGATCATTATAATATCTCGTGAATTTAATATATTATATCTCACACATAAAGATAAATGTGTTTAGAATTAATATCAGTTCTATTTTAGAACTGAGAAAAAGCCTTCATCCAGATACTACATATCCATATAACTTTACAGACGACGGGAAATTGACGTTATGATTTTTGTTGGAAATTAATTTTGATATCACTTTTATAATTTATACGAATTTATCACGATGTACATAAGGCACTTTGTTATTTTGGATTATAAAAAAAAGTCCTAGAGCTTGTTAAAAATCACCTCGCCAACAAGTTGAATAATACGAAAATTAATAGTTGCTTACAACTATTTTGCTTATTACTTTTTATTCGTTACATACATATAGTTGTTTACAACTGTCGTGGTTGGTCGCTTTTTTCTCGTTTCAATACTTTTTAAACCTATCGACCTGGATAAGTGCCGAGAAAACAATGCTGACTAGACGTCGAATAAAAACCTTGGACCGCCCGGTGCTGATATCTACTATGTGGGCGATACTGAAAGTTTTAGAAATGAGGAAAAAGCAAAATTTACAAAAATAAAATCCGACTACGATAAAAAATATCGTCCATGAAGCTAGCCTCAACAACCCGGCCCAGTCGAGTAAAAAATAGCTGAGGGTTTAGTGCTCTTTATATGCTAATTAGTGCTCTAATTAGAATTTTGTTGCTCATTTAGAAACCGAAATCCAAGAGAGAACTCTTGGTACTTTAATTGCACTTTACAGTACTCAACTGTGTTAAAACACGAGCAACTAATTCCCGAGAGGTATTAATTAGATCTGTTAAATACAATGAAATATTCTTATTTTATCAGTACTGAGTTCTAAACTGTCAAGGAGAGAAGTCTAAGTACTCTAGTTGCACTATACAGTGCTGAACTGTGTTGAAATAAGAGTAACTAATTATGAAGAACTATATAACTAATTCCAAAGAAGTATTCAAATTGGTAAAAACAACAAATTTACATAACCGATGTAGTTATTGCTGACAACATTTTTGCGTTCATCATTTCCTCTCAGAGACACTTTTTTGAAAATATTCTGCACTTAGATCTACTTTGAATCGAGCAACTAATTTGTAACTGTTTTTACACATTTTCATAGTCAAAAGTCATATGACAAGGCTAACTTCCAAAAAAAGGTAGCCTTGTCAACCATATTTCGGTTTCTAAATGAGTAACAAAATTATAATTAGAGCAACTAATTAGCACATGAAGAGCACTAAATCCTCAGCTAGTTTTTACTCGATTGGACCGGGTTGTTGAGGCCAGCTTCACGGACGTTCGTCTCGCACCATGAGGCATCGGTGCGCCGAAATTGATGGTGGTCGCGTTCTCTATTTAGAGATTTGTGAAGGTCGGGCCGCTACGATCATTGAAAAAAATATCGCTACCATCAGACGGCTGACAAAAAAATGCGATCACCAACGAGGAGATTCAGAGTCATTTGGGTATCGATATCAGAAAAAGCCAAAAATAAAACACTAAAATTAATACGGCTTATTGTTAGATTTTTCATGAATTCACTTCAAAATAAATAAAGACGAAAGTTGTTCGTTGCAAAAAAAATGTTGTTAAAGAACGATTATGAATGGTCAAATGATTATAAATAGGAAATATTGACATTGTAATAATAGGAGACCAGTACATGGGCTGGTACGATCTACACAGAAAACAATAAGTATTGGGATGGATGTTCGAAAGCGAACCGATAAAATGGACGCAGGAGAGAGACATGGCTAAAAAATGTTCTTTTTTTCCAAACAGGTCCAATTTTCACTATCCCATTTGAAGAACAAAAGACAGTTAATGCTGAGCGGTCTGTTTCTTCGCTTAGTGTTCTCGAAAAAGTTTTGGGAGAGACGATCGCAAAAGCATATGCACCATAACAAACCTTAATCCGAGTAAAACGAAGTTGTTTGTCTTCCCAATCCCCCGTGCACACTTTCTGGATCTAACACCATATGATTTCTTCATTTCTCCAAAGATCCGACGTTAAATGAAAAATTTACGGAGCCAAAAGACACTGTAATAAGCCTTGATGACTAATTAAAAAATATGTCCTCAGACTGGTAGTTTTTTTGTTTGGAAAAATATTTCGTGCGACTGAAAAAGAATACATATAAAATATAAACGGTAATATTGTAAAAAGCAAAAAATGTACTACTTATAGATTGTTTTGTTTACGAGTTGTACAAATTACACAACACGCTCAGTCATCGTATGTGCGGATTAAACTAATTTCAACGTCACAGGATGACTAAGAAATTATTTTGAAGTTCATAACGTATTGGACATAATATTAAAGTTCTACTGTTAATTTTATTTACAATAATTGTATGTAATAAAAGAAATACTTCCAATGTTATGAAATATGAGTCGCAACGAAGTCGCTATTGTTCACAGGACTGATCATGATCTTATAAAAAATCGGTAAGAACTAATCTTCCTATAAACTCTTTAACATGAGCTATCATGGAGTAAAGGGAATTTTTAGCAATAAAGAAATATAAGATAAGGCACGTTTACTGCACGTCAACGACTCCAACGGATGGAGGACGATTTCTCGCTGCTAACCGTCGTGTAAATGGTCGTTGGTGGTGACGAGCCGTCGAAGGCGATGAGGATCTTCACATCGCCATCGTCAGGTTGTATCTTGTAGAAATAGACAAGAGTGCGAGAACAGTTTCTGTTGTACGTCCGTTAGTAATTATATTGCACACACCGAGAGCAGAACAGCCGCGTATGTTCTATATAAATCCAGCCCCTTTAACATACGCAAGAGGATGGTAGACTTGGGAATGTATGTGAAGAGCCGGCTATTATACACTCCTTCAAGTTATTTAGCGTAAATGAAAAGAAAGAATTAATAAACAAGTATTAAAAGCTGATATTGGCAGACGACTCAGTGCTTGTATAACAGTTTCTTTTGTCGCAACAATAACATTATTAGTTATATAGTTGAAAATCATTAAAGAAATCGTAATGAAATGAGAACTACGCACTTAGTTATAACTTACTACTCATAAAACTGTGCGAATAGGTAATCTACCTTTTCAAATTCCTTAAAAAAACAATACTGTCCACAACAGGCTTTTGTTTAGTAATAGGAGTTTACGATCGTAGGAATCTAATTGGATTGTTTTAGGTCTTCACTATCCCACTGCAGAGCTACACCAGCTCAGCCTTTTTACCTTTCGACTAAAAAACTTGGGCCTAACTCCTCAGCCGTAGTCTAACGTGGGTCGGGCAGTGATCGTTATACCGCTGCAGTGACCACGTCGGCGATCGGCGACTTAATGTGCCTAACGGCTTAAAGGCAGGGAGCAGACAGAGCGGACAGATGCTTAAGTTAAAAATCATCGGGCATTTCGCTCGGTTTCAGAGAATTCCACAGCAATAGCCAATAATTATCAAGAAACTTTGTAGTTCTGTGTTCGTCGATGCGGAGGCGAGACGTCCACTGGCACGTCCCGGGGCAGAGCGTTTGTCCGAATCGCGTCCTCGCGTTTAAATATATTATTCGGGCGGGCGCGCGGGCGGGGCGGGTTACTCCCGACCTCGAGACTCTTCGGACAAATTGAATTTTCCAGAGTCGAGCGTCCGTAAGCAGTCTCCGCTTCGTCCAGTGGGGGATTACGGTATTAGGTCGTTAACTAAAATTTTTAAAATGTGTTGTATTACGCGCATTTCAATACAAAATACGCATCTTTTCACGCACGGATGGGATATCTTATTTTTGCTCGTTAATTAAAATATATTTTTGTTATAAATAGGTCACTTAGGTCGTCATAAGTATCGAGCAAAGGTACTAAAGATATAAATACGTAATTATCGGGTACTAACAAGAGCACATTGACAGTTCAAATAGTTGCTAGCAAAAGGCGACAAAAATTTTTCAATCGAAAGCACTCTCAAATACTTCGCATCATAAGTCGTGCGAAATTAATCAGCTCAAGGAGAGGACGAACAGACGTCGCTCGAAGGCGCCGCATATCTCGCGCGGTACGTGCTTTGATTAGTCCGAAACTATTTCTAATCTAAGTCGTCCCGGCGAACGGTGACCTAAAAGTTGTCCGGCGGCGCGCGCGCGTCCCCAAAGTTAAAGCCGCTCGTATCGCTCGCCATCCACGCTCTCGCCTCCCATCCCTTTGAATTGATACAGAGGAATTTCCGCATCGACTATACCGCTGTCGTGATAATCCACCGGCGATAATGTTCCCGGTTCGCTTTTCTTTTCTCACTAAATCGGGAGCTATCGAACTTGCAACGCATTGCTGAAGTGTAAGAGCACACATGTTTTACATAGGGATCCTTGCGACGGCGCGCGCGCGCGGGCCGCACGGTAGGTGATCGCTCGCTGCGCTTTGATCTATCGCCCGGCGTCTCCCTCTCTCTATTTGTTCCGCCTTTGTGCCGGTTTCGCTTCATTATCGGAATCGCGGACGCGCCGTAGCGGACGGGGATCCTCGCTCTTCGCTCGCCTTCCGCTTCACAAAATCCTTACCGTCGTGCAGTCGCAGCGGCGAAAGGGCGTACATGTGCGATTTTCATTTAAAGCTGCGAGCGATGATACCTCTTTGATCGGTTGTAGGCGATTAAGGGATTGAAAAAATTGCGGACGAGTCGTTTCATGACACACCAGGGAAGAGGAAGCGAAGCTTTACACTCGTTTGCATTATAGGAGAATAGCGAATGTGAACATTATACTTGTTTGTTTATGAACAATATTTGAATTTATTAGTATATGTGTTTACTGTGCAGTATCTATTATGTAGTAAGAACAAGAGCGAGGAAGTACAACTTAGTACTAGTTGAGCATAGTGCATGGTACTTATGCTATGACTATGAAATGCGGCGTACGACATCTATCTGACGTGGCCGCGTGTCGTGAGTCTTAGTGCCCGTATTTGTCTCCAGTTGCCTCTTTAATCCGTGGTCTATCTAAAAAAAGCTTCAAGGACTAAAGTAGTTATGAAGTTACGACGTAACTTGACTTTTGAGATATTAAAAAAAGGCACTTCCTGATAAATTTAATTTAGTTTGTTTAGTCAATTTCAAGAAACTAAAAGTATTACCTTTATTTCAAATAAACATTTGCCTCGTCACTGAAATTAATCTATTCTTTTACATCTTATATGTAAATAATTAAATACAAAAACCCACCTACATCTGTCTAACTACATCAATTGATATCAGAATCAAATCAGTCGACTACGTCGTTCAACTACATCAAATCAATGTCTTCCCTATCAATTCATCATCAATCAATGACAAAATGGCTTTCACATGAAGATTATTTGGATCAATTTCTAGCTTTAAGAAAAAGCAGCATCCATAGCTAGTTTTCTGATATTTTTGCATCCATATTGAGAATAAAAGTAGCAAGATTATACTCTGCCCAATCACACATCCACTTCTGAATACATTTTATAATTTACTACACAGCTTACTAGCATAACTAAATCGATGATTCAATGATTGATAGTTTTATTGATATCTTGTGTTCACGACAAATCCAAGATAGCAGTTGATCACCTTAGATTGGGTATATGTTGGAACACACTAACAACTATAGAATTTGTAGTGAGAACATCCTCTCCATGGAAAATAACCAAGTGTGATATGATTTGTTTTTTGATCTACTATTATACTAGTGATATGGTTAGTCTTTAGCATGCCAGCCTGCAGTGCGGGAGGTTACAATTTCTGAAAAAAAAATATTTTTTTTTATCATCTGGGGATTGAAAATATCAATCATTACTTGTTTTAACCATGAATGAAAAGATTATGATAAGACCTGAGAAAACCCAACACAATCTTTGAATTTATATGAAAATTGAGACCAAATATCTATTAGATTAGAGTGGGGAATATGGCCTTAACACTCTTAAAGTAGCCCAGTGCGTGCTCCCAACTGTGAAATACTTTAGGGGTATAGAAGTAATTACTATACCAGTGGTCGTCCAAAATAGATATAGAATAAACAATACATCCAATATTAACATAAATTGTATAATCAATTGCAATCCCGATCGCAATTCCAACTCAAATGCTGGTCTTGTTTTTGATCCCTGTCCAACTTCCTATTTAAATTACAAACTGTAGGTAGATAATATACTTATGCCTAATGTGAATAATTTCATATGTAAGTGTATAATATTTGAATTCAAACAAATTACAGAACACATTGAATAGATTGTATTAATTTAGACAAGACAAAAAAGATTCCAAGAAGAAATCACGATAATCTTTTTCTAAAGGAGCCAGATCCCAGAAAACTTTGAGTATGTAATTTCAATAGTTTTACGATTGCATAGCTATTGTCTAGTCCTATTTTGATTGTACAATATAATTTTTAAACACATTTCCAAAACTAAAGAATGGATAGCTTACTAGCTAGATTACTATTTGACACAGGCATAGATTAAATTCTTGGTCTGTGCCATTGAATATTAATTTTCCTCTGAGGAATAGGATTGAATGTCAGGTTTGTATCATCTGTGGAGGCATTAAGTTATAGCAAGTTTTATTCACTCCATTGGTGAGGCATATTCTCTTTCAATCTTTCTATTTCAGATTGAGGGTAGCTGGAAGAACCTTCTCCCTCGCTGTAGAAATATAAATATTTCGTCGATGTTTTTACTTCACATTGGAAGTGTGAATATTAAGTCCTCCGCACCAATATTAGAATATAATTTTGTTATAAATTCTTTTTAACTTTGAAGGAAAACATTGGAAAAACCTACATATGTCAGAGAAAAGTCACCAGATAATTTAAAATTTTTAATTAAATTCTCACAAGTAATGCACTAATAATAAATATGTTGAGTAATACATAACTTGATAAAATTAATTAAGACTGCTTACACAGCAAAATATTTTATAGTGTTCAAATTTCAAGGAAGTAAACTAATAGATAGTAGCAATATTGCTAAGATTAGACCCAATGCAATAAACAAAAATAATTATAGAACTTGCAATTTTAATTGCAATCGGTGTTTGAACTGAGTCTTCACAAAAAAAAAAGCAAAAGATAGTAATAAAAACCTTGAGATATTGTTTCAGAGTGCTGTTAAACATGTTATATTTTTATATACATGAGGAATGCATTATTTTGTACTTTAATAGAAAATATATTAAAAGAATATAAATTGTAATTGAAAATGTATAAATTATTTATCAAGCAAAACATAATACAACCAATATTATGATCCTTATATGTTTGGGGCCATTCATAAATTACACATTATTATAAAAAGATTTATAGGATGTTTGGTTTGTAATTTTATTAGGTAATACTAAGAGAAGAACTTTAATATTTAAAATGTTGCAATTATTTTTAGCCTTACATGCAACAATTAAAAACATAATCTTATGATTACTTTCAATTAATTATTTTTTATCTCATCTTGGATAGATCGTCATTCTCATCTATCAAATTCACATAAAATTGAATACCTAATGATAATTTACTTACAAGATATTTATGCAAAATATTTATTTATAAAGATTAGAATCATGAACCAAGTTTATATGCATGTAACAAGCATATCTACTATGTAAGATAATTTTATTTTTATAACAGAAACTCTTACGAAAAAAACAAAAAAATATAATAATACTGTACTTAATATGTAACAAATTCAAAATATAATAATAAACATAGAACTGAATGCAATTTTTGTTTAATCGAGACAGGTGACAAAAAAATAGCATTAATTCCGCCTATCATAAGAAATGGGAACCAGAAAAATGTTTGTGTCATGATATATAGTAATATAGTAGCAAAACATGAATATACAGATTCAGGCAATATGATAAACCATATATGAGTTACAAAGGTTTTGAATATTTAATCAATTTTGATTGAACAATAACTGACACATTAACCTTCCAATAATGAATTTGTATACAAATACAGACACTAACATTAAAGGTTTATTATAACTAAGTAAACCAACTGATTATAAATAAGACAGTGGATAGCATGTGACTCATAAAGTAAACACACCTTCTATGTTTGTTTTAACTCTCATCATTAACACTTGTAAGAACACTTTTGTTTGTGTTCAGGAACAGATAACAGTTTATAGAGTTATTAAATACTGTCTTCATATATACTTAAAAATATTATTGTTTAATTTTTTTAATGGACAACAATAAATGATAACATTATAATATTATTAGATAAACTTTTTGACTGTATAATGCTTTAGGATCATTAATAGTCATCTGAAAAAATAAAAGGGATTCATTTAGACTTCAGCAAATAATACAGCAATAAAAATGTATGCATGTATTATTTGCTACTAAGAGCATATGTAGGTCAATAACAGAAAGCATCAATCATGAACTGGGTTCTTGAGTTTTGATCTTAAAAATAGATAAAGTATTTGAAGGTGATATTGATCTATAGATGTCTTTTTAATGTTCCTACTTCATAATAAATTCATGTTTAGTAAAAAATTTAGTGTCAAATTTTTCATTAATCGCAGTGTATGGCAGTTACTGAGAACAAAGGCCATGAGAAACATTTGCCTGAATAGACAGAAAAACAATATCACTTGGTATAGCATAAAACAAAGTGTTTTATACAGCATAGTTAGTTTAATTGAAGTCATTTATCAAATTATTTGAAATACTTATATAATAACACAATGAAAGAGAAAGGCTGGACACCAAAAATGTTTTGAGCTTTGCTGGCCCGCTTGAGAAAAATGTTTTCTTAAGTAGGTATATTAATTATATCTTAATTTAAAGGTGGTAATACATCTAATTTACATGTAAAACTCTTGTATTTACACCTTTTTCTTTCTGTTTATTTTAAATATTTGGTGACCAAAATGTTTTTTTTTTTCTATAATGCTCAATGCATACAGTTAGAAAAAAAAAGTATTTCATGAATAAAAAAGATCTTTGTATATATTATATGGAGGAAGTAAATCAGTAATTATCTGTATATTTATATAGAGTAAAGGTTAATAGGCAATAAACATTTAAAGAGAAAATTATAATAAAGGTTCAAAATCCTTATGCAACACTTTCTGAGCTTTCACTAAAGCAGACTGACTATATAGTAATAATATAAGATTAATCATTGCTCGACATCTATATGAATTATTTGACAATGGTTTCGTTTGTTTTTAATATAAATTAAAATTCTGACAGAATAGTAGTATCTTATCTGTACAAAAGTATAAAGATGAGTTCCCAAAACCTGAATTTAAAATATATGACATAAAATATTAAGGAGCTTTATTGTAGTATCCGAGCTGAACAGTAACAGAGAGAAAGGCTGGATTTGAGAGCACACAAAAAATGACCTTTATCGGAGCGCTGCACACGGGGAGCGCCCACCACTCACCTTGTCTCCTGGGATGTTCTTGGCAGACATGGTGCGTCACCTGCAGGCCGCAGACGCCAACGGGCTGTCCGGGATTTTATCCGGGATCACTCGCAGTCGTAGCGGACACGACACAGCACTATATCACTCGGCCATCATTACACAGCACGCACATTAACAACACAAACACGAAAAGCAAGCCATCGTACGTTATCGCCGTCAACACGAACCTCCATGCAGATTCATTGTCACAAACAATTTTCCACAACACAATACACAAACAAAGCAACTGACAGCAGCTTACTTGACGGAAAATGGCGAGCCTGGTCTCCCCACCACTGTCTTCAGTGTTGCTAGTCATTGAATGAAAAAGATATCGCCATTATCAAAAATATACTTTTAGTTCGGTAATCCGTCGTCAGAAGTGTAATATTACGAAACACTCTATAAGTTAATTTGTCTACTTACTCGTTTTAAAAATTTTAAAAAAACATATATACATATAATTTTTAAATAGTACATTAAACACTCATTTAAACATTAAATGGGTGGAAAACTATGTGAACTTAAAGTTCAGAATATTAGTGATGCAAAACAATTATTCCTTTAAAATTATTGAAGTTATAGAATTTTCTTTAAATTAAGTAATTTCAGAATATCATAGCTGACTTATTATTTAGATTTTTAATTATCGTAAGCAAAAATATTACAATGAATCATTTGTAAACAACGCCATCTTTTATTTTATTAGTTAACTTGTACCACTTTATTATATTGTAACATAATTTGTTTACCATATCTAACGGCAGATGTAACTAATTTGAGGATGGAGATTTATCCTAATTATATGTACATGGAAAAGCTTATAAAAATATTTAATTTGTTTTAAATAAATATTAACAAAATATTTTTCCTAGCAAAGTAATCCAAAAGTTTTGAAATTAAACATATTACAGCCCCGCTGACAGCAATTTTCTTATCACTTTTTGACCGACTTCAAAAAAAGTACGAGGTTCTATTTGCATTACTATGTATTTTTTTATGTATGTTTGATTATTATTATTACATATATATTTTTATATATGTATCTTTGAATAATTGATTATTTCATCAATTGTGGAATGCTTAAGAATTTTTTTGTTTGAAATAGTATACTTCCGAAGTGATCCCTTAGTCACAAAGTCAGAATATGATGATGTAATTCCAAGGCAATCGAGGAAAACCCTCATAGATTATAAACACATATAGTGTGTTTGAGCTGTTTATTTTAGTTATTCAAGTTTTTGCGTATGGTAATTATCATTTCATGCGTGATGGTAATTACTCTAACGGTTAGAGTTAGACGAGAAAATATTCTCCAATGGCTAGGTGGCAATGGGAATACAATTCATACTGTACGCACCGGCGTATGAATTATAATTTTTTATTATAAAAATACGTGTAATTTATATAGTAACTATAAGAATAATTTGGTGTTTGCTCTCCGACTAAGAACGTAAAAACTCTAAAATAATTATTAGTAGACAATAAATTCTGGATCCAAACTGCTTTTCTACTTGCTCCGTACAAAAATAAAGGAGATGTCTGACCAATTTTATTAACCATGGCTTTATCCACATGCAAAGTAGCTTAATTAATTACAAAGTTATAATTACTCGATATTTAAAAAGGGTGAAATAAAATAAATAAAAAAAGACCGTCCTCAAAAACCTTCTTATATAATTGTGTAAATAGACTTCAAAAACAACTAGTTAGTCGATTTTCGAGTGGGTTCGCACTAAAGGAAAATCAGACACAGTTGTGTCTCCTTAGAAGATTTTTCCTTTTTTTTTTGAGTTGAGTTGTACTTAAGTCAAGGGCTATGAAGATATATTAGAGTGCGCTCACTATAACGATATAAAAACATAATGACAAGTAATTTCAACGGCCGGCGACAACTGGGTAAGGTGACTGCCACCTAGTCTGTACATTGTGTTGTGAGAATGTGCTCAATGAGTCACTTTTTTGACTCGGCCAGTGAACGTGCACGGAGTAGACATGTACGGTACTTTTTTTTTAATGATGCCCACTTCTCTGCAAGAGCAAGACATTGATAAAGACCTACTAGTAGAGGAAGCAGACAAGACGCGAGCATTTATGTGAAAAACCTAGTCTGAAAAAATTTAAAAAATACATTGTGGGACGAAATATGAATACTATTATTTCCAGCAGGAACTTTAACTTTTTACTTTAACTTTAACTTTAGAATTTCTGCAATTAATAAAATAAATTTCTATCATTTACACTGAACAGGTTTCGATGCGTTTGATATATGGGTACATTGCTAAACGTACATTCATTAATCAAATAAAAAATACGTCATTAACGCATTTAAGATGAAATCAATCATGAATCTTTCACGCAATCACGCAAATATTCATAATCTCCTCCTTTTTTAAAACAACTTTGCTAAAGTAACTATCACAAAAATGTATTATTAAAAATATGATTATAAATAATATAGAGAAAAGCGTACGAAATGCTCGGCCAGATAGCGCCCATGCGATCACGTGCCATGCGCGGTAATGTAAAAGTCACTGAAAGTATTATTACATTAGTCTCTGATTTTCCACATGTGTTCCACTAATCTCAAAACAAAAAAGGCAAACTAAGGCAAAATGTCGCGTACACAATATTTCACACAATTTACGGATTTTCCTTTACACATAGCTTCGGAGAACGGATTTCTTGCAGAGTCGTGGGCAAAATGATGGACAGCGTTTTCAGACAATCAAGATATTATAGCCGAGCTTCATATGTGGCGGTCGGAGTGCATTTGTAGGATGTGTCTGACTCGCACAGACTAAAAACCCCCTGAAACATTAAGGCGCCTGCCTTTTTAGCCCGTAGGCTGTTTAGGCTTCGTCTAAGCGGCCAGAAGTCACACGGGTATCAACGGTGCGAAGATCATGAAACCCTTCCGGGTTACCACGACGTAGTAACGTCATAGGTGACAGTACTGCCCCGGAAGGGCAAAAATAACTAAAATACTACCTATTACCGTATGTAAGAGATTAAATAATAGACAACGCTTATAAAGCGTGTAGTAGAGGGAGTTGCAAAAAACCGCAAAAGGCGGATATAAATCTAACGCTTTCGGTCGAGGGCTTTAGGCCCTTAAATGCTGAATTTTAATTTAAAACTGAAAATATTAGCTATAACCGTTACATAAAGACGTAACGTAACATAACTGAATTAAATTCGGAATTGGGTTGACCATCAATAACAGAGTTTGACCGCTAAACGTAACGCTGAGCAAGTCCATCCCTAAAGACTGCTGCCTTTTTGGTTTGAGGAAGTGTAAAATCTTCACGACGAAAGATACCCGCCACGCGACCTAGAGACCGGGTTATGTGGGATTTTACCCACTAAAAAGCACTCCCTTGGGTGACTCTACTTTAACGCGTATATTTCCGGCCCGGAGTCAATACGCGTTGACGGGCGGGTGATGCGAAACAACAAACAAAGTTTGGGACATCGCGTCGCGGGAAAAGAATTATTGATTATTGACTAGGCATACCGGCCCAGTATGGGTTGAGAGGGAGATAGTTTTAATTAAATCGGGTTATTAAAGCTTATTTTTGATAGCCCTACGAGCGAGGCGTGCTCAACAAGACATAACAATTTTTCCGTCGGGTTCGCGGCGGCACGGAATTTTGGCGAGGATCATGAGCTCGCTGGTGTCAATAACGGTGATTATTGACATCAGCTGACTCAGATCGTCAGCGGATGTAGCAGAGTTCTTTGCGGCGGCCGGGGCGTTACGCGGTCCAGCCGCCGCTCGAGCATAGCTGAATGCCGCCGAGACTGCGCGCAGGCTCGAGCGGCACGGCCTCTCGGGTGGAGGGTCTTTGGAGCACGCGGGCATCCAAGGTAGTTGGCCGTATGGCCCTTCTGTTTGCACAGGACACAGGCGGGTGGACCGTCTGTGTCCTTATTGCGTGTGCATTGCGCTGTGCCGTGGTCGCCCAGGCACTTAACGCAACGCGCTGAATGAAAGCAATAACGGGACGAATGCCCGTAGGACTGGCAGTTGTGACACTGCCCGGGTAAGGCGCGTTTGCGGGGCTGCTCCGCTTTGACGCCGGAGAGGGAGCATACGCTCCTGATTTTGAAGAAGGCGGCCTTAGTCGCCTTGTCGTTGGCCTCGGCTGTGCCGGAGACCAAAACTAAGTCGAGGGGTTTTCGGAATCGGTTCAGTATTCGGCGCACCGACTGAACCGGAAGGCTTTGGGCAACGAGGTCTTCCTTGACCTCGTCAACTGGTATTTCCTTAGGGACTCCCCTAAGGACTACCCGGATTTCCCGCTCCTCTTTAAGGGAGTAGGTGTGGAATTTAAACTTGTAGCAAACTAACAAGTTTTGCAGATTTTTAAAATCTGCGACGGTTTTCGCCTGCAGCTTCAATCCCTGAACGGAATTGCGCGCTTGCGAGAATTGTATACCTTTATCAGCGCACCTTCTGCGCAGCTCGGTCCACCGATCCTTGTCCTTTTTGGTTTGATGCGCAGGAAGTGTAAAAATCTTCACGGACGAAAGACACGCGCGGGTTATGGGATTTTACCCACTAAAAAGCACCCTTTGGGGGGACTCTATTTTTAAGCTAATAACCTATGAAAGTAGCCATAGGTGCTGCAGCTTTACCGGACGTTAAAGCGAGATTCAAACTAAGCCGTCAGGGCTATGTTTGGGGACTTCGCGGCGCGTGGGAGAATGGTAAATGATTTTTTACCGTGCTTCCCGGCACGGTATGGGATGAAAAGAGATTTGTTTTTAGACGATTAGAGTTTATTATTTTTAATCGTCTCTACGAGAGAGGCGTGTTTCGCTAAAATCAGCAATTTTTCGACCGGGTTTGATGCGGCCTTAAATGACTTCGCGAGATCCGCGAGTTCGTTAATGTCGATGATCGATATCACCGACATGATTTGACTTAGTGTGTCCGTAGACACATCGCTTTTGGTTTTAGGCGGGTCTTTACGGCGGCCCGCCGTTACATTGGCGTAGGTAGCGTTTTTTGAGACCGCTCGCGCGGGCGCTCGGCGCGGGGCGGCCTTGTCGTTCGGATGACTATTGTTATCCCTATTGTTCCTACTTGGGGTCGGGTATTTTTTTGGGGCGCGCGGGCATCCAGGTAGTTGGCCGTGCCAGATGTTACAGGACACAGGCGGGCGGGCCGTCTGTTTCTTTGTTTGGGTGCACGCTGCAGTGCCGTGATCGCCCAGACACTTTACACAGCGTGCTTTTCTAAAACAGTTCTTAGAACTGTGACCATAGAGTTGACAGTTGTGACACTGTCCTGGTGAGCTTCGTTTGTGGGGTAATTCCACTTTGATCCCTGAGAGGGGAGCACACCGTCTTAATTTTGAAGAAGATAGCTTTGGCGCTATCTTTAGCGGATGGGTCGGCGGAGACCAGAACGAGGTCGAGCGGTTCGCGGTTACGATTTGTAACGCGGCGGACCGCCCGCACGGGAAGTTTTTGAGCTAGGAGGTCATCTTTGACCTCGTCTAGCGGAAACTCTTTGGGTACGCCCTTAAGGACAACACGGAACTCGCGCTCTTCCTTAAGGGAGTAAGTGTGGTAGGCAGCTTTCATTGTTGCCAGTAGGTTGGTCAGATTACGAAAATCTGAGATAGAATCGGGCTGGACTTTTAGTCCTTTGTTTTTTGTATTTTGCGCATGCGAAATTGTGATGTTTTTTAATTCGCATTGTCTGCGAATTTCTGAGAATTTTTCTT
Organism: Eumeta japonica; assembly: GCA_005406025.1. Lineage (NCBI taxonomy): Eukaryota > Metazoa > Arthropoda > Insecta > Lepidoptera > Psychidae > Eumeta > Eumeta japonica. The sequence goes on along the minus strand of BGZK01000655.1, from coordinate 158,627 downwards.
TTTCCCAGAGAAAGATAGGGGGCGGTTTTTGCTCCTTACGTGGAGCAGGGGGGTGGACGTCATCGTCATCTACGACGACGGTTTTTGGCTTTTTAGCCTTTTTGGAATCGTTATCCGTTTGCTCGGGTTTCTTTTTTTCACCCGTATTGCGCCAGGAGGGCGTAGGGGTGGGTGCTACGGGAGTAGCGGGAGAGGGTGATGGCCCTGGGTTGTTTTTGGCCTTAGCCGGCGAATAACATTGGAACCCGGGTCCCAGAGTAATAGCGCCTGAGGCTATCAGCCTCGCTCGGCGCGCTCGAGCCTTTCGGCTTTGGACCTTGGTGAAGGGTTCGTCTTCACCTTTGGAGTCATCGGAGTGGAAATAATCACTTTCCGACTCGTCAGACGGATAGTGGACTGTAGTCCTGGACACATATTGTTTATCGATATCCATTTCGGATGCCGATTCGGGGGAGGCAGGCGAGGAGCAGTACTCCTCGAAGTCTTTTAGTAGGCCGCGTTCGGCCAGAAATGATTTTAGTTTAGCGTCCATTTTGACAGAGTAAAAACGAGGGCGCTCAGTCAAGAGCAACAGACCGCCCTCGCCGTTTCCCTCTCAAACTACCGACGCGGCGGTCCGGTACGCGGACCGGGCCGTTCAGCGACGAGAGGACGGGTAGGAGTAAATGTAGTAAATATAGATATAGATCGCGCAACGCGGTAACCGCGGGGCGGCAGGGCCGCGGGCGATGAGCGCCGGACGCGTCGCGGGCGCGCGCGCCGCGCTCGGCGCGACCCCCGCCGCACCGGGGTCGCGGCGCTGCGCGATTAGCGGTTTGCGATTCGGTGGACACCTAACGGTGTCCTCCGCTTGTGGATGGTGATGGAGCACGGGGCACTGCACAGCACTACGAAGCACAGCGTTTTCACTCCTGTACACATATAAGCACACACTGTGATAATGAACCGGGTTGCCGTTGGTCACTTACCATCGCTATGCGCGACCGAGCGCCACGGAAGCCGGACACGGACTGTGCTATATGATCCTTGTCCTGAACGAACATAGGTGGTGGTTTCGGGCCACGCGGTGCGGGGGTGGGGGGAGCGGTGACGTCAGCCTCGTCACCTCTGTTGTTTTTCGCGGCCGGAGCTGCCGCTTTGACTCGCATCGCCTACCGCCTCTGTGAGGCTGCAGCAGGCTGGGAAGGAGTCCTCCAGCTAACCGGAGAGGCGTAAATCGAGCTAGTCGATTTGCCGGAAGGTGTTGCTTCCCCAACATTAGCCTTTTAGGCTTCCTTGGGGCGGGAGTAAGCCGGTAACACATAGACCCATCAGAGGTCTGCGTGAGGCCTGCCGCTTTGGTTTACCTATGGTTCTACGGCGCCGGACTGTGGTGAACTCGAGTAATTCGGAGAGTCACTTGATCCGGGTCGATTCGGAGTCAGAGACGTGCCCCTCTGACGGGCGAGCGTCTGCTGACCGTTTTAGGCTCCTCGGCAGTGTGTATCTGAGATCCATTTCTGGATCGAATACCACCTACCTGAGGTCAGGGAGGCCGGGGAAGAGCAATATGCCCGAACCCCGCAGGAGGTCGAGGTGGCCGCGCCCGTTGGAACGCTTGAAGTTTCGACTTATCCATTGCGGTGGCCGCAAGAGTGTTCGGCCGATGTCGAACACCCCCGCAGCACTGCAGATGGTGCGACGCGACGACAGGCGGCGCGCGGGCCGGGTCGTGGTAAAAACGAAATAGAAGGGGGCGCACGCGGGGCGCGGTGCGGTAGGCCGCAAAACGCACACGCGCGCGGAATACGACGCGCACGCACACTGGCGCGACCCGCAGGCGGGGATCGCGGTGCAGCGTGCGTTAACTAGAACACGGATACCACCTCGCCGGTTGTTGACACCGTTAGGTTACCCCGGCACGGTGGTGGTGATGTGACGCGCTGGCGTGGCTCGGCGTCGCAACACCTGCAACACAGAACACCAAAGAACACTAGCAACTCTGCAATTCACACACTTACCGGGCGCTGTAGCGCGACCGTTCAGCGCGGAGACCGGACGTCGAATCACGTGCCAGACTGCTGCCCAATTCCGCTGCAATTTATAGCTAGTGCATCCACCTGCACATATGCATACATTTTAATCGAGGGAGTGTTACCATGCACTTTGCGTTTCTCATACATAAGCGCCACACGCGTTCGGAACACCGATTCTCGGTCGTACCGTAACGACCGCCGCGATTCTCGGCCTCTCATTGGTTTCCCCCGCCAAAGTACAATTTAATACGCGACTCAGATGTACATCACATCAAATCCGTATTTACAATTAAATATGACTAAACATATAAATATATAAATAAACAAGACAAAATACAAATATTACCAACTCGCGCTATTCGCAGATGACACCGCACTCTATTTACGTTCAAATTGCCTACGAAATATCCTCCCGCGGTTACAGAGGGCCATTGATGAGCTGACGCAATGGCTTCGACTCTGGAGAATAGAAGTAAATCCGGAAAAGTCAGCATCCATTTATTTTAATTATAGTACACGTAAATCAACGGTGCCAGTACCAATAGACACCCTCTCTTAAAATTCTCAATCAATCGATTCCGTGGCAGCACCACTACAAATACTTAGGTATAACACTAGATAAGCACCTTCATTTTAGAGATCATGTCTCGGGTTAGAAAATTAGCATTATTCTACCAGCCCGCTTATACGGAATGATAGGTAGAAAAGTAAAATGTCGTTACGTAATAAACGAACGATATATACAATGTATCAGGCCTGTCATGACTACGCGAGTCCAGTCTTTGCTCATGCACGACCTGATATACTATATGATCTGCAAATAGTGCAGAATAAATTTTGTAGAAGAGCAGCTGACGCACCATGGTACGTCAAAACTCTATACTTCACCGGGATCTAGAGCTTCCAATTCCAAATACATGAGGGACGCATCAGAGAGTTTCTTTGATATAGCGAATAGCCATCCGAATCCATTAATAGTTTCAGCCGTATCATACGAGCCACCTCCTTCGCATCATTTTGTAGAAGACCACGGAGTGTCCAGTTAGATCCGCCCGACGATCTTACCGTCGAGGTGGAAAGCTTATAGAAGTCAATAAGATGGCTATTGAATAGGAGTAGGGATTCCCCACCCATCACGACCTTGAAAGGTCACTAAACCGGTGCGCTCCCAGCGCCTCCCGGTGTCACTTTTCGAAGTTGCAGTCCGTACTGCAACTTCACGTGACTTCCTATGCCGAGGTGTCTAGTAAAGACACCCATAGGCAGTCACGCGCCGACGGCATCTCCATGCCGAAATGGCCGCGTACAGATGTAGGAGTCATAGCTTTATAGCTTTCGAGCTTTAAGCTTTCGCCACTGCAGTATGTTGTTTCGGAGGTTTTAGTTTGAGAGTCGGACACACCTGTGTGCCCAGGCGCATGGACGGCCCATAATGGTTTTTTTCTCCTTCCCCATCCCTCTGCAAGGAAAACTACAAAAAAAAAATATTAAACACAGACAAAAATATACGAAAATAGGCAAACATTATGAAATATACAATCTCTTACGACTTATGATATAATAAAAACATACAAAAATACAAAAAAAAAATACGAAACAATTCTTAACCTAAGTCCGGTCATATAAAACAAAATAATATATTTATTGTCCTATTAAACACTAACCGTCTTATTCAGAGTCGCTAGTCTAACTTTAAAACGTGCTTAAACAACTGTTTAAAGCGAGTTTACAAAAAAGTCTATTCAGAAACCTTGTTTAAATTATAAACACTGTTTACACCTTGTTTAGCCGTCATACAAATTGAACATAGGCAAAGGATGTTTATCAGTGGTCTAAGGATTGTTTTACTGAATATTTGACGTAGGTTGTGAAAAGTGGCATTTAATTATCGTGTTATTGTCATCAAGTTAGAAATTGATTTTTATAAATTGCCAATTATTAATTCGTAGCGCATTCATAAATTTTATATATATGTAATTATATAAATACATACTTTTCATTACTTGGATGCCAGATACTAAATATTTTCGAGTTTTTTAAAACATTTTTTTTTTGATCAGAATGTTGCCATTATAACGCTTAAACACGGTTTTAGTTAGACCAGTCTAAGGGACATTCTGAATTGCTTAATGCCTAAACACCCTATTTAAGAAGTAAACAGTGTTTAGTTAAACTACCGTTGAACGATGTTTTAAATAAGGACTCTGAATAAGGCAGTAAGTGCGCAGCTGTCCATAACAATTTGGAATGGGTGGTAATGTCAAAAGCATTCCTTAATGACGTATTTCAAGTAACTCGAATAAAAATATTGTGATTGGGTTTAATTTAATTTTGAAAATGTACATTTTAATAATACACTGCCATATTTTTCAGAATTTTATACTCCTCTGCTACTGCTCGAAAATATTATTCTAAGTTTTGGAAAGAATCTGCGTCATATATATATATATATATTTCTATCCTGCGACTTAGCAATCTGTTTCTACAGAAACAATAATCTAATTTGATGTCAGATTTACATCAGAGAAAGTGAATTAGCTGAGATGTGTCCCCAGTGGTACCATTCTCATCACTTTTTGGCAAATCTTGTTGCTAGATCTGGTATACTGTTTCTTTTTAGACGAGAGTGTCTTAGACTGCCCTCCCCCTGCAGTTCTGTGACAAGCTGATTGATATGTTGGTCAAGTCTTGTTTGGTAATTCTTGCTGTAATTCTCTATTTCCTCTTTCACCGTTCTCAGATTCAAGTCTAGGTTTATATATTTGTTGCTTATGTATGGTGGAATATTGAACATGTCTCTCATTGTTTTACTTTGAAACCTTTCTAATATTTCTATATTACTGTGACTGGCAGTGCCCTATAGCTGAATGCCGTATGTCCATACAGGCTTCAGTATAGTTTTATAGATTGTCATTTTACTGGCGTCAGACAGCTGTGACTTGCGTCCAATGAGCCAATACATGCCTCTAAGTTTGCAGTCCAGTTGTTTCCTTTTTGTCCATATATGTTTGCGCCACGTGAGCCGTCGATCGAGGTGCATACCTAGATATTTACCATCATCTGTTTGTGGGATTTCTACGTTGCAAAGTTTTACGGGTGGGCATGTTTTCTTTCTGAGAGTGAAGGTTACTTGAACCGATTTATCAGTGTTGGCCTTAATTTGCCACTGTCTAAGCCATTTTTCAATAAGGTTCAGGTGTTGTTGGAGGCTATCGGATGCTGAGTCTTGATTTTCATGTGTTGAAAGGATCGCGGTGTCATCTGCATATGTCGCTGTAGTTGTGGAAGCGTAAGCGGGTAGATCTGTTGCGTATATCAAATAAAGAACCGGTCCCAGTATGCTACCCTGGGGTACCCAGACCTAATTACGTGTATGTCAGATGTATCGGAATTTATCTTCACTTCATAGCATCTATTTTCAAGATCTGATTTTAAGAGTGGGAAGAATGAATGAGGCAACATTTTTTTAATTTTGTATAGCAGTCCACTGTGCCAAACTTTGTCAAAAGCCTGGGATATGTCTAGGAAGGCAGCGCAACAATATAATTTGTTTTCCAGAGCTCTGCCGATTACGTCAACCAAACGGTGCACTTGCTCGATCGTACCGTGTCCCTCTCTAAAGCCGAACTGGTGAGATGGTATTATTTCTGTTAGATGTTCTCGCATTCTGTTTAATACAATCTTTTCGAGTAATTTTCAACTACCGGAAGAAGACTTATAGGTCTGTATGATGTAACATCATGAGCTGGCTTACCTGGTTTCTGTATCATAACGACTTGGGCTATTTTCCATTGGCTTGGGTAGAAGGATAATCTTAGGCATGCATTAAAGATAGCGATAATGAGTAGTAGACCTTTTTTGGAAGTTGTTTCAGGAGTGTAGTGTCTACGAGATCATAGCCGGGGCATTTACGTTCTTTAAGTTTTCGTATTTCCCGGCTTAGTTCATTGAGCGTGACATGTTTTAATGGTAGGCACAACTGATTTGGTGAACTTAAGTATTCATCTATTTCATTATCTACGCTATGATCGTTGCTAGAGGTGGTTCAAAACTTTTGTAAATGATCCGCGAACGTGGTAGCTTCTCACCGTCAGAGCGAGCCCAGGTCCCCATTTGTGTTTTTATTGGTGTAGCCTGTTGTTTAGGACGCTTCATGTTTTTGTAGCTTTGTACAGAGAGTAGTTTGTGTCGCTAGTAGGTGTCAGTTTTGCAAGGTGATCTTGCAGGACCTTTTGTCCATTTGTCCATTCTTTTGTTAGCGCTTTTAGTTGCTGTGATGCTTTATTGAAAACAGTTTTATCACGCACATAGTGGTTGTTTTGCCATTCTCTGCGGAGTCGGCGTCTTTCGGTTATACTGTCCCTAATAAACGCAAGGTATACATGCTCTTTAGCTCTACCAGCTTTACCTTGGGGCGTGGGCCGCGCTGTGAATCAATTTGTTTAGATCTTCAATTGCCTGTTCAACTTCTTGGACCGTTTTCAGTGAGACCGTAAGTTGTGTTTCTTCTGTAATAATATCTCTGTATTCTTCCCAATTTGTTTTCTTATTGTATAATCTGGGTGGCGCTTCATTTGAGATTATTTTATCATTGACATTAAGAATTACAGTCGAGTGGTCTGATGTAAGGTCTAAGTCGGATTCCACACTGGTGTTATTAATTATAATATTTTTTGTTATGAAAAAGTCAAGTAGATCAGGAGTCTTTCGTGGATCAGTCGGCCAATAGGTGGGTTCACCTGTGGATAGGCATTCAAGGTTAAGTTCTTTAACAGCCTGGTAGAGTTGTCTGCCTCTGGTTGTTATTAGCCTGGAGCCCCAGAACAAATGTTTAGCGTTCCAATCGTCTCCAATTATATAACGATGTCCGAGTTGAGAGAAGAAATGTCTATAATCTTCTCGTAATATTTGATGTTTAGGCGGGCAATAGACTGCAGCTATTGTAATGTCTGAACTTTTGCCACTAACTTTAATGAGTGTGGCTTGTATCTTGTCTGTCGCAAATGGTTCAAGCGAGTGATGTTTTATGTTGCATTTTATGAGTACTGCCGTTCCTCCGTGCGCATTTCCTGATGGGTGATTGGTATTGTAAGTAGTATAGCCCTTGACAGAAAGAAAACTTTTACTAGTAAACCTGGTTTCGGATATTAAAGCTATGTCGATTTTGTTCATGTTCAAGAACATTTCTAGCTCTAGCCTCCGTGCGGCTAGTCCATTAGCGTTCCATGTGATTATTTTGAGATTAGAATTAGATTTTTTTAAGGCTGCCCAGTAGCTGGATAAACCTATCCATCATGTTGTCTACCATGTTAATCATCATGGTTTGCATTCTGTTGAACATCTTATCTAGAATGTCTTCCAGCTGTTGCATTTGAACAGGTTCGTTTGAATTTGTTCGTTTGTATTTTTGTTTAAAGTATTATTGTTAGTCTGTGGAATATCTACATCTGGCTTTCTAGTTTGTCGTTTTATTAAATTTGTGCGCGTGGCTTTTGATTGTATTTTTAGGATATGCTCCTTGTATTGTTTGTATTTAACACATCCTCTGTAACTGGCGGGGTGTTTTTGCTGACAGTTCGCACATGTAGCTACTGAATCTTTAGTTTTTTTACAGGTGCTGGTTGGGTGGTCTTCTCCGCACTTGACGCATCTGTCAAGTGTGGTCTTTGACACTGATTTTTGGAATGACCAAACCTTTGGCACCTTTTGCACTGGATGATTTCTTTTTTCTTATAAGGTGGTTCAAATGTTACCTTAATGTGGTTTAACTATTTCAAATTAAGTATATCCCTATTGTTTGACTTGGGCTCTAGGTCTACATAAAACAATGGTAGAGGTTCCTTTGAGGTTCGATGGCGTACATTAACAATTTGTCTTATTTCGTGCCCGTTTTCTTTGAGTATCTCTTTTATTTCAGTGGTATCTTCTGAGCTGTGGAGACCTCTCAATACAACTCTGTATGGTCTTTCGCTCTTCAGCATATATGTGTAGTGACTAATATTGTCTGAGATAAATTTTTCTCTTATTGATTTATATATTTCTATATTTGCTGGCATTATTTTCACTATGTGTCCTAACTTAAGTGTAGTCGTCCGTTGTTGTAATTTCTTTTAATTTATTTCTGAGGGCGTTGATATCCAGGACTCCAGTTACGAAGATTGGCTCTGGTTTTGGTGGCTTTTCTGTTCCTTTATTGTTTGTTGTAGCTTCCTCATCGTCTAGTATATCAAATTGATTATGTGTAGGGATTGTATAAGTAGATGTATTAGACTTTTTTCTTTATATTTTCAGTCTGTGGAGACTTGGTTTCCACTCTCTTTTTTTTGGCTTGGGGAATTCTGTTCTGCTGCCAGGTATTCTTGTTTGGGTTGTTCGCGCTGAATGAAATTTCAGGGAAGTTGATATCTTGCGGTAAGGTACCGAGTGAGTTGCTGCGTGCTTTTGTAAACATGCTCTTGTGTAAGGTTTGCTGAATCATAGTTGGGTTAGTTTTAAGGTTCTCGTTCATTTAGTTCCCACGAGTATTGGACGGAATAAAAGGTCACTTAGGGGGGTGACGCCATTCCCTAAGAAGGCAGAATACAACTACGTTTGCCATGTCCGTAGAGGTCGATCGCTAGTGACTGATCTCCCATCAGCCATGCAGTCCCTTGGCGCGAGATCTCACCGTGAACTTGGGGTAATTTTTTTATAGAAGTTTTCTTCTTCGTGGCCCAGACAGTCAAGTCAAGACCACCAATCCTGTCGTAATGTACAGGGTTGCGGCTTGTGGGCGTCATTTCCTACTCCCACAAATATACCAAGCTTTCGCTGGTTTGGTCGAGATAGTTGACTGCCGCTCGAGACCCGGCGTTGTTATTCATTTGGCACCACCCAGGGGATACGTGTAGGGTTCTGGTTAGGTATTTCCTACGGACGCGAATAACACTATCCCCCATCTGCGTCATATATAGTTTTTTTTTCAACATTGCAGCCACCTCCGCGCGAAACCCTAACGAAATCGAATGAATGAAGACAGGCTATTTTTCTACTCCACCATTGTGACGTTATATCAAAAACTGGCCAACATTACAATGATTGTTATCCGTTTTGTGCACTTTACCAAATAAATAAATAAATATATACACATAAAAACAGTAGAACCTGGGGTATCTGTACAATGAAGATATGCATGAAAAACTGGCCAAGAGCATGTCGGACCATGCTCATTATAAGGTTCTGAAGCCATTATTACAAAGACGTGTACTATAGATGACAAATATTTTCCATGTTTCCCGCACAGAATAGTTATAAGCACTTTAGTCGCCTATAATTAGAGAAATAAGTAAGTGTATCGATATTATTAGTATTAAATTAGTGTAAATTAAAGTGCATCAGCAAAAAAACGTATCTTTATGGCACTTACGTCCTTTTGTTGAGAAGCGTAGTTTTTCACTAGTAACTCCAAAACAGTATATCCACCTACGTACAAAATAGTTTTCGTTGAAAGTATTTATTAAGTGTTATCCTAGCTATTTTTTCATATTTTTGGATAAATAGTTTAGAAAATAGAGGGGGGGACAATTTTTGCAACTTTTGGAGCGATTATTTCCGAAATCGTGATGAGAAAAATTGCTAAAAAGTGTTTTTAAAAAAACTGTTCAAATATGAGCCATTCTTTGATGTTTATCTGAAAAAATTGCGCACCGGAATGATGACCTTTAATAGTCGTACTTACTGGGGAAGTCCCTACTCCTAGTTAACAGCTATTTTATTTAATTCTTAAAGTTTTTCCACCTCGACTGTGACATCGTCGGGCGGATCTATCAGGACATTCCGTGGTCTTTTACAGAAATGATGTGGAGGAGGTGGCTCGTATGATACAGCCGAAACCCATAGCCATTACTAATGGTTTAGGATAGCTACTTACTACATCGAAGAAACGCTCTGATATGTCCTTCATAAATTTTGAAATAGTAAAGAGCTCTAGGTCCTGATGAAGCATAGAGTTTTTGACGTACCGTGGTGTGTCAGCTGCTCTTCTACAGAACTCGTTCTGCACTATTTGCAGGTCATAGAATGCATCACACTGCGCATGAGCAAAAACTGGACTCGCATATGTCATGACAGGTTTGATACACATCGAGTATATCGTTCGCTTATTGCGTAACGACATTTTGTTTTTCCTTCCTATCATTGCGTATAGGCGAGCAAGATAAAATAACGCTAGTTTCCTAACACAAGCCGTATGTTCTATAAAGTGAAAATGTTTATCGATCGTGATGCCTAAATATTTGTAATGGTGATGCCTCGGAATCGATTGATTTAGCATACGTAAGTGGATAGTATCCACAGGAACTGGATATTGTAATTTACGTGAACTAAAGCTAAAGTAAATTGATGCTGATTTATCCAGATTGACTTCTATTCTCCAGAGTTGAAGCATTGAATCAGCTCGTCAATAGCCCCCTGTAAACGCGGAAGAATGTTCCGGAGGCAATTTGATCGCAAAAAGAGCGCGGTATCATCTGCAAAAAGCGCGAGTTGGATGCCGGTTGACACCGTGGAATATCGTTGACGTACGCAGAGTACAGCAATGGGGAGAGCGTGGAGCCTTGAGGTACTCCAACTCTGACTGGTCTCATTGATGAGTAGGTATTGTCAAGTAGAAAGGTGAAGTGGCGATTGCTAACGTAATGATGGATAATAGTAATGAGACGATCTGGGAGCTCTAGCTGATAGATCTTATTTATACAGGTCTTATACGACCTGCGTGCCAAACCCTATCGAAGGCCTTTGCTACATCAAAGAAGACCGCTACTGTCTTCTTTTTAGTTTTGAACCCTTCCGATATATATTCAACTAATCGGAGGGCTTGTTGGGGGCAAGAATGACCGGGCCGAAAACCAAATTGTTCATTATTTATAAGAATTCTGATTCGAAGTTCACCAAAGGTATTTTTATGTGTAGGTCATTTTTATCTTTTTCTCATTTTGACGTCGGACTTTCCTGTAGGAAAATTCTATTTTTCCTTGAGTGGGCAAATCCTTCTACAATCGGTATGGCAGTTTCTTCGTCATCGCTGTTTGAGTGCACTGTCGCTGCGTCGCTATCGTTGTTTTGTAACTCGATGCGGCTTAAGGCGTCGGCTACTTTGTTTTCGCGGCCTTTTGTGTGCTTAATGTCGTAGTCATATTCTTGGAGTCTTAAACGCCATCTTGTGAGCTTAGCGTTCGGCTCTTTTAATTTTGCCAGCCAGGTGAGAGGTTGATGGTCTGTTTCTAAGTGAAATTTTCGTCCATAGATGTATGGGCGGAAATGTTGACATGCCCAAAGTACTGCTAATAACTCTTTCTCGGTAGTATTATAACGTCTCTCAGTCTCACTTAGGGTCCAGGAGGCATATGCGATAGGATATTGGTTTTGGGATAGTACTGCGCCTAGGGCTTTATCTGAGGCGTCAGTAGTCAAGGTAAAGGTACTATTATAATCAGGATAGGTTAAGACGGGGGCATTGGTGATCAAGTCTTTGCTTCGTTGGAAGGCTTTTTAACCTCGTCTGTGATAATGAACTTTTCGTTTTTTTTTGTTAGATTAGTTAAAGGCTTAATTATTTTTGACATATTTGGGATGAATTTTCTGTAATATCCTATGAGTCCTAAAAATGATTTTGTTTCCTTAACTGTCTTTGGCAGGGGAAACTTCGTAATAGCTTCGATTTTATCCTGAGTAGTTCTTAATCCTTGTGGTGTCAGTTTATGTCCCAAAAATTCAAATTCTGTCTTCAAAAATTTATATTTATTCTTATTTATTGTCAGGTTGGCTTTCTATAAGGCGTCGAACACTCTCTTAAGTCGTTCTAGGTGTTGTTTTTTATTCTCCGAGCATATTATTATGTCGTCTAGGTAAACTAGACAGATGTTTCCGATTAGTCCTTTCAGTATTTCATTCATCATCCTTTGGAAGGTAGCGGGTGCGTTTTTTAGACCAAATGGCATGTGTAGAAATTCGAAATGTCCTTCCGGTGTTATGAATGCGGTTTTATCGATCGAATTTTTATCCATTAATATTTGATGGTAACCACTTGTTAAATCGATCGTGGAAAAATATTTGGAGTTGTTTAGCTGTGTGATATCCTCGATGCTTGGTAGCGGATATCGGTCAGATCGTGTTTTTTCGTTAAGTTTTCTATAGTCTATCACGAATCGGAATTTTCTTTGTCCCGAGTTATCTAGTTTTTTGGGTACTAGATGTACTGGTAACGCCCAGGGTGAATCAGAGGGGCGTATGACATTTTCCTTTAAAAGCTTTTTCAGCTGTCTCTTTATTTCTGTACGCAGTGTTTGTGGTAGTCGAAACGGGCGTTGGTATATAGGTGAGTCATCGGTTAAGTTTATTTCGTGTTTCGTTTTTGTCGTGACACTATCTGTTACATTTTCCGTGAAAATCTTTTGATATTGCTGGAATAAATTTTCTAAATCGATTTCTATATCTTCAGTTATAATTTCACTCAATCGTGTTGTTTCCTAATTTTAGACGATTTCCTTTTATCTTCATACCGGCCTCTTGTAATATATCCAATCCAAATAAAACATTGTACTTGTCGGAAAAGTGAAAGAGGTAGAATTTGTGCGGCTGTTCGATTTGTTTCTTAAATATTCTGTTCCAAGCGGGCGTTATTATGCTACCCTTATGTGCGGTTTTCACTTCGAATTTTTCAGCTTGTATCTAAAATTTGTTGAAATATGTTGTAATATAATTGGTTTTGCGTAGGTGTTAACTTCGACGTATTTGGTAGCTGTTTACGGCTGCTTAATTTACCGTGTAATTCCAACTTGATTATCATATCTCTAAGGTGGTCTAACCCTTCTGTTGTTTCGTATAGATAGGACAGATGATCTGGTAGCATCTGTAGTACTGTCATGCGGGCAGTGTTTTCGTAGACTTTCATTATAGTTTTCAATTGGTTTTCATCTATATTGGGGTTCAATTTTATATATTTTCCCCTTATTAAATAGAGTTCCCTTTGAATCCTCTCTAACAATTCTGAGTAGGTGCTATGTCTGCGCATTTTTTGTATATTGGCCTGAATTATATCGACCGTTCGTGGATCTTCACACTTCTCGAGGAGGAGTGTTTTCACGCCGTTCCATGTTCCATCATGGGGGTGGACACTAACATGTTCTCTAGCTTTACCCGTTATTTAGGAGATTACTCTCGCTAAATTTTGGGGGTTTTCGCCACCACTTATCGCCATGAACCTTTCTACATCCCTTATAAAGCCATAAATTGTTAGGGGGTTGCCGTCGTATGACGCAATTAAGCCTCCGAGATCAACTAGCTGTGAGGTTGTAGCCATTATGTTGATTTGCAATTTGGCGGGGGTTAATAAGGATTTGGTAGAGGAAGGATTATTAAGCGTAAAGTGAGACCTTAGACAAGTTACTATACACTAAGTACTTACAGCAGTGTTGTAATTTTTCGCATTTGTAGGATTCGGGCTGCAATTAAGGGTTGATACCCCGTGTAAATCGCCTTCAATGCTCGAGACTTCGATGGTCTTGAGGATCACTCACTGAATCTACGAAACAGCTTTATTGATTTTAATCACTGAATTTATACACTGATTTTATCACTTTTCTCTAAAATTTATAAATTTTGAGGGTGGATTTTACATTTGCAGCCCCACGTTGGGCGCCAGAAAAATAATTTCGCTGTAGTAGCACTTTTTTTAAAAGCACAATTTAATACAAAGTGTTATACATAGTACTGTCTTTACTGGTCGAGAGTTAAACACCAAGAGCGGGGTCGCGGGGCGAGCGCCGTCCTTATATAAGTCTATCGGCAGTCGCCGATTCCTTTGTCCGGAGGATGGGTGTCTGCGGTGCCTGTAGGGTTGATGGGGGGGCAGGGATGCTCCACGTATTCGGTCATCCGACGGTCATCGCTGAATGCTCCCTTATTTGGTTTGTCCGGGCACCTCGAGATGTTTTGCACACGGCGATGTTTTCGTTGCAGAGGTCGTAGGGACGTACTTGAAGTTTGTGTATCATGCTCCTTTGTTCGGGCACCTTGGAGTGTTTTGCTGCAGAGGTCGCGGGGACGTACTTGAGCTGCGTCACCGAGGCTTGTTCTAGATTGTTCGAGAAAAATGTGGAATACGGGATTTCGGCATTTATCTCGCATGAGACCTATTTTCTTAAGTGGGATATTTACCCGCTCTGCGCAAAGCAGCGTTTTTTGTCTTTATCAGTTTGCTAACATCACTGGGCAGCTCCTTACGATCAGATTTCGCTGGAACTACCCGACAGCTGTTATCGACCACTGTCCTGATGTGGTTGATAAGGGCACCTATTGCGTAGTCAATGTCGTCGGTAAAAAAGATGTCGTTAGGAATATTATTTAAGATTGGGGTGTCGATTTCCTCAAGCACGGTCGACACCTTCTGCCAATTAGTTATAGTTTTATTTAATGAAAGACAGCCCTCGGTAAGAGAGCCTAACTTCATGAGCACAGGTCGGTGGTCCGAATTGACACACTAGAGAGTCTCAAAGCAGCTCAATCTTAGAGCTACCCCTTTCAAGAGAGCGATATCCAAGATATCAAGCCTATTATTATCATTAAAATGATAGTGCATCGGTGTGGGAGGTGCAACGATATTACAATGAAGATCTCCTGCGAGATGTACCATTTTCCTACTATTTCTATTTGAATAGTTGTAGTTCCAGTTAGTATTTTTGCTATTAAAATTGCCGAAGAGAATGACGGCATCCCCTAAAGCGAAAAGATTTTTTTTTTAAATCTCTCCGGATTAATTCTTTCTTTGGAGGGAGGGAGGGAGGTAGACTGATACTAAGATCAGAATACCATGGTCTGACATACTAAGCCTACATGCCGTAGCTTTTATATTAGTTAACGGTGGAATATCCATCGGACAGTAGTATAGTGATCGATTGTAATATAACGCTGTTCCACCTTTTGGAGCCCCTTGTCTGTTTGTTCGTAGTTGGATGTAATTTCTTATTTTGCAGGCTTTGAATCTGATTGGTTTCAGCTGGGTTTCCTGTAGCATAACTATGTCTCCTTTATACTCCTGCGTACATTTGACTACTTCTCCTAAGTTACCGGCTAAACCATTTGCGTTAAATGATAGTAATGTGATACTTTTTTGTTTATGGCGTCCAACTGAGTTTAATTGAACGCACCCGGGCGCATATATCATAGACTCTCTAATTTACTAATAAGATCTTGATTCTTTAAGATGATACGAAGGCGATCCACTCCGTGTTTCGCCTTTCTAAATTTATCTGCTAGTTCCGCGACTTCGGCACTCCTGGAGGATAGACATAATTGTGCTTATGTCTTCTCCAAGCGCGGATGCTGCTGTCCGGGTGGAATTTAACTGAGATTTAGAAGTACCTATATTATTAGCTACTTTATCCCGGTTGACTCATGGAAGCGGTTTCTTCCATTGATTCTCAGCGGGAGGGGGAGCAGAACGAAGATTGTTCCCGCCGGCTGAACTTGTATTTGAAATGATAACTGCTCTTGCGGATTGCCTAATTCCCTGTTTTAGTGGAGGAAATTGATCTTTTCCTTTAGATTTGTCTGTCGGTTGTTGTTTAGCAAATTTATTATGCTTTGGTTTGGTTTGGTTTGGGTGCAACTGTTCATCCTCTATGGTTTGCTGTGTGATCCTTCCCGCAATTGCAGCAGGAAGGCATATCACCCGATCCTCGATTGCGATTGCAGTCCTTGGTCCAGTGTGGGACCAAGCACTTAACACATCGCGGTTGAGCATGGCAGTTCGCCACCGCATGACCATAGAGTTAGCAGCGGTGGCACTGACCCAGCTTGCCTCGTGTGTATGGTGCTTCTACAATTATGCCCGATCAGCCACATACGTTAAAAAGTTTTTTAAAAATATCTTTTACTCTATAGCACCTTTCTAGGATTATCAGAGATATCCCTAAGGCGGTTCCATTCCTACAGTGCATTTTATGCACCGCCAGGACTGGGTAACTTTGTCTTTTTAAATCTAATTTGATGTCCTCAGTCTCAAATTCGAGCGGGATACCCTTTAGGCTTTCACCTTGCGCTCTTCTTCGAGCGCATAGGTGTGAAAAGGCTAATCACTGTTAATAAGGAGGGTATTTAGTTTTCTAAAATCATCGATACTGGCTGCTGTGATTCTGATCCCTTGATTGTTATTGTGTGCACGAGTATAATTAATGTGAAGTGTAGTGCACTCTGATGAGATCATATTTCATTTTTATTTGTCTCTAAAACAAATCGGGGGTAGCGATTTGAATCTCGGGGGTGGTGATGGTTTATTTCCAACCGTAGGGTTGGATTTCGTTTCAGAGGTCGTTTGCTTATGGCTAACGACCGATTTCAGACTAATAGTTGGAACTGGGGACGCCGGAGAGTCAGTATGTTCCGTAGGTTTTCCCTTACATGGCTCAGTGTCCACATCAGAATGCCTGGACTAATTGCTACTTTTGCGAAGCCGGCGGGAGACTTTCTTACGTTTCCTTTGAATAATTTTGAATGATAAATCCTCCTGTTCCTCCTCGTTCGTACCCTTAACGGTGGTATTGGATTGCTCCAAACCCTCACCTGACAAGATGGCCCTTGATGTGCGTTTACCGCCACAGACCGACGGACTTGGAGATTGTTCCCTACTGTTAGCGCTAGAAGCAGAGCCTACAACATTTAAAATTGTATTGGCTCCAGCTGGTACAGCATAACCCTGACTTTCTAGAAAGCTAAAAAATAAGCTTTTCAACTCACCTAGTGGCAAGGATTTGGGCGCCCTCTTTGGACCCCCGGTCTCGGGTGGACCGAGGGTTTTATACGTGGTCGTTATACTATATAACTAGGGTTCAAATAAATGATTACTAAAAAATACGCGAGTATACAAGCACACGATAATAGCACGTGGAAAAACCGTGCAAACTAAGCGTGCGAATTATCGTTACTGATAACGAAAAACGAAGAACTAAGGCGTGCGTAGGCGGAAACGGTTGCCACCGGCGCTAGCGGTAGTCATCCGCCGCGAGAGACGCGGTAGCGTGGGCGCGCGACGCGGGCGCACGCCCGCATAGTAGGCCGGCGACCACGGGGCCGCTTATACTATAATTGGAACTAACCTCTAACACAATTATTACACGCGCACATACGTATTCACGTACGTATGACTACACATAAAAATCGCGTCGCGCGGAGCGTAATGATGTAGCGTAATCGCGATCGAATGTAACTTCGAACTTGTACCTGTGGTAGGTCGTGCGAGCACGACCATGCGCTACAAGGCAAAATTCGGAACTGCATTGTGAACGGGGCTATTGAAAGTCCGAGATCCGCGGCGGTCTATGAGGTATGACCATGAATCGGTGTAACGTGCGCATGTGGCGCACGTTATACGATGCACGTAGAAGTCATGTACGGAATGGACACGCAACATCTGCCCATCCTCGTGACGGTCGGGTCCGGCACCTCCAACTCGCCACCGGTATCAATGAGACAACGCGTTGATTGGAAATCCTTCGAGTCGTCCCTAGAGACACTACACCTCGGATCCTCCTTCAAGACCGCCGCCGACGTCGAGGCGTCTGCCAACTTATTGATGGAAAAGATAAAAGAGGCGCAGGCCAGGGCCACGACTCTTTTGCCATTTTCGACGTCCCGCCGCGGCGACCTGCCCCTGAACATCAAAAGGAAGCTGCGGCTCAAGCGCAGGCTGCATAAACTATGGACCCGCACACGCTGCCCGAAGCTGAAAAAAGAGCTGATTGGCCTTTCGAGAAGTATATCGGAAGCAGTCAGAGATTTCCGTGGCGCGAACTGGGAAGCGACCATCGACCGCGCCGGTGAGAGCGCGAAAAATCTCAATCCGCTCTGCCGCCAACTCACCAGAGCCGCAGCTCCTAAATGTCCAATCACCGATCGCTCGGGGATCCGGCGCTATGACGCCAAAGCTAGAGCGGAGGTGATAGCCGAACATCTGGCTGAGCAATTTACCCCGAATCCCCCCGCCAACTCCCCAAACCTGCAAAAACATTATGCACAGGTGAGGAACCGTGTGGAGGAGTTCATGGCCACCACCTCTCCCCCGCCCCCGGGAGATCTGTTCATCACCCTAGCTGCACTCCACAAGATTGTCATACGCCTCCCTAAAAAGAAAGCCCCAGGACCGGACGGCATATCTACGGCCGCGCTGAGGCATCTCCCCAGAAGGGCGATAGTGGCCATGAACAGAGTGTTCAACGGAATACTCCGCACTGGTCACTTCCCGGAGGAGTGGAAAAGGGGAAAATCATAACGATACCCAAAGCGGGAAAAGACCCGCGTAAGCCAGAGAACATTCGGCCTATCACCCTGCTATCGCACGTGGCAAAGACCTATGAGTGGGCCCTGCTCACCAAACTGCGTCTCTTCCTGTCCCCGCGCCAGGAGCAGTACGGGTTTCGCGAAGGACACTCCACCACATTGCAGCTCATAAGGGTACTGCACTACCTCGCTTTCGAAAGGAACTGCGAAAGGTATACGGTAGCAGTATTCTTAGATATGGAAAAGGCTTTCGACAGGGTGTGGCACGACGGCCTCATATATAAGCTCATGGACACCTCGTTGCCACCTGCTCTCATAAGAGTCGTCGCCAACTTCCTACAACGTCGTAGTTTCTGCGTCGCTGTCGACGACGTACTATCCGCCCCACGCCCGATAAGAGCAGGAGTACCACAGGGCAGCTGCCTCTCTCCCGAACTATACGCGGTATACACAGATGACATACCTACGCTGCATGGTCATCTCAAGGACTGGGTGGACGACGTGATGCTGGGGCTGTACGCTGATGACGCTGTACGCCGTATTTTGCATCGTCGCGAAGGGCCGACCTAGCCGCGAAGAGGATCCAGCGCGTACTTGATCTGCTACCCGAATAGCTCGACAAATGGAGGATAGCCGTCAATGTCAGTAAGACGGTCGCTCTATTAACCGGCAGCCAAAGAAACATACCCGATCAACTGCGCATGAGAGGTCAGGCGGTTGAATGGAACACACGAGTGCGATATCTGGGCGTGCATATCGACCAGTCACTGCGAATGACTCCACAAATAGACCACGTCATCCAGACGAGTCGGGCTGCACACACCAAATTGCGACCGATACTCGCCTCCAGATTGCCCATTAGAACAAAAGTAGCAATATACAAGTGCTACGTACGCTCCCGCCTGACCTACGCTGCACCGGCTTGGTATGCCCTTTGCTCAGGATTGCAGCGCCAGCGTCTCCAGGCCCAGCAAAACATAGTGCTCCGCTTGATTGCTGGGGCCGGATCGTACGTCAAAAACGACGTCATCGCCAGAGACCTGGGAGTCGAAACTGTCAAAGAGTTCGTCAGAAAGTTGACGCGACGCGCCTTTAATCGCGCTGACGCAGGCCCACACCCATCCCTGCAGAACCTGGCACCACATCTTGACAGACCGACGAGAGGATACCAGCTCCCACGGGACCTGGTAACCGAATCACCCGATGAGTAGAAAGTGTGACTGACGGACAATAAACGGACGACGGAAGTCGCCAACTAATAAAGAAAAGACCCGAGGGGGCAGTGTCCCCCTTGAGATGAAGCCCGGGTCCGAGCCATGGGCTCATACCCGCACCTGCACCCGTAGCAGGGTGCAGAGGACTCTCGACGGACTCGCGACGACGCACGTTATACCGATTTGCAACAAATTAGTTGAAAAAATAATTCACAAGACTAGTACTGCATAGCCAGACGCCCAACAATTTTATATTTATTTATCAATATAGTCAAATAACCAATGAGAGGCCGATAACCGCGGAGGTCTTTGAGGTATGACCATGAATCGGGGTAACGTGCGCATGTGGCGCATATTCGTGAAATATGCGAAGTGCATGGCCACGCCCCTTCGATTATAATGTATTCAGCCCATATGTGCAGGCGGATGCGTCATCTATAAATTGCAGCGGAATTGGTGCATCTGTAGCGGATAAGGTCAAAAACATCTCATCAATCAAGGATTTCCGATCTGCTCCGTGCATAAACTGCATGGAAGAGATAGAAGGCCACTCAGCCTGCTACTCCCGGTCTTGAACAAGTCTGATTCAGCCAAGGAGATGTGCAAAAAGTTCTCTAAAGTATGCGGCCTATCGGACATCACTGTAGAGATACCCTAAAAAAGGGAGGACGAGGATAATGGCCATAGGTGCCAGAACTATGGGCATGTAGCTGCTCACTGCTATGTCCGACCCCGATGTGTTAAGTGCACGGTCCCTCATTAGACTAAGGAGTACACACGCACAAGGGAGTCGGACGGTAAATCTTCATGTACGTTGTGTGGTGATGACCACACAGCAAACTATAGGGGATAGTTTGAACTATAATTAGAGCTCCAGAACCCATTTAACATACCAAACCGCCTGACAAAGTCAGGCCTACTAGAAAATCACCTGCAGTTAATAACATCCAAAATATTCCTACTCTAGGGAACAAAACTAAGGGAACTTCCTCCGTAGGTGAATTCCGATCAGTACCCGTACCTGTTAAAACTCTTGGTTTAGAGATTAGCCTCCGAGGGCCGCTCTTGAGCCGACCAAGGGCTCCACCCGTCCGAAGCCCTCTGGGTCGGCTCGAGTTAACGATAAGTCACCCAAGGACTATTTTTACGGTGTAGATATAAAATCGGTTACGTCAATAATTCGCTTAGTCAAAAGCGAATTATTGACATAACCGACTTCACGACATTAGCTTCCGACTTCCGTAGGGCAAAGGCTGGGGAAGACCGCTTAGCGATCTTTCTCAGTTATCAGGATATCTTGTCCCAATTAGAATCATTATAATGTCTGAAGCACCCGGGTACTATTATCAGTGTTCAGCTGGACACTTGAAACCAAAAAAACCTCAAATTATTCCCTATTAATGCACGTGGACCAACCAATAATATAGTTGAGCTAGATGTGTGTGCAAAGGAGTACTCGTTAGACATAATATTAGTACAAGAATCCTTTTTAAAACCTCACATGCGTCAAGCATGTGAACTAAGGAATTACGTACAGTTACGGACAGACAGACAGAGCACTTCAGGAAGAGGTACAGTTGTATATTACAAATGTTCCCTGCACTGCTGTCCGATGGACACGCCTCAGTTAATTAATTTAGAAACGACTGCTTGCAAACTGGCTATGTGGAGGTCACAGAACCTTGATAATGGTTTCAGTTTATCTTCCAAATTGACCAATAAGTTTAAGGATAACGAAAGAGTTGCTCCAAAGCGACTTAGAGCGAATTGAATCGTAGCTCGCACTCGGTGAGCTTGTTATTTTATTCGGTGATTTTAATAGTAAAAATGCAGAATGGAATTGTGTCTCCACTAATAAAATAAACGGATACTCGCGGAACTTAGAGATACGTTGGAATTTAACGTCATCGCGCCTCTTACTCCGACTCACTTCCATGATAACGAACGAGATAGGCTTGATATCCTGGATATCGCTCTCATAAGGAATGTAAATCTTAAGCTGGGTTGCATAGAGACGCTCCAGTGTCTATCTTCCGATCGGTCTATCGTCCAGTCCTCATGAGATTAGGGACTACCTCCGAAAACCATCCAAGGAACAAAAAAATAACCACCAATTGGAAAAAGGTGTTGATCGCGCTTGAAGAAATCGACACCCCTGCTCTAAACAAAACATCCAATGAGATCAAAACAACTAACGATATTGACAATGCCATAGGTACTCTCACCAGCCATGTAACGAAAGTGGTTAAGAACTACTCGCGGAAGTTTCCGGTGAATTCCGATCACTGGAAACTGCCCTTGATCGTTCGTAAGCTGATGAGAGCAAAAAATGCAGCCCCATGCCGAGCGAGTGATTTTCCCACTCCCGCAAATAGATCCTACGCGCGCGCCTTCCAACACAAAGTGAGAGCGTGTCAAGGAGGTCCGTAATAACAACTGGAGTGTCCTTATGGAAGAAATCACCTCTACTTACAAAGCTTATAGGCAAGTGGATAAAGCTCTCAAATCGGACGGCTACGAGCCCGTACCCGCCCTAAAGAACCCTGACAACACTCTCGCGTTCGAAGATAGAGAAAAGTTGTGTCTAGCCAACAGCATTGAAAGGCAATGCTCACACACCTGCCCTCCACACTATCCCTTACACACATGTCGAGTTGAGGAGAAAGTTTGTAAGAAAGTCTCCCTCGACCCGAAAGACGATCTGGATCCAGTCATGTTAGACGAGGTCAAAGGAATCGTCAAAAATCTCAAAACCAGAAAGCCTCCAGGCCTCAATGGTATAAGCAATAAAGCCATTAAGTGCTTCTCCTCGTCACTATTGGCATTCTTGGTCGCAATGTTTAATGCGTGCTTAAAAAATTGTTACTTTCCCGAGGTGTGGAAAGATGCCGTTATCATCGGCATTCCAAAACCAGGGAAACCACGTGATCTCCCCGCTAGTTATAGGCCGATCAGCATATTGAACAGTCTCGGTAAGCTTAACGAAAAAATCCTCAAGTCGCGACTAAGTGACCACCTAATCAAAAAAAGGCCTTATTATTGACGACCAGTTTGGCTTTCGTCCCCACTATTCATGTCCTTAACAAGCTCTCCGACTGGTCGAATATATATCGGAGGTTTTTAAAAGGAAACATAAAACCGTGGCAGTATTTTTCAATGCAGTTAAGGTCTTTGATAGGGTTTGGCACGCTGGCTTAATATACAAATTGTACACCTTAGAGGTGCCAGATCGTCTAGTATTATTTATACATAGGTACATTAGTAATAGATATTTCTTATTTCGCCACGAACATACCATCTGCTCCAAAAAAATCACAAGAGCGGTAGTACCTCAAGGCTCCACGCTCTCCCCTTTATTTTACTCCGAATACACAAATAACATTTCGCATCTGAAAACAGGCATTCAGTTAGCACTATTCGTGGACGATACAACACTGTTTCTACACAGTGCTAGTTTTAATCATATAGTACCTCGCCTCCAAAGGGCGAATGATGAGCTGACGCAATGGTTTCAACTTTGGAGGATAGAGGTCAACTCGGATATGTCAGCTGCCATCTATATCGATTTTAGCAATATTAAGAGGACTTATTGTCCCTTATAAAGCCTCTACCCTTCGCATATCAAATGCTCCCATTCCGTGGTAACATAACTACAAATATTTAGCAATCACGTTGAATAAACATCTCCACTTCAGGGATCATATCCAGCGTGTTAGGAAACTTGCTATTTTCTACATGTCACGTCTGAGCGGTATGATAGGTAGGAAGAGCAAGATGTCATTACGCAATAAGCGTACTTTATATACGATGTGCATAAGGCCGGTGATGACATACGCGTGTCCAATTTTTCTTACGCTGCCCCGATTGCACTTCAGGACCTTCAGGCCATTCAAAATAAATTTTGTAGGAGAGCGACTGGCACATAATGGTACGTTAAGAACTCTGTCCTCTTCCTTACAACTCCCTACACTTTTCAAATATATGAAGGACGCATCAGAGCGCATCTTCAGTATAGCGATTAATCACCCAAATCCACTAATGTCACCTGCAGCCTCGTACGAGGCTATTCCCGCAAATCATTTTCTTAGAAGGACATGGAATGTCCTCTTAGACCCGTCAAATGACTTCACTGTTGAGGTTGAAGAATTAAACAAAACCCTTGAAAATTCAATGGAATAGGAGTAGGTACCTAAATCAGTCAACTTTCAATGGTTTAACTCTCGGGGTGCTCTCCACACACCAGCGTTACTTAAAGGTTCCGACCCGTGTCGTTACCCTTCGTGACTCCCTATGCCGAGAAGATCCCAGCGTATCACCCGTAGGAGAGTCACACGGCGACGGCATTTTTATGTCGATCGGTCGCGTGAGATGAGCTGTCTACAACATTAGCTGACAGTAGAAGCCACCATCGTGTTTTTCAGGGGTCTTTTAGTCCGTTAAAGTCGGACACTCCCCACGCATGCGGGTGCGTGGGTAGCTCATTAGGTTTTTTATCCCTCTCTCCCTCCAAGGAGAAATAAAAAAAATAAAGTTGTTCAGGAGGATTTTAGTCCGTGAGAGTCGGACACACCTGTGTGCACGATCGCACGGACGGCCTCTAATAGATTTTTCTTCTCCTTCCCCACACCTTCCATAGAAGAGGGAAGCAGCCCACCGCAGAGAGTGAAGCCTGTTTAGTGCAACGACCACGGCGTTTCATTCAGAAACATTTCCCGTGGAAGAGTATCTGTCCTCCACACAAGGTGATTCGAAATGATTACAAAAAGCTAACGAAATGGCGTCGTTTGTCTGCATTACAGAAAAATGCTAAAGTTTGTCCCAAATGCTAATTTACGGCAGACAAACTCAATTTAACGAAAGCTATTTCTTAGTTTAATACATACGAGCATATTTTATCCTAAAGTTATGGTATAATTACAATAATACACCAAAATCTATTTTGCCTTACTGACTTTTTGGTTTCGCGCTATGAAACATAAATACACACATGTGTGTCATTATTACAATTGGCAAATTTTTCAAAAATGAGTGTGTTCACGAATAAGTCACAGCTTTTTAGGTTGCAACAAATTAGTTGAAAAAATAATTCACAAGACTAGTACTGCATAGCCAGACGCCCAACAATTTTATATTTATTTATCAATATGGTCAAATAACATTTAAAAATATATTGTTTAAAGATTCTTTGATCTTTAAACACTGATGAATATTGTCGTGACTTTTTATATAAATTATAATAATAATACATATCTGGGTTCCAGCGTGAAATTATGGGAAAACTTAAAAATGGTTTCATTTCGGAAGAGCAGAACCGGAATTGGGATTTAGATTTAGCAGAAATCAAGAACCGGATCAGAATTATGTTACACATAGCATCACCAGGCGATATAAAATATGCAAGGATTCATTCTATATTCATATGGTAGAAGCCTTGAAGGAAAATTATCTACAATAAAAAATAGAAAGGTTTTGATCCTTCTTTAGGTTTTCGTGAGACTTATGAAAACCCATATAGTTTGGTCAATTACAAAAACAAATGGTATGGAGATATTTGTGAGCTAAAAAAGGATATTTCATGTTTTTTTGGAATCCCTTTCTAAGAACTTTTTTAGCTAAGCCGATTTTAATAAAATATAAAATGACTAGAAATGAAAAGTAATAAAAAAAATATTCGATATGTTTTTAGGGTTCCGTGACAATAACTGAGAACTTACAAATTTAATCGATTTCCATAAAATTTAGAATGGAGGTAAATAAAAACCAATGAAAGCATATCCAATACATTTTTAGGGTTCCGTGAGAATTACTGAGAACCCTTATAATTTAACCAATTTCAATAACAATGAGTATGGAGGGAAATGAAAACCAATGACAACATATCCGATACATTTTTAGAGTTCCGTGAGAATTACTGAGAACCCTTATAGTTTAACCGATTTCAATAAAACTTAATATGGAGGTATATGGACACCAATAAAAAGATATTCAATACATTTTTAGAAATTTGTGAGAATTTTAAGAATCCTTATAAATTGGTCGATTTTGCTAAAATTTACTCAAATATTTCAATTACTTAAAAAAGTTAGTGGTTAGAATGTCTTATGGTTCTATGATTCTGTTTTGTGAGATTAATAAGCACTCTTATAATTTGGCCGATTTCAATCAAATTCGAATGGAGATAGCTTTTACACCAAGCAAAAGAATGTAAACTACATTATTTATAATATTCCATGGTCAAAATTCAGTGAATTACTAAAGATCATTATCATTCGACTAGTTTCGCTGTTTAGTTTTCATTTTGTGCTAATATATTAGTCTAAGAATATGAAATTGCTACCCATGACTCGAAAGAAAGTATTGATCGTAAAAAGTGTGCCAAATCCACAAGCAACGGTTATTTATAAATTACGCCAATACATATAGTTGAAGATATGATAAATGCAGCTAAATGCACCTAAAAGAAAAAATATTCCTAAATCAAATAATAATAAAAAGGCCCCCCTGGCCGCTTAAGCTGCGTCGCGCCGAGCGCTCGCGTGCGCTTTTACCGCAAACATTCTCATGTGTAAAAATGACAGCGGGCCCCCGCAAGCACCCGCGTACAAACGTTCCCAATGACAAGTCCACCGAAGACATCATATTCTGATATCAGTTATCTCAAGCATCGACATCGGTGAAGTCCCGCTACTCGCGAAATAATTCAAGGCTGCCGCGTAGAGTCGATATATCTTGCTTGTAGAGGCGATTAAAAAGAATAAAATTTAATCCGTCCAAATAACATTTCCTAGTTATCCCATACCAAGTCGGTAAAAATCACAATATTACTTACCCACGCGACGCGAAGTCCTCAAACTTTTTATTACACCCGGGTACTTGTTTGCTTATTTTTTGCTTTGACTTCCGGCAAAGCTACTGTTCTATGGTTATCATAAGTGATAGCTCTAATTAACAATAACATCTTTCCAAGGGAGTGGTTTAGTGGGTAAAAATCGAGCAAGAAAATGAAACGCCAGTGCGCCCACAACTCGATCGTCGGAAACCAAGACGTCGAGTACGTTTTCGACGCACACGTGATACCACGGCACGAATGAAAATTTGAGTGAAAGTTTGTGCAAACATACGAAACCACAGTCCTATATATGATGTGATCATTGGCGATTCGAATCGAAATATGAACACAGCGTGAAAGAGAGAGAGAGCGTGTTGCGTTATTAGCTCCATTGGAATTTGAAAATTTGGAAACTGAACGGATAGTTGCATAAGCCGCGGCTGCGTATACGAAAATGTTGTTTTTGCGTTTGAACGCGGACGAAGAGGATACGGGCGATGTGATTAAGAATGAGAACGCGTCTCATGTATCCGAAACGGATAAACTAGAGATACAGACCGTTATATTGGATAAAAACGAGCCCGTACCCAAATCTAGTCCGACGTTAGCGGACTAGGTCTGGGCGCGGACCACCACGGCCGGCAGCGCGTAGCAAAACTAATGGTGCATCCCCACGTATTACCGAGTGAGTCAACGTCAGCTGACGAGATCATATTTGTGATCAAGTCTGCAAATAAAGAGACGTCGAGAGTCATATGTGAGCCGCCTAAAACTATAGCGGAACGGGAACGGGATCAATTAGTAACGACGCGTTAGCATGATTTTTATAGCACACCTAAAGGTGTACTCGTACGTTTCAGACAAGGACGCGTAGCGGTCTAGGCCGACATTAAAGAAATGTTCTTGCGGGTGAAAATTAGAAAAGAAGATCGCGACAGGCTGCGGTTTCTAAAGCAAAATAATTGTAATGAAAATTCGCAAGAGCATCGTATGACGTCATTCATTTTCGACGCCGCCTCATCAGCTTGTACGGTGATCTATATAAAAAATTGTGACGTCACGGAATTCGAGCATGAGCTCCCGGAGGCGTGTAAAGCGGTACGATTAGATGTTAGAGATTTTTTGAAAACTTTTTATACTATTGCGGAGGCCAAACGTGTTTCGAAAGAAGTCTACGAGGTTTGCCTAAAAGTTGCCTTTGAGTTGCGTGGTTGGGATAGTAACGCAATGGAAGTATTAAATGAGATGTCCGACACGCGAAAAGATGATAATCGATAATTCGGGGGCGATACGCATATTGAAAAAATCCTGGGCCTACAATGGGACATCAGAAATGATATCCTCGGTTTCAACCTCGGCCTATGGAACACGCCTACTGAAATATTGGAAACGTCGCACCCACCGACGAAACACTAAGCTAAAAATGCAGTGATGTCCGTTTTCAACCCGCTTAGCCTTGCCTCGCCCGTCCTCATCACGGGAAAAAATATGCTTCAAGATACGAAGATCGGCGGTCGACTGGGATGAGCAAGTGAATGTCGATGAACATAAAAAGTGGCTGAAACGGGTGAACGAGATTATGAAATTGTCATCCATAAATGTACCTCGAGGTATATCACTCGGCCACACCGAGGGAGAGATAAATGGGTTTGTCGACGCGAACGAAAGGTTGCATGCAGCATTTCTGTATTAGCGTGTGAAATTGAGCGTAAAATGAAACTGCAGTTTCGTTTATAGTAGGAAAAGCTCGCGTCCTTCCATTGCAAATTATATTGATCCCAAGCTACAACCGGCGCTGCTGGGCGCTCGACTGGTTTAATCGATTATGAAGAAAATTGAATTTAACATGACCCGATAGATATTTTGGACTGATTTTCGAACAGTACTACCTTGGATCTGCTCCGACCCACGATTGTTTAAAACTTTTGTTGCTCATCGCCTGGACGAATCGGAGAAACATACGACGGTGAAATGTTTGAAATGGGTGCCTACGAAATTGAACGTCGCCGATAATGCAACCCACGGCCCGCCTACCGACTTCGATGAAGCACACTGGTGGTTCCGCGGCCCCGATTTCCTGCGCAGATGAATGACCACTGGAAATTATCGAAAACGAACGACCGACGGGGGAGGAAAGGCCATATACGACTTTAACGGTAGTCAATGCAGAAATCTCGTGAAACGTACTAGATGAAAATTGATTTTAAAGTTAGACCCGATTACTCCGCAGTACAGCTAGAGTATTGCAAGCAAGCGATTTGTTTCGAGTCAAACGAAAGGCGATTGTATTAAAGCGAAAGAGAACAGCAACAAAACGGGGCTCGATCCATCGTGCAAGCGTACGAAAACGAAAGCGCATACGCCAGCTCGAAAATGCGACGAAAAATATAGTGAGAACAATCGGCGCCTTTAAAACTTGAGCTGTAAATGTATACAAAGGGCCAAAATGTTACTTGTTTCGAGTCGCAAAAATGTTTTAAAAAGGAAATGACACTTATCCGACAAGACACAGCGATCATCTAAAGAAGCAGTCTGCGAAAGTTGGTTATGAATATTGATCAAAAAGACGTCCTTCACCTGAAAGGAAGAATAAAGGCCGCCAAGGATGTGTCTTCTACGCTGAATCGTCCCGCTGTGTTTAGTGGCGATAGTTTGATCGCAAAATTAATGCGTTATCATTATCATGAAAAGTTTGATCACGAAAGCCACAAATCCGTGATAAACTAAATTCGACAAAGATATTATATCACATCGCTGCGTTTGAAACTAAGAAAAATCGCCTACGAATGTCACTAGTGCAAAATCAATAAAAATCTGCCAAAAATGCCTTCTGCAGAGGGCGATCTACCTCCTGAACCTCTGTATTACCATCAACCTCCTTTCATGTTTACAAGAGTTGATTATTTAATTAAATAATCAATTCGCATTCACAAAAAAAGTACGGGGCACTATTTACATGTTTGACAACACGCGTCGTACACATTGAGCTGGCGGAGTCCTTATCGTCGGACTCTATGATATTGGCTCTGCATCGTTTTATTGCTCGCATAGGAACTCCGAGAGTGATATACTCGAACAATGGTACAAATTTCTACGGCGCAAATATTATTTTTTTGTAGTTCTCCGCGTGCGAAAGGGGTGGGGAAGAAGGAGAAAAACCCATTTTGGGCCGTCTTTGTACCTGGACACACGGGTGTGTCCGACTCTCACGGACAAAAAACCTCTTGAACAACTTGTTTCTGCCACGGCGAAAGCAAAACGCTATGACGCCTTCATCTAAAACGCGGCTTTTTCGACATAGTAATGCCGTCGGCGGGTGACTGCCCTATAGGTGCTTCTTAGGTGGGCACCTCGGCATAAGAGGTCACGTGAAGTTTACAGCACGGACTGCAGCTTCAAAGGGGGACTCCAGGAGGAGCAGGAAGCGCACCGGATTGATGATTTAATATACAAGAGGTACATAAGAACATGAAGAAAGAGGCCGACATTCGCAGGCAGCATATCATGGAAGTTTATACCTACCGCCGCTCCGAACACGAGTGGCGCCTGGGAGCGTTTTGTGCGATCTGTAAAAACCGCGTTGGCCGCTACATTAAGAGAGAGGAGTCCTAGCGAAGAAGTTCTTTACAGCCTACTGCTGGAAGCCGAACACATCCACAATGGCAGGCCGTTGACGGCAGTGAATACCGAACCAACGGAAGCCGAAGTTATATTCAGGAACAGAGTTGCAATAAATCGCTACGGAACCAGTAGGATACTTGTCGTTGATTTCACTTGACTTTTGATCTCACTGATTGCATAAATAAAAATAAATTATCTGGAATAAACAAGATATAATAATTTCATGTCCGATATAATCAAACAAGATTTATTGCCTTTCGAAAATACTACATCAAATTAAATCCATTTAAAAATAAAATTAAACACAATTTAAATGTACCACAGGGACAAATGCGGAACGCGCGGGGCGGGTTTGTTTGTTTTGTTTATTTTTCTCCACACTCGTCGTCCGCCTGACATCTACTCTCATTCCCTTGTATTCCATCAGCTGTGTCTATTTTTATAAAATATTTATTAAAAGTTTAAAAACTTAGATTTTAAGGGCATTTTAGAATACTAATACATGCAATTAATTCGAACCTCACATAGAGACGTACGTTTCGTATGCTTCCGAATCGGTTATTTGTTCGGATAAGATCTTATTTTTTTTGTAGGATTAGGCCATAGCAAGACATTTATTTTTAAGTAATTATCACTTGCAAGGGCGAGTCTGTGTCCTAAGCACACGAACTTCTGGGACGCTCTCTTTGACGATCTCCTACACACGGCGCGCCCTAGGATCTGGCTAATGCGCTGAACGCGACACTCGCAAACCCTCGCGAAGGGTGTTTGCGGTATCAGTGCCGTGTATTACAAAAGTGAGTAATGAAGCTTTAACTGACAAGTACTCGGGGGATTAAATGTAACTTACGCATCGTCACATTCCTATCAGCGCCGAATGTATATACTAAATAATTGTAATTAAAAGTAGATTTATTTTATTTTTAAGTTCTATATCGTAAGTTCAAATTAAACTAGTGTATATATTTTACATTTTGCAATAATCGTCATCGATTTTGAGCTTGGCATCTACACCATTCCATAGAATGATAGCAGATGCCCCTTCTTGTATTAAGCCGGCAGTCTCAAAAGAACTTAATCCGTGGCAATTCTGCTCTTGGATAGGTTGGCTGGAACTGTTTGGATTCGGTTTCTGATCGAAGAGCTTGGACCTCCACACTGGCCCAGTGCGAATTGGTAACTATTGACGGCGATTGTAACCGATACGATAAGAATGTTTTGACGTGGTCTCCTAGGCATGGAACGAGGGGTTTAATTTGATTAAAAAAAATCTCAAACATTGTCAAAGTTCGAAATAGGAACATTCTAGTTCGATTCCAATCCTCCTAACCAATAGGCTATCGCCGTTTTTAAAATATTAATATTTTGAGACAATTTTAATTAACATGAGATGAGCAAAATTACTACAGAAAAATTGATATTTGTATATCGCATAAAACAATGAGAGATATTGTGACAGAAAATATAGTCACCATAATGTTGTTTCCTACAGAGTACGTGCTCTCGATGTTTGCACGTCCATTATGTACCACAAATAAGTATTGAATAACATTTTAGTATGAATAAAGGCCACCGTACATCTTCAGCTTTGACTGACCAAATCATCAGTTCGATTTGAAAGTAAAGAAAATGTGAAGGCAAGTGGAGTTTACATCAGTATAAATTGACTCCTTCAAGTCAACTAAACCTTTGACAGAATACTATAAAATTGGCTTGAACTGAGCAACCGAACTGAGAGTCAGTGAGCGCACTTCAATTCAAACCGTCAGTAGGCGTGAATAATATGTAGAAAGTGGACACTCATTCTGTTAATATTATTGATTGGCGTCATGGTCAAAAGATTTTCTATTAGAATTCATGGAACTGTGTTTAGAGCTTAAAAATAAATACGTTCTGCTGAAAGATCTTAAAAAGAAAAGATGTTATCTCAGAAATTAGGTGCCATAACAGATGATGTCTACTAGCCTAAACTGTGGTATCCACTCGCATTTGTCACGGACTAAGAACATTCACTGGATCTTCATTTCTTGATGCAGAGTATATATAGTCTTATGTACTGTGAAAATGAAATTGAAGCAAACTACGGTACGTGGGCAACAGATCAGTTCAGTGCAATGTAAACCAATTTTCTTGGGTCAAACGAAAATAGAGGTGTATAACAGCGGCCTTAGCTACAGCATCGGATACACCTACGATGGGCCGTATGTTTATAATAATATATTCTCGTGATGATATAGAATTTAACTTTGAT
Source organism: Eumeta japonica (assembly GCA_005406025.1). Lineage (NCBI taxonomy): Eukaryota > Metazoa > Arthropoda > Insecta > Lepidoptera > Psychidae > Eumeta > Eumeta japonica. The sequence continues at coordinate 126,386 of BGZK01000655.1, read as the reverse complement.
GATTACGACTTGACTGCGAGTTCGTGAAAATGCAACAAACACGCACTAGTTAGGGTAGACGAATGTTGTCCTGAATTTGTGAACGATTTTAAGATAAAGGTTACGATAAGATAAAGGATACCAACCAATAAAAAAGCCATCAATGCGTCAAAACAAAATTAAGGACTATTTCGCACACATTTTGTGTGCACATTTACATTGCGAAATTTCGAGAATTCTGCCTTCGATATCGCGTATAATATTCATTTATGTTTTGAAGTAAAAAAATAGATACGTTTTACACAATCGTGTTATGAATAATGGAATTTCTACTCAAAAGACTACTGAGTTATCTATCAGTTCAATTTATAAAAATATTAAATTTTTGTATTTATCTAAATATTTATCTAAATATAAATAACAACAAATCAAATAGCTAAAGGACATCATCATTTATAATTCTCCGAACGTGTGTCTTCACAGTCGCATTATATTTACTTAATACAATGTTGCTGAGCAAGTCTATGTGTGAAATATTTTTAGACCAGTTATACCCAGATACGATTTTGAAAATGAATTCAGTCAAAATCGCAGTTCATCGGTCGATATATCGCAGCTCCTCGTCCAACCGTATCTTCAGGATTGAATTTTCAGCGGTCTGCCTATGGGCAGAATTTTTCCCAAAAAAAAACATTTTCATGAAAGCTATCAACGGTAATGTTTTTTTTTAAATTGGATTGACCAGTACAGTTAAGTTTAGTCGTATAAATCATAGAATAATTTTAGGCAAATTCTAGATAGCGCAGTCGTACGGGCAGGCAGAATACAGATAATGCGTGCCGGGATCGCCTTTCATGTTCATGTGAATATGGCACGCATGCTGAGGTCGTATGCCTGTTGTCGGTGCGTTCCATATATATTTTTTTCTGCTGTAAGAATACAATATACGAATTATTATCAGTACTATAACGCTCGTTGGCGGTCGACGTTTATCGAGTCGCGCTCCCTCACATTGCGAATTTCGACGCTTTCAATGAATCGTAATGAATGCACGCCGCCCGCTGCCCGCCGCCCACCGCAAGACGCCTTTGGGGAAGGAAATTGAGAGAAGCACAGGATCCGGCCGACAGGGCGCCGCGACCGCGGGCGCGGGCAGGGCCGCGCGTCCACCAGACAGCACGGTGCGCGGCGCGCGGCGGCGGCGGCGGCGACGCGGCGCCGGTTCGGGCCCGCGCTCTGCGTTCTCCTCTCAGTCGAGAGCGGTCGGCGAGTGACGTGTATCGTGTGATGTCGTTAGATTCGTACGAGCGTGTGGTGCGGGAGTGGGTGCGCGCGGGCGCCGGAGCGTGATGGGGCGGCGGCCGGCGACGCTGGCCGTGCTGGTGCTCGCGGCGGCTGCGGCCGCGGCCTGCCCCGCCGGTTGCGACTGCAGCGAGGCGCAAACCCTTCGCTGCCACGGCGGAGGGCTGCGTGAGGTGCCGCCGCTGCCCCCGGACTTAAAAGTTCTGTAAGTATCGGCTCATTCGTTTCACCTAAAGCACCGTTTTCTATTGATCTTAGAAACAGGATTTCTTCTGTTCGAACATTTACCATTAGTTAATTATAACTATGCGTATTGTTGTTTCTTACGAGGGCATCAAATACGTACCCATGATATACCCGCCAAGCTTAGATTCGTTGTAGATATTATGAACACAGTTGTCAACTCTAAAGAATTGAATATGTAATACCAGCTAGGTATAGGTACCTATTGGTATACCTACCACAGCAGCAGTATAAGTGGCAGCTTTAGGCACCCTATAGCTGCTACCGTAGCTGGTACATTAGTTCTTTAATAATAATCTCTGCTTTAATTGTTTTACTAACTCCCATATTTGTTACTTTGAATAATATACCTATATAGATAAATATTTCATTTTGTAATCTTTTGTTTAGACTTTCTTGTTTTAATTCTATCTTACAACAATCAACGTCTTTTTCGTGAATTTTTAATAAGCTGCCCTTTCGTTAAGTCGACAATTAGTAAAATGACTGCTAATTTAACAAAAGGGCGGATTAAAAAAAAATAGTAAATTGTAAATAGTAAATTGCCTACCTAATTGAAATAGCGGTCAGGAATTCACGTTGCAACAACAACGACACACGGTAGTTGAAAAAGGCCAAGTATCAGTATTTGTATTGTAACAGTAATAATATATAACACGTTGCTGGCTATAGCAAACGAAACGCGAATTCATTCAATGTATCAAAGATGGGTTTAGATGCATCAAAGTGCACTCATACGCGAAAAAGATCCAATAGTCCAATTTCTTTTTACAATATTACAAGCGTTACAGAACTACGTTTAGTTGGAGTTTAGATACTTTTTATGCATCTCATCGTCTAAAACAATCTGTTAGCACAAAATGTGATTTATTATTAGGTACATACATTACATTCGTCACATACATAGGTACTTTCATTTTAAGTATTTAGTGTCCTGATCTTAATGTTGGTCACGACGACATCTATTTTTTCATCTGTCTCTTGAAATTGGGTATAATAGGATACCGATTGTGACTCACACTACCGCTCGTAAATGAAATTTATTTCAAGCTGTTTTGATTTGAGAGTTCATCGCGTCCCTTTCGATAGGTTTAAACCTTTCGTATCCTAAAAAAAAAATTAAAACACTTTCTCTTTGATTCATTTAGCAATGATATGACAAACGATGCTATATTTGCCTTTCGTGAAACGATTTCGTCAATTCGAATTTACAAAGTAAATAAAAACTCTGTATGCTTTAATTGTTTATTTTCAATTTTGCACATAAACATTAAGAATATAGACTGAATTTTAACATACTCGGAGACAAGTTATTTTTGGATCTTCTAAGTATTGCGTATTTAAAAACTCGAGGATATCTCGAACTAGCGCGTCAATTTAATAGATTTACTGTCCTCTGATGTCCTTCGGCCTTCATATTTACCTGCGCACGGTCAAACATGTGTAGCTTTTTAATTTTTATTGGTCTATAAAATCTATAGAATAAAAAAAAAAAACCAAAGATTCTAATAATCCTATTGGTCTACTGTATTTGACCTGAAGAAAATTCTTTAACTTTCCGCCAGTATTATCATCAAAGAAGCCTAATGATATATGCATATCAATGAAAATCTACTGTAAAAGTAATTAATTACTTAGTTTCTTTTGGTGGATAATACTATTTACAAAAAAAATAATATACATCTCGCCCTTCATATTCAATTAATTTTATTTCACTGTTATTATTGAATATAAATTAGAATTACTTAAGTATTTTACGTATCACATCTCCGATTAGCATAAAAATCCTTGCATTCATTGGAAACGTTTCGCGTTCGTGAAATAGTGCTGTCGACACTTTCGCCATGTAATCCTTCCCTTACGTATCCACTTCCGGTCCTCAAGGCCCACAAGCGTAGGTAAGATACGTGCTTGTTCCGCGCCGCGACCGCAATCTATTTCACATTGGTTAATTCGCGTTTCCTCACGCGGTTATCGAATATTCTAGAAGGTATTTGGAATGGCGCTTCATTGTGATCGTCAGCTATTGAAATGTAAAGTTTGTTTACTCGTTAATTTAATGTTTCAATTCATAATTTTTGTGTATTTTTTTATATGATTTGGGGTTTGATTTGTGTGTAGCTTTGTTTTAATGAAAAAAAATCTCAATAATTTCTAGCTTAAATAAATGTGTAACACTACTTACTATAGCTATCACAGTACTTCAACGTTTCAAGAACTTGTCCGCCTTAATAAAATATCCTTGTAAATATATATTGTATTTGTGAAAGGAGGAATTGTAGCTTTTATTTATTCATTTATTACATTTTTTTAAAAGTATTATTACGTATCTTTATCGCTTTATTTACTTGGCGATATCATTAAAATAAGCAAGTTTTCATTTGACGATGAATTAAATAATCGTATTTTTCTTATAGTCATTTATAACTTTATTCAAAATTTGACTCTTAGACATATCGTCAATTCGTTCCGCTCAACTTTACCCGCACAGAGCGGTGGTGGGGGCATGATTACGCCTATCTCGCACCATACAATACTGGATTTTAATCCTCACAACGGGACAGTTTCCTACTTGGGTCAATTTTAACCACTTATCGTGTGCCTCGGAAAGCACGTTACACCGCGTCGGTTCCACGAGTTATCACCGCATTAATGATAACGGTCATTCTCAGTCGCCGACTCGTACCGGGCCTGTGAGAATGTTTAAGGCTCGAACTCATCCATCTGAAACAAAAAAATAGGCTTTTGTTCAGCAGTCAAGTAATAAAAATCCGAGACGAGTTTTTCTAGGACACCTCCTTGCCGACTCTTCCAACGCGCATATTCGTCCTATCGATTTCTTCCTTTGATCTGCTTTACATTCTTTTTAAGATGACCGAACATACCCTTTTTTAATGTGGTCTTTTCATATTTCCTTTCAAATATTGTTCGAAAGATGTATAGACGGCCGTCTTCTCGTATTCTATTTCTATATCTGTTCTGCTAGGGCGCTCCATGTATACTAAACAGTAGTTGAACCTTCACAACGCTGATTCCACTATCGTATTTCTTCTACCGTAACCGACTTTTAATTCTTATACGAATCGAATGCTGTATTGTTATCCAGCCGCTAACGGTGCTACGCATGGGCAAAGTCTACTCACACCAGTTTTCAATCAAATGTTTCAATAATAGATAAAAATAAAATCAATAGCAAAAGTTTCACCGTTTTATTTCGTAACTGAAGACATTTTTCACTTTTTTTTTTTATAATTTTCCACAGGATTTGTCGGAGAACGAGTGGTCAGGAGTGTTGTTTTTAAATCAGAAGGTATTTATTCGAATCATGACCACGAACGAATTGATTGATTGATCTAGCATTTAAATTAAGGTAAATTGAGATACTTGTTTCAATTCTTGAAGGGCACGTCGAGAGGTCTGTCCTGGACGCTGTCGACTTATTCGTGATAAAGGTCGCTAGTAGCCCTCAACTCCGCTGGGCCAACGCGCAAAGCTTAAGGTTCAAGCATACTTCAATCTGAAATAAAAAGCTTTTGGTAGCGTATATCTCAAGAGTAGGGTCAATGAAAATCTGACAAGTCAAATTTCAATTGTCCGAAATCGACGAGCTTCCATGTAGCAGCTGACGTATGTCAAGTAATTTATACCAAATGCGAAGTCGTGGTCCTTGCTTAGCCCTCAGAAAAATGAGCCCGAGCTTATTCAACCCAGTCTCTGTGGCTACGATGTGTTTCCATGCGTCCATTAATTTGTCTGTTACAGGCCTCCGAGTCATAAACGATGAGAAACAGGCAATTCTCTTTATCGCGCTTTGTGTTCTGCGGCTTGTGGTGACGCGCTGGCGAATTGAATGTTATTAAAAACAAGTAATAATCATAACAGATCATGCGTTTGGACCGGACCCGCATTACCGTCGGAGTACGCTATAAAAGATACGCGAGTAACGCATCTCGCTAGCATATTACGTTAGATGGCACTTGTTAATTATATCTGCCCAATATTTGTTTGATGGCTAGCAACGCCACAGATTCAGATAATATGTCTTCCCATGCTAATATTTGATTGCCGCATTTTTCACACCAGTGACGGCGTTAGGGTGGAGAGTTTGGTTGGAGCGAAGGGGCGCTAGACGCTCCTCGAGACATCAAAAGATTACCAATGCTGAATGGTATGTCATTGAATATTTGTTAGAAGTTTTTACTTCTGTTTACCGATCAAACATCGGCTTTTGTGGATGAGGCTGTGGACTACTGCTTCATCACAGCGCGAACGTGCACTTGACTTCATTGGCACCTTGTGACTTTCTTTTGTTTCTTAAAATATAGAAAACAGTCTACATCTTCAGAATGCACCGGCTGCAATTGAAAAGACGGTCGAGGAAGTGCCTGATGTTAACTCAGCAATCTATTTTGACTGATTTAGACATATGAAGATTTGTATGAACGCTGATGAAAGAGTTCTTTGTAAAAGATAGATAAAAAAAATAGTGATTTGTATTTTAATTTATTATTGTATCACAGAACTTTCTGAGTTGTCCACGTACAGGGAATCTTAATTTGAGAATGACAATTTTTGGCACAACTAGGTATATACCTACGTAATAAATATTAAGTATAAGTTGTTTTTTTTGTATTATGTTCCTACATTAGGTTTTCTTTAGACATTTCTAATCACAAATGTATGCTCCTGCTTGTAAAGCAAAAAATTTTTCATTATTGTAGTTTCATAATTTTGTTCTTTATTTCGGTAGCAGTCAGGAGGCGCTGTAGCATTCTCGTCCAGAGCACCATTTTAATATATGATACATCTCATTCTATATCCATATTGCAGCCTAATGTGGACCTAATTTATGATGCGACTTTCGCTTACAAATCCCGTTTCGAAAATCGAAATTTCTCGAACGTCTGAAATGGACAACTCTATTTTATTATACATTAGTCTGATTTGCTACGTTTTGTGTTTATTACGACCATGCAGTTATTAGGGAAAAAAATCCTGATCAGAAATCAATTTTGTCATTCCTACGTCTGTTAGAATAATAATTAAAGAATAAATTACAATACAAATCTTTCGTTGGTTTTCATCCGCCATCAACATTACTGATATTGCAATTTCTGATTTTTCTTTCTCTTTACTGATTGTCCTTTATTTTTTATAGATTTCATGGTTTTTATTTATTGATCCTTTTTTTCAGTGTACAGTTCAAGATCGAACTCAATTTTTGTCGACATAACTATTTGGTTGAAATACTTATTGTAGTGGTAGTAACATAAAATAAAAACGAAACTTACTCAAAACCTTAAATTCGAGAGTCGACGAAGAGAACGCTTCTAACACTCAATCAATATAATAAATTCATACATAATATCGCTACCTATACAAAAGCAAAAACTAAAAACGATACTACAGTTAAAGAAAAAAAAACAATCGCTCTTCTACAATCCTAACGAAAGTCACTTACAACGTTATTCCTGTCAAGTGTCAAGATGAATTTCGTTCTTTTCCTGTCAGGAAAATCCCGTGCGCCCTCTTGTGTTACGGGTCAACCGCATTAAAACTCCGTGTGCATCTACGCAGGCGATTAGTTATCGAGTCGCGTCCGCGGCCTCGCTGATGCAATTAGCGCGGAGATAATGATATATTCTAGTTTAATGAATGCCACGTTGCACATATTACTGAAAATACGTTCTTATCGACGACCCGGCCGAATTGATATTCACCTGTTTACAGGCTTAATTTCGATTTTAATCTTGTGAAAGAAATTGTACAAACATATTACGATAGGGATTGTAACAGAATACAATGAGATTATTTTTGAACATTTCTGAGATTAGCTTGTCGCTATTTTGTATAGCTATTTTCATCTCAAACTCCAAATTTGCTAGATGAATTTTCAGGGAGTTTTGACAGGAAACTCAAGGCAACATTTCTTTACGTTTTTCATTTTTAAAATAAATCCTACGCCTGTGAAGTCGCGAGAACGGTTAATAAAAAAATAAAATTCTAACGGAATTAACAAATAAAATATTATAAAGGTCAAATAAAGGAATAAGATATATGTTGAGTTGGAAAATTTTTACCTTTTAAAAACAAAATATAAGAACAATATTCGAGTGCATTTAACACCGAGTATATACTATAAATCGTTACATTATTGACTATGTTCATTTCTTTAATCACTCCTTTGTGTATAGTATTTTATATATGAAGATTCGCACAATGAAATAATAATACAAAAATTCAAAATAAAAAAGAAACCCAACTCGAAAATTCTTATGGGGGTTCCGATACTTTTGAGCAAGATCATTTTTCATATTATATTCAGGACCATAGATACTACAGATGGACGAATGATAGGTTCGAGATATGACGAAATCGAGAGCAGGCCCGAGATCGGAATTAAGATTGTTATTGGAAACGGAAACGAATGCGGGATGGGAATAGAAGTGGAAAACAGAACCGGCGTTGGGACTGCGAGGGGACCGAAATCGGAAACTAAAGTAGGATGGGATCCTGTTTGATGCTTTGCTCGATACAAAATATAAAAGGAGTTTATTGTATGTATGTATGTCCATGCTGTAGTGAACGCTGGAGAAAGCTAGTAGTTTAAAAATGTATAGAATTGTAGAATTCTACCAATGCCGTATTCCATTTACTAATAGTAGTAGTAGTAGTTTGTAATTATCTAGTAAATCTACATAAAATCTACATTTTATATAGGTCTAGATTTACTAGATAATTACAAACTACTACGACTACTACTACTACTATTAGTAAATGGAATACGGCATTGGTCACATAAAGAAATCTGTTATCTTTGAAAGCGAAAACTTAATAAAAGGCCGTGGTCACCGAGCCATAGAGATTGAACATATAAACAGGGTAGCGTCGCCGATCTCTATCCCGATCCCGATGCTAACGTCAAAATTGGACGCTGATTTTGACGTCGTTAGCTTCGATTTGCACCTGAATATTTGCTCGATTCGTCTCGGTTATCTCGTCTATTCTTTTCTTACATTTGTCACGTCGTGTCCATAATTCGACTCCGATTTAATGCGTCCCCCCGACTAGCACTCGACCAACGTGCTGGGTTTGAGATCGAAGCGCCCCGAATTCTAAATAAAGATTGTAGTCGGATATATGTCATCAAGGCGATTATCAAAACTTAACACAACACAACAACAACCGATCTAATCCACACAAATGTAAAAAGAGACGCCTGTCGTGCGTCTGTCCTGTCTAAACGTATGAGCTCACGATGATCATGAGAACTGCAGAACGAATTTGAATATGAATTTTACTGTTCTGATCTGCCTTTCTCTAGAATGATTTTTGTGTACCAAATAATTACCCTAGCAGTGAGGGAAGTCCAACAATGTCGTCGTCGGTGTCTCGCTTCGCCGGAGAAAGCGCGAAGAAGTTAAATTCTGATTTCCTGTCCGCTTCTTTCTTCGCGTAGAATACTAAATGAACTATCTACACAGTTTGTTAACAACATACAAATTTAATAAAAAAAAAACCTACATCTTGTAGTCTACGCGAGCAAAGCAACGGCGGTACTCTAGTTATGTGATAAAATGAAGAAAAAAATTGGTTGCCTGTAAAGTCGGTATACGGGCGAAAGTTTTACGTGACAACGACTTTGAATGGTAAAATCATTTTAATGTGAATATTCATTCGTATAGTAGGAAGAAGGATGAAATAATAGTAACAATTTAAAACATTTATTTATACAAAGAATTATATTTAAAACATTAATTTATACAAAGAATCTCGCACTGAATTTCATATTAACAAAATTTTATTTTTACCTTTACACATACATACGTATTTATATACAAATATACATACAATAACTTGCAATACATTTGCAAGCTATGCACTAATTCTCTAGTGCGCGCGGCAGACCGATCATAGTTGAGTGGGAGAGAGACGCAAGGCATTCGGCGGGCCTCTCTCTCGTTCGGTGACTCATCGTAACGTTACCGAGCGTTACACTTTTTCATAAGTGACTCCCAGCCGCAACCTAATTTAAGACGTTGTCACGTCAAAAAAACACTGTGGTACCTTTTTATCTGTTAATAATCTATGAAGTCAAGTATATTTGACAATTCATAGAATTTCTAACATGAAATTATATATGTATATACTTCGTTTATTGATTGAACTAAACACTGAGAGAAAAAAATAGTATTATAAAATTACAAGTCCGGTTTAGGAATTCCTTTTACTAATTTTTAGTAGCGAGTTTTGTAATCGCCCAGCAATGACGTCACGAATCTATCTTGTTATATATTACAAAACCTTTTGTAGTTCCAAGTATATAGTTAATAAGATTGAGTACTGCGTTTTTAATTTATAGTATGCATTTGTAATGACGTTTTGGAATTTTTGGTGTAGTCTTATTAATATTGAGTATTACATTTTGTTAAGCCATCTACTTAATCACTAGGTTTTAGAATTGAACTTTGTAATTTTCATATGTAGTTGTAATACTTAATACCAAGCTTTATATATCACGTTAAGTAATCATTAATATTAAAAGCTATATTATACATAGGAATTGTAGGAAAAAGGGAATTTTTATAATAACACTTCACTCTTGTTGCAACTGTAAATAAAAACTACTAAAAACAAACCGTTACACTAAACCGGAAATATAAAGCTTGGTATTAAATATTAGGTACAACTTACACATGTAAAATTACAAAACGGAATATTGAATACTAGCAGTGATGTAGTAGGCATTACATAATGTAATATAAATTTTAATATTGACCACAATACTCTTGCTGCAACTGAAAATAATGAACTGTTTCCAGAATAATGAAACTAAATTAAGTTTTCAATAAAATAAAGAACTAAGCTTTAACTGATTTTGATTTATTTACTTTCACTTTAATCTACAGCAAATACTATTACTACGCCAAGCAATACGATTTATAAAACTTTAATCTGCCCTTTATTTTAATAAATAAACATTAACACAGTACCTAACAAAAATAAATACATTATCTCACTCGTAAACACAATAACAGGAATATTAGTATTATGAAAAGAATCCGCGCGAAGGGCGCGGACGGGGCTACTACTTCTGTGATGGTTCCTAAGTATTTATGGGTGTAATATACACAAAAATAAACCAGTTTAAGGCATTAATACGCACAATTACACACCTTTTTTGGTCACGCCTCTCAGAAATGAACTGACTTTGCGCTACGAGATTACTCGACATTTAAGAAATATCAATACTAATAATTAATGATAATTTTGTATAAATTAAAAAGAAAAAATATTAATCTATACATATGCACCTTTTGAATTTCCAGAACTCTTTAATCATTACTAATCGGCTCACTAACCAATTAGGAAAGGAAATAGAACTAGTTTGTAATGTCTTTCCTGATATTGCAAAAACGTTTTTTTTTTTTTTTTATATAAGTTTCTTATAGTTACAAAAATCGATAAATTTGACTACAATTTGTAGGAATTAAACAAGCAGCAAACACTTGGAATTAAATAGTATTTTTCCTTGATACTACAAATACGAATACTAATTTTTTAGATAACTTTGTACATTGTACTACAACATTGTAAATATTAATTTGTTTTATTAATTTCTGCAATTACTAAAATGGTTTTGTTATTTTTACATTTTGATATTACTCAACTGATGTAATAATTAAATCCAGTGGATATTTCCAAATAAACTTTAGTTTTTAAAACATAAAATTACTAATACCGGCAATTACAAAATCATATTTTAATTTTTGCAAAAAAATTGCATTCAGTTAAACTATTTGTGTTATATTAAGCAGTATTAGAGTTTTACCTGTTTGTCTATTGCGTCTGTTCATTAACATGGTGATCATTTCTATTTAGTATTACAGTTATAAATAATCAGTAACAGCTGTATATGCGACGGTGGCTCAGTGGTTGATAGTATGGCCTTCGAACTGGAAAACATCGGATTCCGATATTCCGACGAGGGGCGAATTGACCGGATTTTTAATTGGAGTCAGATCAGACAATTTTGGTCGTGCTTCAGAGAGTAGTCGTCGGGCGGTCGTTAACATCTCCCCTCTCAACCCCCTGCCGGTGTGGAGAGATCGGGAGCGAGTCTTTCGATATGAAATAAAGAGGCTGTGTGAGGATATGTCTCTCTTATGAGAATTTCTTCAAAGATTATGATTCAGACATTTTAATTCGCTGACTGTTTGAGTTACTCAGCAAGTGTATTAATTACATTAAAATTAATAATTTAGTGTTTAATTTGGTCTGGGATTGGAACGTTTATATTCTGAGCGGAAAGCAGCGCTCTACTCCTCGGCACTCTGCCACAACCGGATTCATTGGTTTTTGTTTGTAAATGTCCTTAATTTTGTTTTTAACCGGCTTCAAAAAAAAGGAGGTTTCCGATTTCGTTGCATTTTTTTTATGTATGCCACCGGAATTCCTCAATGATAAATATTGCATGCATGGCGACAAGACGTCTCGAGTAAGATAGTTAATTAAAATAGAGCAAATTTAAATAAATGAAAATTATGTATGTTAGCGGCGTTTAGGTTAATTGGAATTATCACAAGCTTGGCTATAAATATTTTTTTACCGTCTTTACAAATAAGGTTCTATGTGCCTCTGTATGTTTATTTAATGTATGTTCTGCTATAATTTCGTCAATTGTGGACCGACTTGAATTTATTTTGCAATATAAAGAATAAGAATAATTTATATACAATAGTTTGTATACGAATTATGTGACAGTTGCACTCGAGAACGTAAAGACCCTGGAATGATGACCGGCAAACAATAAATTTGGTATCAGAACTGCTTTTCCAGTTGCTCAGGACAAAAGTAAACGTGATTCCTGGTCAATTTTACTAGCCATGACTTAATCCACATGTCGAGTAGCGAGCTAAATGAATTATAAAGTGAAAATTAATCGAAAACTAAAAAATATGAAACAAAATATAAACTTGTTTTCAAATACATATTTAAATGATTTTTTTTTTATAGACTTTAGAAACAACTAAGAGGTTGTTTTTGAAATCGGTTCCAGCTAAAGCAGTGCAAAAGAATATATACTCTATAAATGTGAATATACAACGTTAACCTTTTAAGGAGACATAACTGTGTCTGATTTATCTTTAGCTCGAACCGACTCTAAAAACAACTTATTGATTGTATTTGAAGTCTTTTTAAAAAAAAATGTTTTAACAGGTTTTTGAAGACGGTTTTAATTTTTTTATTTATAATACGAATTGTTGAAGTTTGTATACCAAGAATAACATATCGATCTCTAGGGATCCATTTATTCCGTATAAGTAATTAAGACGTAAGTCCGCAGAAGAAATTAAAATAAACCAATTAAAAAAAAAAGGGCCAAGAACATGTCGGATCGTGCTCACTATAGGGTCCCGAAGACATTATTACAAACAAATGCACTACAGATGAAAAAAGTACGTTGTTATACATTTATGTTTCCCGCACAGAATAGTTCTATGCACTTTATTCGCCTATAACTAGAGAAACAAGTAGGTGTGTCGATATTATTGCTATTAAATTAGTGTAAATTAAAGTGCATCAGCAAAAGAGCGTATCTTCATGGTACTTACGTTCTTTTGTTAAGAAGCGCAGTTTTTCGGTAATAACTCAAAAAGTACATCCGACCATGTTCAAAATAATTTTGGTTGAAAGTGTTTACTAAGCGTTATCTTCGCTATTTTTTTCATATTTTTTGGACATAGGGTTAAAATAGAGAAGGAACACAACTTCGCAACTTACGGAACCATTATTTCAGAAATTATTTATGTCACCAGAAAAATATTTATTTTTGCTGTTTAACCACTAAACTAAGTAGCGGCTTGTGCAATACACCCACACTATAAATTTCGTAATATATGTCTTGTAGTTTTTGAATAAAATGCCTGTGACATACGAACGGACAGACATGAGGAAACTATAAGGGTTCCGTTTTTGCTATTGCAGCTCGGAATCCTAAAAACAGATTTGCCTGATTTCCAGATATGGACGTAACACGTTACGTTCTCGTGTGAACGTGTTGTGCCAGAGGATAACGAGACGGCGATGCGACCAACCGCGACGTAAATAGACACCGAGGTATACGGTCTTTGCAGGCGACGAGGACGCGTCACGCGGCGTCATCGCACAGACGCGTGACGCCGCGTCACTCGCTGTCGCGCCGCGTGACGTCGGCGGCGCGTCACAGATCGGCTCCCGCCGCGATCGTTTCGAGCGTGTTCCTGAAATGGACCAATACTGTCGGAACTAGGGCGATGCTAAAAATTGCCGGAGTTTGAAAGCGATTTCTTCCACTTCTTTGCGTCTCAAACAGAGAATTTAGCGAATGAATTAAGTACAGGAATAAACTTCTAAAAGAAAACCGGGAATGACTAAATATACCCGAACTTAAGTCTTTGAGATTGTTGAATATTGGTTTTGTAAATCGAAGTAATTCTATGATTTCCATTATTTGTGGAGACTTATTGATGTCGCAGTATAATGGCACATCATTTAATTTTGCAATCAGTACTTTTCAACGAACTAGTATATTGTATATTTATATCGTTCAGAAGTACTTGATTACAAATTATTATATACTGGTTTTCTATTCGTGGCTTCGCCCGTGTGGGATTCGGTCTGTCACGTAAAATTTTTATTGTAACTCAACCCCCTCCCTCATATACCAACCCACTCTCTCTTACCCTTCTCTTCCCTTGTATGTTTTTAAATAAGTTGAACGCATCGCGATTAAAATTAACAACACTAGCAATTATTAGCAAGTAACTTTTCAGGTTAGGTCTTTATCTAAGGATAATTTTTTCTGACATCCAATTTCAATTAAATAAAGCCTAATACCTGCTCCAAGCCATGTTCATCAAAACTACATGAAAATTCGTTTGGTAATTTTAGAGATGTGTGCAAATAGACTGACAGACAGATAAAAAATGTACAAATACTACCTTTTTATTATAGTTTCTTGCCTATTTTTCATAAATACCTTAAATGTACAGACACGTTTTTATAATGTATACATATGTCAAAGTTATGATAGCCGTAATCGATGATTTAGTTAGTATTTGTTCCAATTTATTTTCATCATTCATATTTGAACTTTAAATTTTTCATAAATAAACACTTTGACAATTATGCTATTTTAGGTACCACTGCATGGTCATAATTCCTATTCAAAATATGTGTAATTCAAACGTCAAAAAAACCCTATTATTTAGTATTAACTAATACACTTTGCATGTTAATAGGTCAATCGCATTGGCTGTCAGCTCTAATTATTATTAAACGAGGCAAGCGGGGTGTTGACGTTTTGTTGACACTTGACGTATTATTAAAAATTAAACGGTGTACGATGGCTTTGAAACTCGTTGAACTGCTATTATTACAATATAGACGCCGTTAAAGTTGCACAATTAGGGTACCGCATTTAATAAAGAGTTCTTACAGTTTCACCATGTCCGTCTGTTTGTCTTTCCGTTGTTTAGCTCAGAGACTTTTAGTACTAGAAGGCTGTATTCGGTATGGCTGTACATATTAATCACGCCGAGAAAGTCGGAGAATATAATATTGAAGAAAATTTTTTTACGGTACCTCCTGTAATGAATTTGTAAGAAATTTTTCCCGTCTACCCTATGGTGTAGGGAATCGTTGGATATTTTAATCAAAAACGTTGTGTCTGTAAAATTATTTTTCGATTTAGGAATCCGCTTGTGAAATATTAAACATTAAAGTGTTAATTTTTGTTAGAATCAAATGATTTCCCTATCTGATAAATGTTTATTCTTGGATATATGAAAATATTCATAGCAGTGGTATACGTAACGAAGCTAAAAGAAAACTGTCATAGAAACGGCTTTACAAATGAACGACTAATAGTCGAGATCAACTTATAAACTGTACTTAGAGAAGTAAAAGGAAAAAAAATCATACAAAATCCTTTGTAAATTACTTAGATGACGTTGTTGGTTAGTAAAATAGGTAGTAAATATAAATTTGTGAACTGTCTAAATACAAAATATATCATTCTTAAAACCCGTCATATGTGTCTAAACATTATTAGCCGTTAAACCGTAAACTGAATTAATAGGTTCATAGTATTAACAATAAGTCCCCTTCTAAGGCCGCATACTGTAAAGGGCGATTATGGAACCCTACACTGCGCACGGCCCAACATGCACTTGGAAGGTTTTGACGTGACAACGTCTTATAAATTGGTTTGCCGGGTGACACTTCAAGAAACTGCGTTACGCTCCGCTCACGTTATGCGCTCACAATGAGAGCGAGTGAGAGGCACGCGTCCCTTCCACTCGGGCATGGTTAGCCCGCCTAAGAGAGAGAGACAGACATAAAAGTGAAAGGCACGCGTCCCTTCCACTCGAGCACAGTTAGCCCGCCTAAGAGCGAAATGTATTGCAAGTTATTGTATGTATATTTGTATATAAATACGTATGTATGTGTAAAGGTAAAAATAAAATTTTGTTAATATGAAATTCAGTGCGAGATTCTTTGTATAAATTAATGTTTTAAATATAATTCTTTGTATAAATAAATGTTTTAAATTGTTACTATTATTTCATCCTTCTTCCTACTATACGAATGAATATTCACATTAAAATGATTTTACCACTCAAAGTCGTTGTCACGTAAAACTTTCGCCCGTATACCGACTTTACAGGCAACCAATTTTTTTTAACTAAAGTCTGCAATATTAACACCATGAAGGCACATGTGCATGTAAAAAAGGTCGTTTTATACAAAAATTGTATAAAGTATTATTTACAATATACTTTTTTTTAGTTTGTATTAATCCATTCTAATATTATAAACGCGAAAAGAATTCTGAATGTCTGGTACGTTTTATGGCTAAATGCCTGAATAAATTTTGCTGAAATTAAATACAGAAACAGCTCTAGCTATAAAAAAACAGTATAGGATATCTTCAGTATGGCTGTTTATTTGTATGTACATATGTTTTTCATAACTGGACAATAATTTAATCGATTTTGATAAAATACAGTGCACTGATAGAATTCGTCATTACATAAAATATGTATTATTGTTGGTCTATAGATCTGTATGTCTTCTAATGACTAGATAAAGTCTTAAACGGTTGTGATGAAATATAGGTCAGAACTTAACATAGAGCAAAGTGCAAATGAAACAGCTATACAGGATGAAATCGATCTTGCATATTTTCGTAAATATTCATAATCTCCTGCTTTTTTAGAACAACTTTGCTAAAGTATTTATAACACAAATTGAATATATATTTATAAATAATATAAAATAATACAGAGAAAACCTTAAAAAGTGCTCGGCCAGACGGCGCCCACGCGTCCACGCGCCGCGCGCCGTACCCAGCCACGTGATGAATGGGCTATTCGGTGTATTATTTTTGAAGAATTCATATAGTTACTTATCTATAAATGACACTCGTAGTGTCGTAGGTTGTTGACTGTCAGGATAAGTTTCACTATAAAGTTTTAGAGTCGCAGCGATGTCACCTCTGCAAACTCCCCAACAATAATGCAAGTTTACATGTTCGTTACCAGTGAAAGGTATTGTTATTAAACATTTCAATATTATTTACACACGATCTTAATTTGAAAACCGTCAATATCGTAAACGTAACACTTTATAGCAAAATACTGAAATCTCTAAAACTGCGCGTCCGGTTGTTACCGCACGTGGATGGACGGACCGCTGCAGACTTGTCAGACACTGCCGGCGACCGCTACGTGCGGACCTCAGATAACAGGGTGGGCGGGTTTGGACGCACGCATCGTGTTACTAAGCTCTAGGATTGTACTTAAAACGTTTACACGCATACGTTCTGAGCTATTTTTGAAGTGAAACTTCTTTATCGGCGTATGGGAGAAATTTTATAGCAATGTAACGTTTTTCTGTTACGCGCCATCTTTATTTCTGGGTAACATTTTTCCGTTACGCGTCATATTTATTCAATGTTATTAATGTCATCGTGGCATAAACATAATTGTTACTAAGGCCACCTGTCACATACACTTTCTGTCAACACTCTAGATCTATTTACAGTTTGTATATATTACATTTTCCTATTATCTAAGTTGAAAACTTTTCAACCGACATACATGAACTATATCTCACATTCTTTCATTGAGTGACTCGATTTTATATGTAGCGTTCGATAATTTTCCTACAATTCTATATGGCTCTTTATCACATCGCATTAATTGAAAAGTTTTACCTATCACCCTTCTAGGTACATATACCATTACCAAGTCTCCTACATGAAACTCTGAACATTTCTATTTCTGAAACACAGTAGTGACGTGAAAAATAATATTTCAATTAAGTGATTAGGAAAAAAATTTTATAAAGTTATTGGCAAAAAGAATAAAAGATATTTATTCTAATTCCAGTGGATTTCTAACAGAAGTAAGTAATTAAACCTTTTTACTAATACATTCAACACGTGGGTGTGATTACGGTATTTATTTTTTTTAAGGTTATTTCAGGTTAACCTTAGTTTTTGATTGTAAATATCAGTGACTTAAGCCATTAATTACAAAAATATATAATAACGATAACAATAATAGTAATAATTCTATTATAATTAATGAAATGCTATAATCTTAGTAGCAGGAAGGTGAAATAATTGTATTATTTTTTGTATCCATGTCTATGATAATAAAAGCCTTTTGCATAAACTTTATCTAATTTAGCTTTATTCAACCAATTTCTGTGAAGTTGTAAATAGTAAATCATTTTTCGAAAAATGATGTCATAAAGAAGTTTCACTTTTTACGTGTGTACACTAATACACACACACACTTTTTTATTAGATACGGCTACCTCAATGATTATAGTTTCTTTGCCAAAGTTATTCTAAAAAAGAAAATTTTGAATATTAGCTGAAAGATGCATGATCAATTCCGTACGTTATATATAAGCCAATAATTGCTTGCATAATAATCGTTTTTTGTGGAAAAAAAAAATCGATATTTTTATTTTAAGATCTCAGTCAAGATTGGTAACGCGATCATAATCAATTTATTTGATTAGAGACAAAATAATTTGTCGAATTTACTTATTTATTCCGCAATCAACCAGTCAATTTCAAAATATAAAACAGCATTTCAAAAATGCGGTAGAAATTAGCGACTGAAATAGATTTCACGAGATTTATTTGTGTTTGTATTTATCTACTTTGCGCCTGCCGCGCCAAAACTGTAGCATCGAGTATTTATTTAAACCATCCCATCCGCATATCGGTCTTGAATTTTTTTTTTTAAACTCCTCAAGCGAATAAATCCCTTACGTAGATTTTCTATATCGTACGATTTTCAGTTGAATGCTCCACTGAGTATCGCAGTAGTCGAAGAAATTCTCTAATATACTTTTTCTAATATGGATGATATTAATAGAAAAAAATTCAATAAAACGTATTATATTATTAATAAAAAGTAGAAAAGAATAATGAAATATTTTTTCTAGTTATCGTTGAAAGAAGCACTCTAGTATAATGTAAACAGATTCGGGGGTAGAGTGCTTCAATTTTTTCCTACTTTTACCGGCAAAAGAGAGGAAAATATATTGGAAAACTTTGAAAGCTATTTCAAAATCATTATTTTTACTATTCACCATATCAAATTTCTTTTAGCATTATCTATTACAAACAAATGAGAAAATGAAATCCACTTGCCGAGTACAGTGCCTTTTTAAATGTACCGATGTCCAATTCTTGGAGGACCCGGCGTAATTTTGATACCTAATAAATGTTTTGAAAAAAAAAATTGTGTCTCATCATCCGGAGGGAGAGATATAAAACTTTGTTTATAAAAATCTTTAAACACTAACCCAGAGTAAAGATTATTTTTGACAAGTGACTGCACCTTATTTATAACGACACAACTGTTGTGTACCGTAGTGAAATAATAAATATAAAATAATTTATGGGCAACCCTTGTCTAAGGTCCCCCGCGGTTAAGACTAGCTGGGGGCCTTCTTATTTCCCGACGTCGTAGTCAACTCTGGATTGTTACTTTTCCATGCTTATATGTTTCTATTCGTAATTCTGACCTATTTTCGTAAAAAAATGTTATTTTAGATAGAAATTCCAACCTACATTCCCGTTGTTCGATAGAATTTGGCATTCGTGTCCCGAACGCCTCTTGAGATATCGGCCTTCGAGGGATATCGCACGAAGAAAATTGAATGTTTGTCTTACGGAAAAAGGGTCCTAGTATAACATTGTCGTTTAGGACATAAACCAGCTTCCTGAGCCTCTCAAGTGTTCGGAGGTCGCGAAAGAGGGCCGTATCTCCCGTCTCCGTCCCCGAGGGCCGATTGTGGCCCGGCGCACACCGCTCTTAGTGCGGACAAAGCTCTCGCTGCTTCGAGATCGTAACGCGCGTTTTACTACTCGAGCCGGCCTTTAGGGACACAACTATTTAGTGGAGGGCCCGGCACATAAACTAAATCCTATTAGTGCGCTGTATAAAATAATACGGTGTTCGCACGAATTAAGCCGACTTACGGCCTGTATCGAGGTAGTTGACTGCGTGTGCACGGTAATTTATGTAGTTATGCTAAACGCCTAGATTTCGTAATAGATCATTGGAAATTATAATCGCTTTGTATCGTATTCTTGTATAGAAAGCTACAATATCAAATAATTCGGTTCATGGATCTCGTTTACTTCTAGCACTTTCGACAAATTTGCGTGAGGAAAGAATTTATCAATAAACCAATGTAAAAAGCTTATTTTTAATAATATAAAATAAAGGTTTTTGGCCAAATTAAATTAAGGTTTTGGCCCTTATCGGTCAAATATGTAAAACTTTGACTTCGTAGACTGCCACTCACCGTCCATCTACATGCCAGTAATATGTACTTTATAAAATACAACTTTGTTGATTACATTCGAAGCCTAGATCTCCTACAGGCAAAGTTTATTTTCATTGCTATATACTGCTATTGTTGCTGCACGCATTACAGATGACATTATCATGGAAGTTGCTATCGTAAGTTGCTGGCCACCATCCCAAATAGTTCATGTAATCCAAGTTTGGAAATCGTTTTTTATTCCTAACCTCGTCACTGCAGATTTTGACTGTATTTCTGTTGTTTGTATTATCTGGCCGACTTCGCTTCCAAAGGAAGCGTCGCTGTGCATTTGCTCGAATAGATTAAGTACCTTTTGAACTCACGTCGTTTTGAGCTGGTTTGTAGAGCAATTTGGATTTTAGAAGCAACGTCTGCAAAACCGAATGTAAAATGTTGCCAAGCCCCTGCAAATAGACATAAGGCGTTGATGGTCCCGCCGCTGGCTACCCCCCACCTGCCGACCGCAGGATGAAGCAACTATCAAAGAAGAGATTGGCGTGGAAAGTATTAGGTATGATTTAAAATAAACAGTGATTTCTTTAAGTAAATAATAATCAAATTTAAAAAGTTTACGCCATTTAGAAAATAATATTTTCATAAACCTGATTACATAGACAATTAATTTTCAAATCGCACGATAAAAAATGTAAGTTTGCAATTTATGTCTGTCGATGCTTAAGTATTGAAATTAGTTTTTAATTGAAGTATTAATAGTATTGGTAATAAATATTATCTATAATTTTAATTGCTTACCAAGTCGAATGCTAAATATTTTAGACAGAGTAACGGATATTAACAATGCACGCCAGTCAGTCATTTTTCCGTAAAAAATTGAATTCTTCTAAATAATGAAATTTATACATGTTTATTGTTTCATTTTGATTCAAAAGTAATTCAACAAATACCAACATTTATTTTTGAACTAAAATAGAATTAGCAAGTGTCTAAAAGTTAAATGGAAATCCATAGTTCACTTATCAATACACGCAATATTTAAAATTCATTTCAATTAATTAGAAAAATATATAATTCATTATGGCACCGGTATGGTGATTTTTCCACGTAAAGGAGGCGCCAGTGCTGCGCCGACGCACAATTGTTATGCCCGAGAGATCGCGCGGCGGCCGCAAACCTTCACTAGCGGTTACACGAATGCCAAACGCCGAGGACTGTCATTTATGTACTCATATAGAAAGACTAACGCAATGGCATTGAATGTGTTTTATCCATTTTTACTCACGACGCAGCGAAGGTGATATGTGAGTTGTAGCGTGCGTGTTGTATGCGCTTCGCATATTTATTTATTTGTAATTATGCATGTGTGTTATCATATAACACACCTAATATAAAGTTTACAATACTACGTTACTAACGTAAGAGCGGGCGGAGATGGTGCACTTGGTGCACCACCAGATTTCAGAGTTACCTAGATCCGATGTGACAGTAGATAACATCACCCTCTCACGTCTTCATTTATATTGTGCTGTTTATAAGTTTTTGTATAACAGGACATTTTTACCTGATTTCAAAGTCCGGGTTCCTCGTGCATTTTTCTGTCTTCCATCAACTAGGGTAGTTAGTGTTCAATAAACAAATATTATTGACTTAGAAAAACTTAGGTTGTGCCTTCGATTTCGACCCGGTCACCTTTGAATCAAGTTGAGCGTCCCACCACCGAGCTACCGCCGTTTTTTTTAAATTTATAATGTAACTCTCTAAAATGACCTTAGAGGAAGGTAACGAGGCAAACGTATAAAAGACTTTCCTAGATTTTAATAAATATAACAACCGTTTAATATCTGCTTTTAGACACCGATGGTTGTGGAAACTTTACATACGAAAGTACGATAGTTTCAAAAACGTATTCAACCCGTAGGGTTTTCTGGTATCTCTGACATGAAGGACCGAATTATGCTTCACCTGATAAATATATTTTATGGTTAAAGGTTTAACCAGTAGGAGTGGCGCAAGTTAGTGAAGATCGCTCGATCACGAATGAAACTAGAATTGTGATTTGAGGAGAAGGTTTGATTTGAATGTATTTATTTGACGCTTTCACAGAAGATGTTTCGTGTGCTTTGGCTTTTATTTGTTTTCGGAGGGTGACAATTGAAAATATAGTAACTTCACAAGAAATTGTAATTCAGGTTAAATTCAAAGTCGACATTAAAACATAGTTTAGTTTAAGTATCACACAAGATCCTGGAAGATGAATATAACACTATACGGTTTTTTTTTTGATAAATAAATAAATAATGCTTTTAGAAGCTTATGTGAATATTCCCTACATTTAAATATTCCTATATCATCATCATTATCATCATATATATGAATACGCTAAGATTAAGATGTCTGCCTACCTTTTTAGAAAAAAACCTCACAAATACTCCACATAATTTTTTCATCATTTCGTAAATAATTGCTTGCTCTACCGGCATCAACAATTAAAAAAAATATTATTGCTTTTGTTTATGTAAATTAATTAATTATTAAAATTATAAATATTCTGCCTTCTGACGACTTTAATTTTAATACAACGTCAACGTGATTAACAGTCGGTAAATTTATTGTTCAAATATTTCTTCGATCTGTCATCTGAGCTTCATAATGTAATACAACAAAAAAAAGAACGTTACAAACAGTGTGCTAAATTATAAACGAATTAAACACCTGCAATAAATTTTGGTTCATTAAATTAAATTGAATGATTTATTTACATAGTATATATCACTACTTATATTTTCAAACTGTAAGTCCTTAGAAAATCAAAAACTGAAAACAATAGCAAATTGTTTTTATTGTTTTTCAAAATAGCATCCTTTGAGATCAATACATCGCTTCATTGGATGGAACCACTGAGAGAAACACTTCGCCCACCCGCACTTAGGAGTCGTTTCGCCAGCCTCTTCATATGTAGCCACTACTTCCTTGGTGTCTGTAAACCACTTTACTCAAAGTTTTTCTTTTATTTTAGGAAATAAATAAAAATCGCAATAATCCGAGATCGGGGCTGTAAGGCGGGTGAGCCAAGTATTTCTATAGCTAACATCCACAAATTCTTACTCGTTTATCTAAAGTAGTCATGATAAAGAAGAATCCTATTGCAAGATCGTTTTTCCCGAAAATTTTCCAAAACAAGAGACAAAGAATTGGTAGTGCACCAGTCTGCAGTGACCGATTTTTTTAACTTCCAAATCAATTGTTGCATAATGACCTATCATTTCCAATAAAGAGGCAACCGAAGTCTGTTATAACTTTCCTGTCGGCTTAAACAGCAACGTATGTCATAGAAAATCATTGCACGAAAATTTTCTTGTTTTAAATTCCTATTGATGTTAGACAAATAATTTTCTTTTTGCCGACAATTTGAAAAAAAATGACAGATAACTGCAATATACATAATAAGTTTGGCAAAGAGTTTCATTTTCAAATTTTTATTAAGTTTCATTATTTTACAGTATCTGTAACGGCGATTTCAGCTGTCGCCGCGTAAGCCCGCACCTCGGGTCGCTTCTCTTCACGAGCGCACGCTTCTGATTCAGCGGATTTCTTGCGGTGTGGCGGCGATTAATGATGGACAGCGTTTTCTTTCAGACTTCTTTATTCAGCCGACCTTCACAATGTGACGGTTGCGATGCAACTGTGTCGGATGCACCACTCCCATTGCATTTTATAGGTGGTGCATCCGTTGCACATGTGAGTTGCATACATTTTAATTGGGGAGGCGTGGCCATGCATTTTATTTGCATATGCATTGGCGCCAATAGCGCCCGAGACACCGATTAGCGGCCGTGCCGTAATGACGGCCGCTTTTTAAGGCCTGTCATTGGTCCTCCCCACCAAAGCACATTTTCGTATGTAACTCACACGCACATTACATTTCAAATGTTTAATTTATCAAACAAAAATTCTTAAGCAAACAACAAACAAATATTTCTCCTTAAAACTAGTCCCTACCCGGGTAATAAAAAACTATACAAAAAAACTCTTTAATAAAACACACACAAAATAAATATCAATTACAAATAATTTTTTATCAAGTCCGTATGAGACACAATACAATCTTTCAATTTACATTAGTTGCGCGGCTGTCCGTAACAGTATCTAAGTGATCAATTCTAAAAAAATATCAATATAACTTATGTAAATGTTAATAACATGGTCGTTAGATGAATTTATTGAATGTGACCACTTGCTGTAACTTAAACACGTAAATGTTTGGCTGCGTTTTTATTTATAAGTAACTCAAAAAATAATGACGTTTCCGAGAACACTCTTTTCTTATAAATATTAAAATAATGATGTGCATATGTTGTCCAAAGGACACAACGGGATTGCGTCCTTCCGACCATTATAAAGGAGAAGGGAGATATTAGGCCATAATTCTACAACAGCTCGGTCCAGTGCGATTTGAAAGACTAATTTGAAGATCCTGCTAACTTTTTACCGTTCTGTTCTCTCCGGCATTTAGATTTAGCCAAAGCGACTGACTAAAATGTCAATCTTCTCTTGGGTTAGAAGGTCCAACTTGGAAGTGCGGGCGGCCGCAGTGATTAGCGCGTTGACTTCGAACGGAACTTCGAAACGTTGGTTTCGGTTCCTGACCTTGGTCTAATCGACCAATTGAATTTGGTAGATTTTCAATTCGACCATTGGAATGGAAAATACTAGGCGATACGTGTTCGCGAACTGGAACTCGCGCTCGCTTCGTCGCAAGTGAGCGTACCGATCAGTAGGCGAAGCAGCAGTGAACGGTTAGTTTATTTAAAATGGTCTCTTTGTATTTAAAATAATAAATACAAGTAAATTACCTTTACGATTGGCCACACAAATCGCATTTATTGAACATAGAAAACCCACTATATCTAAATCACAAAAAAGCTCTGTATATCAAAAGCTAGGCGATACTTGGAACAACCTTGTTATGTTTTATGGAAAAAAATTATAATATAGTAATTTTGCCTTTTTCATAACAAATTTGACCAATAATATATTTTTTTATCCGGCCTAGCGTGAACGCTTATATACGGCGGCGGGCGCGGTATCTCGACACGTGATTGATGACTTGCGCGGGGGCGGGCGGCGCGCTGTCACTCAAGTTTTAATCAGCCCCCCCAATCCGCCCGCCCTGCACTGCGGTGAAAGCCCTTACGCCTACTTTATTCTTATCTAACTCGTGTGGGCTGAGTCCAACTTTCTTAATTTCCAAAGCATGACACACGAATGAGATTATTTGTTGGGATTCTATAGGTCTGAAATTATGTTTTTCTATTGTCACGACGTGGCCGGTTTGTATTGTTACAATTTAGTATACATGTGATGAAATAATCCATATCAGCTAATACCACGCCAAATAAATGTCATTTGACACATGAACTGTAACAATATATGGTCAGCTCAGTGAACATGACCAGTTATGGCCCCGAGGTTAAGTAACGCATGCCGTGATTGTGGGATGGATGGGTAACCGTTTCTATGTAATTTAGTATCTATCACCATCTCAAATACCTACCTTTATACTGTTCAAAACGCTTTAGCATTTAGTTCTGGCTTGAGACATGCCCTTTCGGTCACTTAGCTTGAACATATTTCTCCACCAATCCGTATTTTTCTAACTTAATGAAGCATGGCCAATGCCACTTCACAGCTGAAGTGGCATGCTTGTGTATGCTTTGAAGAGAGACGTTTCTAAGCTGATGCCTGGCGATGCCATTATCCATTGGGTAGATTAAAATGATTTGCGACTATAAACTAATTATGTCAATAATCTATTCACTCAGAAAGCGAACCTTTTCGCTTCGTAACTCCAAAGACAGTCAGTTATATTCACATTTTATGTAAAAAATTTTGGAAATTTTCTTGTTATATGAAGTAAATTAATTAGTTCGCAAGGTAATCTTATAATTAACTGAAAAACGCACTATAAATAAAATTGTTTCAAAGCTACACTATCATGTCCCGGTCATCTGAACACGTAATTTTTGAATCTTTTATCTGTATGTCTTTTTGTTGTTTAGCTTGTTCATATGAAAAATACACTATGAATAACATTCAATTTTATTTCATCGAAACCGATCCACCGAATCAAAACATATCATGCGTTCAAGTTTAAGCGAATTAAAAATTTCGGCGGCTCGCGCCACCGCGTTTAGGTGAAAATTTGTGATAAACGTTTCATGATAAAGTAATTTAACGACAGGGGGTGCGTTTTCGATGTAAAAGTACGCCTTCCTCTGACACAATTTTAACGGAATATATTCGATGGCTGAACCGGGACCGATATCGAGAGCGGAACCCGAATCGGTATCGAAAGCCGGACCGCGATTGGATTCATAGTTGAAAGGGTGATCGGACGATATGAAAGATGAAGGAATTCATTGTGTCCAAGCGGACGGAACCGCGGGCGAAAGCTGTAATACATTAAAAAAAATGGTGGCGATGCATTTGACACAATGATTCTTAGATAAAAAAATAAATAGTACTACACTATTGAAACATATCGCAAATGAGTATACGATTCGTTAGTGAACCCGTGTGGAACACACGTATCGAGCTTTTTTGTATATCCAGCTTTTTTCAAATGGGTCAAAACTGTTTTGTGGTCAATCCACGGCTCTTCAGCTCTGTCGTAAGAACTGATATGCTGATCTCGCTCTGCTTTACAAAAATATTATCGACTTTAAACGTAACGGGTCGACCAAAGCGAAGTTCATCTTTGACATCAAAATTACCGGACTGAAAACGCGGCTTGTGTTATATTATTCCCTGTTTCGTAATAAAAGTTAAAAATTTATAGAATTTCTATGTTAGATTTACTTAGTTTAATGGTCAGTAGAAAAATGTTAGAATACCGTTTTTACTTTTCATTTTTTTTTTTAAATTGTCGTTTATTTAATAGTATCAAAACTAGCCACATACAAACAGCACAACCAAAAAGATTACTTACGACTACTTTTTAGTTATGAAATACGAAAAACCTTTTTTCCCAACCTAATATAAATGTTGATCGTCATATTCTAGACTTAAAATAATTATATCTAGACAAAAATGATTGAATTACAATTCAATTATTAAAATGGTCATCATTTTTTTATCATATGAAACTGGTCTTTTAAACATTAAACAATACACATTAATAACATTATAGATAATAAAAATGATTTTTTTAAGGTTCCATAAATTAAAGTCAAATACTAGGTCTATGGTCTTTTCAAACTATAGATCAAGTTTTTTTTTTAAAGAGACATTTTTGTTGCATATTTTTTATACATTGGATACATTGGTTATGTGCTAGAATGAATAAAGCCAGTTTTGTATTCGGCTCTTGCCTACTACAACACTGGACCATCAGATACTCGAGCATCACACAATATATACGCTTTAGTGCAGTACATTCGACGATATGACGGCTAAAATATAACGTTCAGAAGAACGAGCTTTATAAGCTCAGTACTCCACTGACCGCAATCAAGGTAATAACCGCATAAAATGAAATAAAATGATTAATGGCCAGAATTTATTAAAGCGGAGCGGTGGAGCTCACCTCCCGGCACCCCACACCTGACCCAAATTTCCGATCCGGCATGATCCCCGCAAAAATGAGTAATTTCCACGAATTAATTCTTAACATAAGCTATAATTTATTATTAAGCACATAGTGATCTTGCTGCGTTTTATGTACAATCAAATGATTGCCTATTTCCTGTATATTAATTGTGAATGAATTACATTATAAGTTTATGTTGTAATTTAAATTTTGCCTGCGGATACGCACGCGTGAAAAAAATCTTTATCACAATTTAATTTCCACGAAAATCTCGATCAACTCTCGCTTTTTCCCTTTTTTAATTCTTCACCCCATATATCTCTCTCTCTTTTTATTTTTTGCTATATATATATATATATATATAACTAAATAACGTTTTATATATATATATATATATATATATATATATATATATATATATATATATATATATACAACTAAATAACGTTATATATATATATATATAACGTTATTTAGTTTTGTTTTTTACAGTAAAGAGGTTGTGTAGTAGTAGGCTGAATAATATCCCACTATATCTTAAAGTTGTTACGGCTTGTAAACTAGATTACTCATCGCAACCAAATGTATAACTATAAGCTGGTCAGATGTGTCCACAATAAAAAAAAAACATGCTAATCGGACCGGTATTTTCTGAGTTAAGTACTACCGCATGGACGGATAGACAGAAAGGTGTTGGGTTTTGCAATATGTATGGATGGACTAACGCTACTATCCAAAACCAAAATAAATAAGCTTGTTGCAAAAAGAAGTAATGTATTAATCGTTTTCAATAAATAATAACATTGCGAAGGACGGACATATGATATCCAAAAAAAAGTACATTAAAACACCAACATTTTTTTATAGTTTACAAGATTAAAAATAAAATTCGACTATCAAAGCGAAAAGAGTGTCCACCATTTTCGGTGGATACTCTCAAAACGATCATCCGATTTGGATACAAGATTCAGATGATCGCTTTTGCTACACATTTATCGAATGAAGCATTGCGATGGAGTAATGTTTAATTATTCAGACCGTTAGAGTTCACTTAAAACTGTTTCGGAATTTTGAAAAAAAAAATGTACAATTTTCTGGAATATTTTCTCTGTATGTCGAAAGAAAATTAAAGGAAAAAGAAACAAGAAATGCGAGAAGTGGGTTTTAGCAACATTTAAGGTAGAACTGTCATAGAAAAGTTTGATAAAAAGCTAGCCGCGAGGCGAACTCGAGTGTTAGTGTTCATTATTATACCTTTTATCATATAATTTTTATATATTATTTTACAAATTTCATTAGCCCATAGAAATTAATGAAATTAGAAAATATCAATGTAGCGAAATGCAGACGAACAATGGTTATTTTTTAATTTTTAGATTTTCTAGTGGTCACTTTCATAAATTTAAGCTCGACGATAACCACTTCCAAACAACGTACACATTTTGTACTGAGCTTTCATTAGACGCTACACGAATTAAACAATGCCTTTTCACTTTTTACCCGCTCATAGACAATCGCTTTCTATAACTACACCGTATTTCCATCGTCTACACGCATCTGGATTGGGAACACCATAAATAATGTAATTGTAAATAAAATAATGTATCCAGATAGTTTTCATGGGAATATATTTCAATTTAAATGAAACGTGTGTCATAAAAGCAAGATTTACATCGACGATTGGAATGCGCACGCAGACAAGCGCCGCGACGCGGGCGAAAAACTCGTTATGAACCTATCTACAGTACAACGCACGAATCCCTGCCGCTGTGAAGTTAGTCACTAAAGCGTCGCAATGGCTTAAAATAGGAACACGGGGGTGAAGAAGGAAGGGCCGGGAAGCGTTGAACCTGCGCATTGTATTATTCACAGGCAATACAGAGCGACAAAGTTTCGTGCATTGTACTGTAAAAGTTGTATGACGTAATTGATTGCTAACTTTTGTCCGGGGCTCCGCTTAGTCAAAATTCTCAACGCGTATCCGTGTTAATAGAGAATTTTGATGGAAAATTTCAATTTAATTAATTAATTATGTCAAATTTAACAAACTTTTTGAGAAAACCAAATGTGCTAGGTACATCATTTTTTTAATTGATACAAAATGTATTTGTACTTCGCGTAAAGTATTTTAAATTTATGAAAAAACGTATTATACTCGTAGTTGGTTGTGTATGTTGTTATAATAAAAATGTATGTTAAGGTGGCTATATTCAAAATTTATATCTGTTACTTCTCAAAACAATAATTTTGCTGCGATTAATAATTTCTCTAGTTAATATCTTATCTAAACTTAATCTTAAATAATTTTCACAAATCACTAACATTTGTAGACTACCAAGTAAAAGTTTAGTCAAGTTCTAATTTTAAATTGTGCATGTAATTAAACTTAGTCGTTTCTTGTGTTATATTAATCAACCAAGGAATTTATGAGCTTCTTTAATATCAATGACAAACATTTATTTTGTGAAAAATACAGATTATTGAAATTATACTTATTCAGGCACATTACAGACAAATCACGTATAATTTTTAGAGCATCCCCAAATATGTGTTCTGTTTCGGCAACATTGTAACAGAATGAAGTTGATCATTAGCTTATCCGGGCTAACTTTACTCGTACGTCAAATCCCAGACTGCAGACGTAGATAAAACGGTTAAGTTTAGCTTCGCATGCGCACAGCGTATAGTGTAGATACTGGTACTTCTATGTAACTATATGTACACTCGAATTATATGTAAAATGTATAAAAAAATAACCATGTGCATGTGCTCCTGAAGAACAGAGAATACTGATTGATGATTTTACATAGAACAGATATAGTGAACATTTTTTTCAATAAATAGGAAATAATTTTGTTTGTGACCGTCTCCTCATTATCCTGCTATATATATAGTTATTAATTGCTATCTGTATTAACACGACAAAGAGGTATAATTCCTGACATATATACATAAATAGATGTATACACACATATTTCTATTTATGAATTACAAAAATAATAACCATTAATTCCAGGTTTTTGTAACATATTTAGGTGTCGTATCAAAGCAAGAATTTTGCGTTGACTATTTTATTGATAACCTCCCCCCCCTTTCCCACGGTCTTTATTTGTTGCTTTAGTGCTGTTTATTGAGTACACGCTAGTTGGACCCTCGCTGCGCAAGGGCCGATCAGTGTCGACGCGGCTTTTGCACAAAAATAACGCTGCACGTTCAGTCGTTGACCGGACGTCCAACGAAGTGGTCTAATTTCGGTGACACCGAAAACAAATATGACAGCTCATAACTTACGCGGTTGCCCCACCTGACCGTAAGAGAATTATTTGGCAGGGCGTCCGCTTGCATAATCTAGAGCCGTAGTCGACTACCGTTTGTATTTACGCACCGGTATCTGGTAACCGAATGGTGGGCTTTTGTCTTCGAAGCAAAAGATACTAGGTTCAATACTTGACTGTGGGCGAATTAACAAATGAGTTTTTAAACTAATCGCTCCGTAATTTGAAAAGCACGTTCATCCGTTAGTTCCGCATGATGTCATCGTATTGGTGGCAATAAGCAATATGGCATATGGATATTTTTAACACCCCACAAACGGCACAGGACCAGCGTGCAACGATCCAAGTCTAGTATCCATTTCTAGTGAAGTACAAATCATACTGTGTGTCCGTTATAAGATATGTAATTTCTGTTACAGTTCGCTTACATTTATGTATGAGACTGTCGAAAGTAATTGGAAGAAGACACTCATATCTGCTGTAACTCAAATCTTACACATTCGAATCCATTTTGACGAGTATGGGAAGCTATTACACACTACAGTATAAAGCATCAAACTCTGCTGCTGTGAAGTTAGTCACGAAAGCGTCGCAATGGCGTAAAATAGAAAAGTGGGAGCGAAGGCCGAAGAGTCGGGGAGCGTAGTACCTGCGCATCACATAATTCGCAGGCAATTCGGAGCGGCAGTTTCGTGTGTTGTACTGCACACTCTACTACGGCTTAAACGGCCGAATGTAGTTGGACAAGTGGTGCGGTAACGTCACGTTCGTCTTGACCCTGCGTGTATTCTAAAGGACTGCGTGTCATCATCTATTTTGTATATGGCGCATAATAGACGCCATGTTGTTTAATTCTTCTAAAAAAAATATATTAAACAAACGATCTCGATCGTATAATCTCACTGGTTGTCAGTTGCGGTTTTTGTCTAACTGCAATACAGATAAATTCTTATCACGATTATTTCCGATGTCGAATCCAACTAACGTTCTCTTTCTTACTTCCCGTTTTTAATCCGATTCTGATCGATTTATTGAACAACGTCCCCGTAATCGTGGCATAGCCATCTGTCCTCGGATGGAGGCCGTTCGCAAACTCGTCAGCGGTAACTAATTTGCCATCAATCGGTATTTAATTGACACCAAATCGTTTTACTGTTTCCGCGAAATTTTACAAAAGAAAAATTCGCACCCCTTTGCCGCTCGATATACCGATTTCGCAAAATATTCGGCGAGTGAATCGAATCGAATACCGTATCTGCAACATGCAAATTGTATAATTCATGTTACGTTTCGCTACGATTTACGTGTAACAAAACCGTGCGTGTTGCAAGATTGAAAAAAATCTACTGGTGTGTAATCAATTAATTATAACTTCGGTAAAAAGTCGCATCTTACAAAATATCTAGTATTTACATTACAAAGAACAGCGACCATCTCACAGCAGCCACACCACCAAAAGCTTCTAGGCCAAGAACGCGTGCGTGGTTTTTGAAAATGTTAGTGTTGAAAATCCAATATGGCAGTATGCGTTTAAAGAACCACACTTCAAAAGGAACGCCCTGTATTCGACTCCTTTCTTTGTTCTATGATGTCGTAATTTATATTTTGTATATTCACGCAAATGTACGCATGTGCATGCACACACACAACATACAATGAAAACGAAGTTCCACAGCATTGTAAGACATTTGATGAAAGTGCATTGGTTAGATGAAGTAGTACGAATACGCGATGGTTTATGCTAAACTAATTTTATTGTTACTAGGTATGGACACGGACATCATAACCTATGGTTATTTTTGAAAACTCCACTTATCATAATATAACTGAAATTTCTAATTTATTTTCGAAAGACATTATATAGATACTTTCCATAAATATTAAGTTGTTTAAATTGTTCTCGTAGCTTGTGAGTTGACTATGATAGGAAACGAATTTGCTTAAAAACTCAAAAAAAAAATCAAAAAGTAATTATATGATATTAAATAATAATTTGTATCGTTTTCACCATGATCCATAAAACATATCAATTGTTGTGCCGCTCAATCATTATAACCTAGATTTTAATACCTAAATTCTTTTTCGATTTTTGATTTAACATGTGAAAAAATATCTAAAGAAAGATATTAATGAAACCTTCTGTTAAAGCGACATAATTGGAATTGTGGTAGGGCAATATTATTAACTTGACTGGAGCACAAAAATGGGCCTGCTCGATCTGTAATATACTTATAGAATGCAGACGTGAAATAGTAGCTTCCGCTGGTGCATTTCGTCCAGTGAGTGAGAATTCCGGTGGCCCAGTCCCCCCTCTCCGTCTCTTCTAAGAAGCCGACAACGCACTGGTGACTCCTCCGGGGTCACCAGCACGTTACTTGTTTGTCTCTCGACTTTGCTATGTACAAAAAAAACTCAACAAATGCAATATAAATATGGAAATATCAAAAAATAAAGCTCTCTGTTTGAGATCCTAACAAATTGACACAGTCTACTTTGCGCATGCTTGATTTTTTAGAGTTCCATATGTGTACATACATCATATATCTAGTGGCATACGTATATCAGTTGACATTTATATCATTCTGGTTTCTTAATAAGCGTGTGAAAATAGATGCAGAGCGCTTCATGCTAGGGCTGTACAATTTAGCCGGCTAAGCCGGTTAAAAAAGTTAACCTAGCTAATTAGCTGGCTAACTGCTCGGCTAAGCCAGTTAACCGAAATTAGCTAGGCTAATTAGCTAAAAGCTAAACTGGCTAATTAGCTAATTTTATATTCTGTGAAATACTCATGTTATGGAGTATTGAAAAAATTTTTTTTCGAATTTGACAAAATTAATTTGAATTTAGCGCTTTAAGTAAAAGCACAACATGGCGGTACTCAAAAGTATTTAGTACGTTTTATTGGCAATAGGTGTGTACCATAGCGTTTCTTTTTTTAAATCCTCTGTCAGTATATATTTTTGAAATAGATCCATATATATATTTCATTCATTTAAGTTTCTTGTCGTACAACAATATTACTCAGTTAATTATTTAAAAATGTCCTTACTGTGGAAACATTTCACTAATATTTCGAGTGGAGTGGCTCAATGTAAATATTGCCTTCGGCAATATAATACGAAAAAAAACTACAGTATCATTAAAATATCATCTTAGTGTGAAACACCCAGAAAAATATCAACCCACAACTTCTATCAACGATGAGTCTAATTCTGATTCTGAGTAAGTAAATTTTGATTTCTCTTTGGTTTTTGATGTACTTAATAAATAAGTTATGGCTTAATGAAAATTAAAGTAGCATTTCTATCCGTCTTCTTAAAAAATTAATTACTATACACAATTTTTGTATTTGATAGGTCCGAAGCTGAAAGTGGTCCAAGTACGCAAAAAAGGGTAAACAAACGAGCTAGACTAACTATACCTAGAAAAGAGTATTATAGTCGTAATGTAAGTAAACTTTTCTATAAATTGATTAGACTTTGCATAAATTGAATCATTTGAAATTGATTTTTTTGAACAGGATTTAGTAGAGGAACAAATACTAACAAATTCTATTTTACAGAATCCTAAATCAGAAGCAATAACTATGTCCCTGGTGAAAATGATTGCAGTGGATATGCTACCATTGTCATTTGTAGAAGGGCCTGGGCTATTACAGTTTCTTCACACTGTTTGTCCCGACTATACGGTACCGAGCAGAACAGTTATCAGAGATCGTCTGCAAGGATTATATGATGCTGTGAGAAATAAATTATTGTTAACTTTAAATAAATTTCCACATGTAGCCATAACAACCGATGGATGGTCATCGCGTTCTAATTGTTCATTTGTAACTATTACTGTCCATGGTGTTGATGAACAGTGGAATCTGTGCTCTTTACTTTGGACACATTAGAAATGTTGGAAACCATACTGCCACAAACACATATAATTACCTGGTTAAAGCTTTGAATAATTGGAATCTTTATGAAAAAGTAATTGCAGTGGTACATGATAATGCTCGGTACATTGTTGCTGCTATACGAGACAATTGGAAATCTGATGACGATATTGAGATGAGTGTCCGTTGTTCTTGTCACTCTTTACAATGTTCTGTAGAAACGGCGTTAAAAGAATGTCATTTGAAAGATTGTTTGCAGAAGGTCTCTGCCATAGTTGGTCACTTCAAACACTCGAATAAAGCGACTACAGCTTTGGAAAATGCTCAAAAAAAAATTAACTTGCCAATTCATCGTTTAATAAGCCATTCTCCAACACGTTGGAACTCTGCTTATGAGATGGTCGAACGTCTTGTTGAACAGCGTGACGCTGTTGAAAGTGTTTTATTGGATAAAGAGATAACAACTACAGAAAAAATGAAAAAATATTATTAAATAATTCTGATTGGACCTATTTAGAAGAAATCATCAAGATTTTTAAGCCGTTCGAGGTTGCGTCAAGATTAATGTCTACTGAAAATCAGTCAACTCTCTATGGTACGGCCAACCATATATTCATTGTTAAACAAATTTTTAGAGCAGCAAGATGATGATACCGAAAATATTATCTTAATCAAAGAAACTCTTGAAGAAGAATTGAAAAATCGTTTTCTGAGTAATTCAGATGTTACTTCCTGTGGGCTGGCATCTTATTTAGATCCACGGTAATAATTTTCAAGTTTTAATGATAACTGACCAGGTTGACCGTTTTTTTACAATTTTATCAATTCTCACTATGTTGTATATTATAGGTACAAAGATTTAGCAAACGAGGAAGAAACGTATCGAAACAAAATTAAGGAAAAATTAATGGACATAACAGAGAGAATTAACGTAAATGAACCTGATTCGAGTAAAAATCAATGAGAGAGAGATTTAGATTTTCTTTTCGATCCTGTTCGCAGTTTGTCTGGAAATGTACAGAGGATGGCAAGTCTTGAAGGCCAAACTGCTATTGAGAAATAAATGCTCAAATACGATCGAGAGCCTACAATTCCCAAGGCAGACAATCCATTACTTTGGTGGAACTCAAAAAGGAATAAATATCCTATCTTGGCAAATTTCGCCAGAAAATTTTTGGGCATTCCCTCTTCAAGCACACCTTCAGAAAGGGTTTTTTCGAATGCAGGCAATGTAAATTCTGCTAAAAGAAGTTGTCTGTCATCAGAAACTGCAAACATACTAATCTTTTTATATCAAAATAGAGATATTATTGACAATCTGGATTAAAAAATTTACATGTTCATCGATTGTTAATTAAATTAAATTATAAGTTGTTGTTATTGACGTTAAATACTGATAAATAAATTTATTTTATATCGAATTTTTCCTATTAACTGTTAAAAACACAAATATTTTAAAAAAACATAAAATTAGCTAATTAGCCGGTTTAGCTTTTGGCTAATTAGCCTGGCTAATTTCGGTTAACTGGCTTAGCCGAGCAGTTAGCCAGCTAATTAGCTAGGTTAACTTTTTTAACCGGCTTAGCCGGCTAAATTGTACAGCCCTACTTCATGCTTATAATAACTTCTGGACGTCTTAAACGATTTATTTATTTTTGTCCTTTTGTTGCTAAAATGTATATTAACCTACATGTATATAATATAATATGCAATGTTGAATAATTTTTGCAATTAAAGTATTAT
The DNA here is from genome assembly GCA_005406025.1 of Eumeta japonica. Lineage (NCBI taxonomy): Eukaryota > Metazoa > Arthropoda > Insecta > Lepidoptera > Psychidae > Eumeta > Eumeta japonica. The sequence goes on along the minus strand of BGZK01000655.1, from coordinate 89,515 downwards.
ATAATAAAATTAATATTGATGTAGTAATTATATTATACCTACTGTATGTATATTCGGATGTTTATATTGTAATATTTTCGAGCTTTTCTAGTTGGAAAATAGTGAAATGTTATGGAGTTGGCCTACATGATGAACCATTTGCACATTTTTTAGACTGTTATAGTGTGTAGTTTTGGGATAATCTTTAATTAACACGGTTAGTAATGAGTTGGATTAAAAGAAATGAATTATATTTTTAGGTTGATTTATAGATTTTAAAAATTTTGATCAAAATTGATTCAAGGTGACGGTCATACGGGCTTTTTTGTCTTGCATTAGGCTAAGACAACGATTATAAGCTTTCTTTTTACGTACGAGTTGGTTACGTACACGAGCTTATAAATAGAACTAATAGGATGAATTAAGTGAATGAAATCAACATAATCAAAACCCCTTCGTAATACCAATGTTGCGACAATCACCTCGATATATCGTTGCATTTGCGATTTGTCGGATTAAATATGTATCTAATATTAAAGTTGCTGTTTGTATTGTACCACAACGTACGCATTGATCGTACATTTTTCATTGGGATTGCTTCGAGTTTATGAAAAGTTTTTATTTAAAGAAGCATTTCGAGGGATTTACTATTTTTAATATGATTAATATTAAATAGAAATTTCGTATTTGTGATATTTCCCACGAAGCAATTTTAACCTTTCTTTCAATTGCGTTAAGACGTCAAGTTAACTTGAATAGAAAATAAATGCTTTTATAAAGCGAAAATGTCAGGAGCTCTCAAGCTGACAAAAGTTCTTTAAACTTTTATAAAGGTTGAGAGAACTCTCGGAAAGTTGATTATCAGCCTTCACAAAGTTAACGATAATATTTGTAAAATATTAGCGTAAATAGTAGACAACTATAAGGTGAAGATTTATATCTGACATTAATAGCTCGCACAGATTGTCGCAATGGATGACAGCTTTTTTTTTTCTCTAATCAAAATCGATTGCTCTTTTCCCATGAAGTCGGCGCGACCTCATGCGTAATACAAATGATGTAAATGCTTAAATTGTTTCTTCAAGCTAGTCTACGTTTTCTAACAAACGTATAAATAAAGATGTAGATTTATTTGGACAGTGTCCGTTTTCTTTTCGACACATCTAAGATGTTGCTACTGCAGACAAAAATCGCCCAATAGGAAATCAATTGGTGTTTAATAATATGAATTTTATTTGTTATTAGGAACTAAACACGGTCATTTACCGAACAGTATAAGATAAAAAAAATAAAGGAATTCATTGTATGTCCGCTAGAGAAGAGCCGGAAGCACCGCTAGTTATTAATAAATATATTGGGGGTTTTATTTGAAGTTTTCGTTTTGGCAAATGTTGGTCACTTTTAATTTGGATATTCGACAAAACTGAAATTCAAATGGGGAAACTGCACAAACGGAATATATGCGGAACATAGATTATATTGAACGTCACTTTCGTCCAATAAAGTTTTCGGTTTCCCTCAAGTCGCGCCCGAAGTTGTTTTACCTCAAAAAACCGTCCATTATAGACTTCCACTGATTTGTTTCAAGCGTAAAGGCCGCTGATTGAAGTTAGCAACGAGTCTAGCGAATCTGCAGTCCAAGAAAGCTTTCGTGATATTCGAAGAATTCGAGAAAAATGACGGTATCAGAAAGTAAAACAGCTCTAATATAAATCATAACAGCGCCGTATAATTTACACTTGCCCCTAATAATTGCACTTATGCACGTTAAAGCGAACTATATTGCGGGTCGTAGGCGTAGGCATTGCGTTTTATGAATCGACGTTGTGAGCCAACGTATAAGTCATAGGAGTACAGTACAATGCGCGAGACTCTGCCGTATTGAATTGCCTGTGAATAATGCAATGCGCAGGTTTAACGATTCCTCCTTCTCCCCCGCATTCGTATTTTACGCCATTGCGGCGCTTTCGTGACTAAGTTCACAGCGGCAGAGTTTCAAGCGTTGTACTGTACAGTTCTATATTCTATGCGACACCCAAAGGAAAATCTAAACAAAACAAGCTATTGTAAAAATGTATCTATTTAAAAAGTTGTAATCGTTGTGTTCAATGTTACAGATATAATTACAGTTACATTGTAATTATTTCTGTAACACTGAACACAATAAGCATAAAAATTGGAGTTATTGATCTGGCTGTATTATAATAAAGGGCAGTTAGGTTGTTATATTGAAATGACTTTCGAAATTAGAGGCTTTGAAATTCTGGGAGCAATAGAATGTGGAATTTATTCATTGTTTTTGATATGATTATTTCAATTTGCCACCGAAAAATTTAACTTATTTTTTTGATTCTATGGATACTTTTTAATATATAAATGTCAAAAATATTAATTAAAATCGAACCCTATCGGTGTTGCCCTATAATTATTATTTCCCTGAATTTTTTGAAAATATAGTTACCATAAGAACTGTGGCAGATGGTTCGTCATGAATCTATACACTTTATCCATACGTGGACGAAAGTCGTCGGCCACACGGCGCTCGCGTCGCTAGTACGTATCACGCAACACGTTTTGGCGCGAGTGCGCGCGCCGACCGGCCGGCCTCGACCCAGTGCCGCGCGTGCGCGTGTGCGTTTCTCCTTCATTCAGATCGCGATTTTAATTAAAACCCACACGACGTTATTTATTATTATTATGTCTATGATCGTACCTTTTTCTCTAAGTCAGAATAATTACCCTTTACCGTAACGTCCCCGTGTATGTTGTGGATCGTAGATCCACAACATATTTTGTTTGTTTTTTTTTTGGAAAGTAAATGAATATTGATAAATCTATAGAACTTGAGATTAAATGGGTGACGAATCTGTTTGAATATAATAAAAAAAAAATAAAGCTATTGCATAGCATTTTTTATCAACTAATGCGATTATAATTATTAATTTATTTATGCAGTATTTTTTTTTCTTTGATATTAATTCAAGTTTTTCATCACTTTCTTCATTAATAAATGCACTTTGTTTATTCATATTTAAAACACTTTATACACAAATTTTACGCGTATAGCTATTCACCAGCAACTGCTATTCACTGTTGTACATAGGTACACCTGTGTATACATATATACCTACATGTATACTTACGGGGCATATGCGGTAGTGTGGCATTATAAAGATGTGATAGATACCTATACACCTATATACTTTCTTACAAACAGCGGCTTACGTATTCGTTCGATTTCAGAGCAGTTTGTCTCGATCCGTGCGAGCTTCTTGCAGTCGTACCATATACATACACGTTAAGCGAACGCTCGGCCGAGCTACATGGTAGGTGGAGTGGGGGGTGTTAGGTTTTATTTTCGTTACAGAATTTCTTGATTCGGTCGTCGTGCTCAAAGCCCGCGATAAAAGCTATGCAATAGCTTAATAATTGTTTGGAATACAAAGAAAATAATTGAAGGGGAAGATTAAAAGAGCTAAAATGTTGGAATAAAAGATAGCAATATTAGAAAAATATCGTTATTTTATGAAGAAGAAAAGCGATAAAATGTCAGAGTTAAAGAGAATAAAAGGAGCTTTAAGCTCCAAGCGAATATTTTTATTAGCGACTCCAAAGATTTCACAATATAATTTACCCAAACTAAGAAAAATGATCCATAATCAAGGCTAACTTTTTGATATTATAATTTTACACTTTTGGTGTATAAATTACGTGAAAGATGTATAGTGTCCAATTTAGGCACAACGTATAGTTATTAGTAGGGATAGCACAAAGTTAGCTTTTACTAACAGAATTACCGTATAAAATTGACAAACTATATGGTTACAAATAACGATACGTCAAACTTAGCTGTTACTTATATCCATTTATACCTCTGAAGGGTTTACATTTGTATGGCATAAATTTATTGTAATACGTGGATACAAGAAAGGATAGGTTAAAATTAGCTGCTTATAACAATCAATTCCTCTTAACCGACTTACTGTTTTGCCATATTTAGTTGTCAGCAACGATATACAAATAACAGATGCGGTCTCTTGCTGTAGGTCTCATAAACCAGCTCAGAGTCGCTCGATGCCATGGTAGGAGCTACGCTCGGGGTTCCTCTACGAGATCAGATGCGATACTAGGTAACCAGAAATGAATAGTTTATAGAATCAGCAAGTCGAAGTGGCAATAGAGAAACCGCATCGCTTGTAGTACCGAAGACGGCTGGGGATAAAAAATTGTCGGGTGGCAACAATTTACTGGATCTGGTGGGATGGAAGGGCCCCCACAAGGCGCTCGGAGAGCGACCTAGTGAACATTAAGGGCCGATGTTACTTACAGGTGACCTTATATCGCATATCGTGGAGGTCTAGAGGGGAGATTTACATCCAAGGGAGTACGTCCAAGGGACTTTTGAAATTCCTGACACTGTTGTAACTGATAGATTATTGTGTAGAATAAATGCTGCAAACACAAAACCTACATTTTTATAGAATAGTATTTTTGGCTGTTGTAGGGGTCACAATTCGTCTATTTTATTATGGACAATTTAGAGTTATAAGGTTTTCTCAATTGTAAACTATTCTAATGTACATCTTCGGTCATTTGCGCCCTCATTTTAAAGACGCAAGTACATTAAAACGTTGGGTACTACAGCGTTACTACTAGTCATTATAGTTGTAAAAAATAACACTTTTTCAAAATTAAAACTTCTTTAATAGAATTTGTTTACGATTGCGTTGTACACTGTGTTCTTTGTCTGCAGAAAAAAGTTCTAGTTTTCATGTATTTCTTTGAGTACGGTATATATTATATTTTTTTGTATGAACCAAGTACTGGATTAATAAAATATATTTATAAGAGGTACTATAAGTAAATATACGCTTAGAATTTTCACCGTGACGATATTACCGTGGACGTCCACGCACGTCCTCTCATACCGTGACGATATCGTGGGAGTCCGGCTCCCCTGTGAAACCGTCACAGTATTTTTGCGATGTAGCGCGTAGCTACAAGGATTCGTATGGGATGTGCGCGTCACGCGTCCGCGCTCCCCCGCCTCCCGCCGCTTGGGCCCAAGCATTCCTGTCGCAATTCGGTACACTAACTTTTCGTGGTCCTTCCTTAGTTATTATTATTATTTTTTTAATTTAATTATATTATTACTTTTTTAATAGTTAAAAATAGCATTTAATTATGTTATTACTTTAATCGAACGAGAAGAGACCAGACTTTGTTTGCGTGATAATAAATAAAAAATTGAATGGTTTAAATTATCTTTCAGTTTTCATATATTGTATAGAATGTTCCTTATATTAATATTTCATGTAATATTTCACTTTTAGCAACAGATGCTGCGAAAGTGTCCTTTTAATTTATGTCTTTTTACGTCTTAAATACAGTGAATATAGGAGACGCAGCCATGGCCAGTTATTGACCAGAGCGTCCGCAGTCTTCTAATATACTGCACAAACGAACGTCCATGGCATGAAAATTATAAAAGCGACTTTATTGTGGACGTCGACGTCCACGATAACGTGGCGTGCAGATTTATGAAAACGACCAATTCGTCTATGATCTCGTTAAGTATATTGACCTTTGTTCCGTTATAATCCACTTTTTTGCTAAGCGTTGATATCTATTTCTAAAAATCATCGCTATAGAGTTTGACTTCTTGCTCTTAAGACTACCAGTCCTGTAATAAATGTGACTTCCTGCATCGCTTTAGTTCGTATTAGTTCCTAGAACTAGATCGACTACTATGCGTATTTTATATTTCCTAATTGCAATATTTGTCCATCAACGAAATTCGGCTGATCCCATAGTACATAAATACTAGCGGCCACTCACCCGCTTCGCTAGAGGTTAGGGTTACTAAAGAATATAAAAAATGGTAGGAAGTATAATGTATAGTAAAAATATATTACCTAAAGCAGTGGCGTAGCTAAAGGGAGGCGGCGGGGGCGGCCGGCACCGAGTGCCACCTATTTAGGGGTGACACTCGAGTTCACCCAATCGAGAATTGTGGATTCACAAATAAATACACAACAAAATAATCTTAACCATACATTAGGCCTTCTTAACTTAATTAAATTATAAGTGGAATTAATTGTATAACTGTGAAAGATTGCGTAACTGCTACTTGTATTTTAAGGGGTGACTCTACGATATCCGCCCCAGGAGCCACCCATGTAAGCTACGCCACTGACCTAAAGCTATCTAGAAAAGATTCCACGTCTAATGATCAAAGTACTATATCGATAACTACATTAATTTTTAACCGATTCCTGTGTAAAGAAAAATGGTTTAATTGTGTCTATGTATTTTTTTCTTTTCTTAAGGATATATCGTAGAAAATACGAAGAAGCCAGATGAAAACTTAAAATCTTGTAAATTATCTCAATCGTCCCATCGGATCGGAATTGGAAAATTCCTTTATAAATGACCTCCAGTGCTTCCATTAGCGTCGTGGAGCAAAACACATAATCTAATAAATATATTAGCCGAAATAATCATTCAAGTACTGGAAGCATATAAATGAAGCAATACATTTCATATATATGCGGACCAAGCCGCGGGAGGAAAGGTTGTATGTAATATAGTGAATGACAATAAATACCATGATGAGCGAAATAAGTATTTTTTTACCTCCCATGAATATTGTAATGACAATGTTCATTGTAAGTATGTACTAAAAAAAGCATTTATCGTAAACGCTGTTCTGCCTGCAGATGGACTAATAAGGCTTTTTGTGAATGATATTGATTCTTGAAGTCGTACAGCTATATTTATTTTAATTAACGCTTAAAGTTATTGTTGTAAACCTTTTGATTGCGAAGTAGATAAAAAGATTTCTTATAGTAGTTTTGTAAACATATGTGTTGCACAGGTAGGAGGTTAACAAAGCGAAATACGAAATGGAGAAGCACAAACGAAAATACTACATATTAAACAATTTACTCGATTTTGCCTTAATGCTACGCAACACATACGTCTAATGAGGTTCTGTTCAGTATAGCGAATAAATACTAAAATGGATAAAGTTTAGTTAGAATTTCACACAATTTACACGACGTTCCATATGTGATTCACTATTACACTTTGCTAAATAAACAAGACGTGACTTGCTTCTTAATTATTAGTGAATAATGTATATACATGTATTCACGATGTATTTTTCTTTGCCATAATATTATTACCTGAATTTCATAGATTACTATTCATGAATTGGTCCCATTCGCCATAAAATATAATTTTTCAGATTTTATAGTACAGTATAAATTTGTAGTTAAGGATCTCGGTATTCTCTTTGATAATAAGTTTAACTTGCTGCTACATTTTGATTACATTGTCAAAAAAGGATAATAAGCTCTTTGGGTTCGTTGCCAGGTTTACAATAGAATTCAAGAAGTATTACAGTTTTTTGAGTATTTATTATAGCTTTATTAGAAGTGTCTTGAAAAATGATAGCTCAATATGATCTTCTCACTATAATACTCCTCTTTTCCTTTTTCCGTGCATTATCAATTTAATTGTTTGAGGTTGGCCCTCTTCTTTTAAAGACGCCAAGATATTCTATCTTGGGTTGTCTTTTCTTCGACTTGTGCTCGCTCCATGTCCTTGGCAACGGTTGTCCAGCACGTGGCTTGTAGTCTCCCTCTGCCCCTTTTCTTCTCTGGCACAACAAGACCTTTCTCACAATTGATTCCTTATCCCGCCTCATCACGTGACCAAACAATGTCATACGATTTTCACACAATTTATCCACAACAGGAGCGACTTTAAAAGATCCTATTGTATACTTATTCCGTACTTTATCAAACCTCGTAACCCTCGCCGTCTGACGGAACATCCACATTTCATTTGTGCGCATTTTCTGCTCATGTTGTTTCTTAACAGCCCAGCACTCGGCGTCGTATCTCATTGTTGGTCTTACTGCAGTTTTATAGATCTTGCCCTTAAGCTGTAACGATATTTTCGGATCACATAGAATTCCTGAAAGGCTTCTCCGTTTAAGCCATGCCGTGTTGACTTTATAGATCTAGCATTTGCGGCAAGTATAAATCCTAGATTTTTAAATTGATGTATTTTGGGTAATAGTTGTCCATAAATGGATATGATTGTATTGCCCGGCGTGGGAGGATCGCAAAAAACTGCAATGTAGATGTTCCGTCTTCGGTCTGCTGATATGGAGGCCGTTACCTTCAAACGCACGCTTTCATTTCTGAAGGGTGGTTTGCAATCTGTCGGCACATTTGTCTATGAGGACAATGTTATCTGCATACAGGAGGCACTAAGAAAGGCACGTTTGTATGTGCCAGATAAAATTATCCATGGACAGATGAAAAAGAAACGGGCTGAGTGCGGAGCCCTGTTGCACTCCTACTTCCATACTGAACGGTTTGCTAAATCCAACCAGACTTCTCACTTGAGAGCTGATGCGAATGCGAACGTACATATCTTGCACTGGGATAATATAGTGTTCCGGTATTTGTTGAGCCCTCATGGCTTGCCAAACTAACTTGCACGGTATTTGATCAAAGCCTTCTCGAGGTCTATAAACACTAGATGAAGGTCCTCTTTGCTACCCTGATGTTTTTCCATGAAGATTCTAACAGTTTTAATTACGTCTGTCGTGGATTACCCGGCACAAAACCACGTTGATTTTCGGATATAGACGTAAGTCGGCTAAGGCAGATATTATGGACATCTTCCTAGACCTTTAAGGTATGCGACATGAGTTTAATTCCTCTATAATTAGTACTGTCACTGATGTCACCCTTATTTTTGTAGAAGGGTACAACGTAACTGTGACGCTATGACTCTAAGATCTCCATAGAGATAAAAACAGCATTGAAGAGTTTTGTAAGCCATTCTACTGCAATAGGGCCAAATACCTTCTATAAACCTGGTGGTATGTTGTCGAGCCCAACAGCCTTGTGATTGTTCATTTTTCTTAGCGCTGTTCCAACCTCATCTATGCTTATATTATATAGGGGTCCAGAAGTCCTGGGGATGTCTTCTAATGGTTAGCTAGGAAATTCTTCGTTGAGTAAGTTATAATAATATATGCCCCAGCGATCGTTGATTTGGGCGTTTTTCATTAATTTCGTTCCTTATTATCTTTGATGTATTTATTAATTTTGATATCCAGCCCTGTCTTGTGTCGTCGTTTTGCAAGTTTGAAACTTATTTATCACTGGCCGCGTTTTCAAGTTTAGAATAAAATAATTTCCGCGCGGCTGTTTTATTTTGTGCGACTTTACGTTTAGCCATTTTTTAGCGTTTTTGTACTGCATGTGGTCTTCTTCCAGCCTAGAGTTGTGCCATTGCTCGAAATGCTGATCTTTATTCTCCAGTCTTTGACTTCTTGATATCACAATGTCGGGTCTTTGTTGTTGCTCGTTCTACCCTTAGGTATTTCGAGTGCCATTTCAGCTTCCGTTTCGCATTTATTTTCAAATATGGACCACATATCTTCAGCGCTGATGTCATTACGTTCCATATCTTATCGTTATGTTATATAGTTTACTTATCAGTCCATTTCCTCTTTCGAAGCTAAGCAAGTGCCACTTTATTCTCGGGATTTTAATGTATGTTTTATGGTTTTCAGTAATCTTATACAACCAAATAGGATCCTGTGTTGCATGGTCTGTGCCTCGCCTAGTATCACCTGGCAGTCTTTAAAAGTTTTGAGTAACGGTCTGATGTTAAATTTGAAGTTAATATATGATTGCTTGTCTTTACTTTTATAGATTATAAGATGCTCTGTTTTTTCTTTAAAGAAAGTATTAACAAGAGCCAGATTATGTCTTACACAGAAATCCAATATTTTTTCACCATCTTTGTTAATAGAAATGGTTCTTTCTTAGAAACTTAGCCTACAAGGAGATCATGGACCAATTTGGGTACGGATCCAAATTGGCCTATGATCTCCTTGTGAACTAAATTGTCAAAGCCTACATGTCCATTTAGGTCGCCGCCGATATATTTGGTTTCTTTAGAGGAAAATGAGTTAAATAGTTCATCGCAATCATCCCAAAATGCCTGCTTTTCACTGTCGGCACCGCCAGTTTGTGGCGTAAACACCGAAACGATATTCAGGGGTGGTGGATTGTCCATGGCTAACTTTACAGCTATAATTCGATCACTCTTTCTATCGATGTTATAGATTCGCTGTTTGAGGTTTGAATCTAGTACCACAGCTACTCCATTTCGGTTGTTGGTAATACCATGATATAATAGTTGACAGCCGAGTCCTAGATCCCTTTATTTTGATCCTTTCCATTTGATGTCTTGCAGGCAGCGTATGTTATTTTGTCGCGCATGCTGTACTTTTGCTAGCTTGTGGCTGCGTCCAGTAAGAGTTACTAGGTTCCACGTGTCTAATCTAATTTGGGACTATACAACCTGCATATGCGACATTGCATGGTTGTTATTTCTTTCGTCGCTTCCGGGGGACGCCTTAGCACATTCTTCCTTGTCCGCTTTTGTTGCATTTACGTCGCCAACGTCGTTTCCGGCGTACGCTCTAGTTGTTATCGTTCTCTTTATTATTGCCTTTTTCATATTAATGAGCAGAAGGTATTTGACTATAAGTTTTTACGGCTGGTTGTCACCTGACGTCGAGGCTGTATGTTACTGGTAAGACGTGGACTTTGCCGTTGCTCCTATGCCTTAGGACTCGTTCGTTTTCACCCTTCTGAGCAATCCAGTCTAAATGCACAGCACTCCAGAGACCTCAACTTCAGGCATCTTGAAGAAGCTCTCTCGAAGAAGGTGTTTAATAACGAAGTGTCCTTCTCCGAAGGTCCCCCTTTTAGTCGCCTTTTACGACAAGCAGGAGATATCGTAGGCCTATTCTATACCGAGCCTACGCGGCCCTTCTCACTATAATACCTAGATTAAACAAATTGAAAGCGATCAAAGAAAGTGTAATAATATCTTGTCTTTTCTTCAAAATCTTGGCCGCTTCTTCCCTGACTATTGTCAAAGATGCTCTATGTTTAAAGTCAATCACTGGAAACACGTCGCAGGCAAATATATTTAACTTGTCTACACAAAATTGTACACTTCTCGATAGACTCGTCTACGTTATTATCATTACCGAATTTTAATAGTCTTCATAAACTTCGAACATTCAGGACATTTTCATTGAAAAACAATACGTCCTTATACAATCCTATAATCAGAATAACCCGTCTGTACAGCGACCTAACCGCCGACGTTGACACGGAAGCTGATTTCCATTTGTTTGTTTGCCGACTTGATTTGCAGATATACGATATCTTATTTCGGTAATGTGGATTATTTGTGCTTTTTTTGTACTTTTTTTTTATTTAGTTTATTTTTTTATGGGTACCTTAATTCTAAGCATGCTATGTATACATAGTTAAGGATTACGGTCTATATCAAATTGTATATGTATCATAGCTTTCCATATAATTTTATAATGATTTTAATCTACTGCACTTTGAGATAAATAAATAAATATTTACCACCCTAAGAGCTCAAAGTTACGTAACGCTATTTAACAACTATTAAAGCTCTCCTGTACGTCTTAATTCTGTTCTATATCTCTTTTGTATCGTCATAGAAGAACCTACGCCTATAATTAGTTACGCCAATTCAAGGGTATATAGCATGCTATAACTCTTAACTCTTAGCGCTTGTCATAAAATAAAATAAAATAAAATAAATAAAATAAAAGCCTTTATTTGACCAAGCTAAATCTACATTTTTCTATTTATACTTAATTTCTTTGAATTACTTATTATTTGTTAGGTATTTATACTTTAATTAATCCTAAATTACACTATTTTCTAGTTTTATATTTTTATTGTTTTTCTTCTATATACTAAGCTAGGTCCCCAGTTGGGTAAAGGCCTCCTCCAAAGACGCCCACTCCTCTCTATCCTGCGCTAATTGCCACCAGTTTGAGTCTAGCGCTTGTCATAACCTCAAGATTATTTTAGCGCTTCAATACATGTTTTGTAATTTAATAAAATAATTAATACAGCGCTTAATGCTAGTTGGGAAGCTACCTACGGGGTATTACCATCGATGTTGCACAAATGCACACACGCGTTGAACATCGCAAGATTAGCATTAAGGTTTTCTTTGAGGTATTTAACTGTTATGAAAGGTCGAAAGCTCAACTTTGAAAATCGCATGAAAGGTTAGTTTCTCAAAAAATATTAAACGAGCCTGTACAGAGCACTATCCCACGTTAGAGCCACAGAGCGCCGTCGGTTATTGCTCTGACCTTCCTTCCTCTGCCCACCGACTCAGTGGCGTTCAAGTGGCGTGAAAATTATCGGAAAACCATTGCGGGAAAGTTTGCGACGACAATTCGTCCTCCATTAATTTGTTTTGAAGAAGGGAAAGTAAATTTGGGTCGTCGTCGCTGATCATCCGTTATGGCTGCGGCGCAAACCGGGGACTGTTCAAAACTGCCGTAAATAAAAACGAGATCGACGCCGTCAAATTTCAAACTACTGGACTAGGACATCTTTGGATTTCTATAAAGATGTCCTTCAGTAGTTTGAAATTTAAACACACACACACATATATATATATATATATGTTCCTATTGCGATTGATAACGTAAAGTTTATTGGCATTTAATAGCGTTTTTGTTATTGTTTATTTTGTTTATGTGTCAGGTTTGTCCTACTGCTTTGTATCTATTTGTATCAAATCCATCAATATAATTAATGTAATCACAAAGTCCACAGCTGACGGTTTAATTTTCTTGCTTAATCGTCCTTGGTCGCCGTACCTTCTTATTTGAAAGCAAAGCTTTTACTCACTGACCATCATCGTTTTATGGTGTTTGTAAACCATACATGTTAGTCGACTAAGTAAAGTCTCAAATTCATTCAGAGGGCTCTGTGTGCGCCTATTCAATAAGGTTCCTGTAGATATACAAGATTTACCCCTACATAAATTTAAGAGTGTTATTAAACAATCACTCAGTAAAAAAGGGTTCTATGCTATTTCTGAATATTTAGAAGACAAAATCAATGGGCATAATTCGACCTCTTACCGGGCTGTCCTAATGATTCCGTATTTGTTTTGTTATGTATGCAAATTAGAAAAGAGCTACCCTTAAGTTTCTTGCTCGTTCTTCTTGAGGGAAAACTGCCTTCCGAACGAGCAGTAAAGTGTAAATTCGTAAAATAATATGACGTATTTCAAGTGTTATTTTGTAACCTATGAAATAAAGATATTTTGAATTTTGAATTTTTTTTTGAATACGAAGCTTATACTATAAACTTCATAAGTCTCCGGGAAAACAAGTCTATGAACACAAATATTAATTACTTAATTAATGAAACTCGTAAATTCAGAGCTTAATTCTTTAGGTTTTTTTCCTTTTCATAATATTATTTTTTTACGCAATATTTTGTGTAAAATTTCTATAACCTCATTACGCAAATTTTCTAAACTTCAGCAATATAAAATACTAGCTTTTGTCCGAAGCTCCGCCCGCATAGACAATTTGTTTTGAATAGGATTTGCAGAAAATGCATTCTTAGTGAGCGTCTACGTCCCGAAAAGGGTAACTTTGCCAAAGTTCAAGTCAATCGGCCCTATAGTTTTGGAGATCTCGCGATAAGTCAGTCAGTCAGTGGTATTTTCATAATACAGTTGTAATCAAAACATGTAATATGTATAATTTTAAGTAATGTATATTTACGTAAATTGAAAATTGACCATTTCGGCTGCGACGTGTGCGTCCAAATTCTAAGTGTGATAACTTAATGACAAAATTAAATAAACAAATAATTTTTATTAATTTACAATGAAAATTGCTATTCAAAGTGTTATCTGTGTTGTTCAGGGCTGTAATAAAATATACATTTTTTTTTTCATCTTTTCTTTTAATACCATCCCAAAATTTTTTTGAGCCTTATATTTGAACTTGTCTAGTTACAGTTTCATCAAAAGAAAAGATTAAGCTGTTGAATTAACTGCCATGATTTGAAATACATCTATTTTTTCAAATCTCTAGTCTAAGATTAGGCATATTAATTAAGCCGCGCCTTCATGGCAATTTCCAATAAAGCTTTTAGTATTTTCGAAAAATTCCAAGAATTATACTTTATGGTATTATGTTCGAAAATCCAGTAGGTATGTGATTATATGGGTGTGTGAAGATGCGTCGTGTACACTAAATATTTAAAAAGATTTCTTGGCCATTCATAATTGGTACACTTTTGGAATTTATAAGTGCATAGATTTCAAGAAAGCCTGTTTTTTTAAAATTCGTCCCAAAATAATTCGATCCATGTATAATAAAACCCAGTCAGATTTATAGTTCAGAAAACAACGTCAAATTCCGTAATGTCAATTTGAAGAAGTTGATACGTTCAAAAGTTATCATCGTCCGATTAATTCCAAAATCTCATCAAATTTAATGTTTAATTTAATTATTTTATGCTGTTTATTAATAAACTGTAACGATCAGCATCGAATTCTGAAAGAATCGATAAATTTCCATCGATTCTTTCAACAATATGATCAGTAAAAAGAAAAACGATGTTAATTTTTTTTTTCTTTTTTCAATCGACTTAACATTCATCAATTCCAAAGTGGATTAAATTTTAGATTACGATAAATAGCTTCAATTCGTCCAAACGATTTAAATTAGTCAATTCATTCAAAAGATATCGTTGCAAAATAAATTCATAAAATTAAGTGTCAAATTTTATGAACGCGCAAGCTGAAGTAGCAACGAGTCGAAAGCACAGCTAGTCGAATATAAATTGTTATTTATTATTGTACTGCTACTAGTGATTACATTCAGGTTTTTTTAAAAAAATAACATTTACTGTATAAAATTGTTTTTTTTTCTGTAGTTTTTCAAATGTTTTTTCAGTAAGACTTCGAAAAAAAAAGATTTTTTTAATTTCGGCCACAGTCCGAGCTCTTAATCCTAATCCCCTAATGCTTCCAATTCCGATACTATTACCGGTCACAATTGGGATTTGTACGAAGCCAAATCAAATGCTAGTATCAGAATAAAAGTTCACTCGGGGGACAGTGTAGCTTTTTATTAGTGTAAGAATACAAATATGAAATACTACAAATACGCGGATGAAGTGAGCGACAGATACTTAAATAGATCACATGAAAACTTTCCTCATGAAAAACACTACGTGTGTCAAGTTCGGCGATAATCAGTCAAACGGTGTTGGAGTTTAGCGATCTGTATAGATAAAAACATCCATTTTTATGTATTCAGATACGTACATTTAATGTTATTGTATCCCGAACTTTTGTGAGGTTTTCATGATGATATCCGATCGCGACGACCTTAGCCCGTCCGAAAACGAATACAACTCGTCCACCAGACAGCCGCACCGGCGGTCCCGACACCAGCTAGACTCCGCCCGCGACACGGACACTGGAGGCCGATCCTGCAAGCTTAAAACGGCTCATCACTATCGCCGCGACGTGCAAACTACGTCAGGATGCGAATGGTTGCCGCCGCGCGACCTCGCTCGACTTAACTTTGACGTCATAACGCGATACCCATTGAATCGTCTAAGTTTGCAGAATTGCCCGCAGACGCACGGACGTCCCGCCGTCGCCGTCGCCGCGTTATAACGCGGGTCCCGCTCTCGCTCACCGCGCCCGCCGTCCGCGGCCCCGCGGGCGCGCGCCGGTGACGTAACCTCTTAACGCGGTCCTCGTTCTGTATGTTTGTGCTCCGACGTCCTGGAATCTTATCGCTTCGACCCAGATAATTGAGTTGGCGGTAATGTATATGAAAGTCGGATATGCGATATGCCGGGAGACTTGTTGTGTTTGGGCTCCTACATATCGTTGCAGAGGGGTGATAAGTTCGCGTAATAATATCTAATGGTATCCCAGGTTAAATAGATTTTAATTAGGGTCCAATGAGTCTCTTAACATGGGGTGCGGGACTATTGATAAAGTTAAGACCGAAATCGAGATTGAAATCAGATTCGGAATCAAAAATAGGCATCACGGAGAGAGACTTTATTGTAGATGATCTGAAGAGAATTTTTGAAATCGTTATTATTAATACAAAAATCCGAACAAGTGCGAATAAGACTCATACCTAAGGGTTCCGTACACACTTATTATGTATGTAGATATTGTATCCATCAATAGTCTCAATGATTTTTGTTTTTTTTTTCATACCGACACTGACCAGATATTGGTTCCAGGAATTCTGAAACTTTTCCTTTTTTTCTAAACTCTTTTGCTGGTGCATTTTTTTACATATATTTTTACATTTTGAGGCTGTTTTTGAGACTATTTTTCTATCCAGCTATACATTTGCGAAATATTCAACTTTAAAATGGTGATTTTTGTTAGAGGTGAGTATCCTCCTTCCCTAGCTTGAAAAGTCTGAAAAAATTGATGGTATTACATATAACGGATTTAAAGTGAGTCCATCACGCCTAAGTCAGCGCTGTTAGTTTTAGAGTAATAGGCAATATACCCACTTGTTAATCTAGGCGAATAAAGTGTTAATACCCATTCCGTGCGAAAAACATGAAAAAAGTATAATAACGTACTTTTTTCAAATTTAGTCCATTTCTTTGTAGTAAGGACTACGGAACCCTACACTGAGCATGATCCGACGTGTCGGTTTTTTTAAAATACCTAATGAACGTCGGTATATCGCTCGCATTGTGCAAAGACCGAAATCATATATTTTTTGAAACAAAAATTTAGTCACGTATATGTTCGTTTTACAAAAATATATTCAATATATATAAAATCTATTTTATAAAAAAATACTTCTTTTTATTGTAAACTGTCAAACTAACAACAATTCACAAAGCGATCAATGAATGCCGGACGAGGCTATAAAATACAGGGACTCTCGCAGCCAACTCGCATAGATCTTTATAGATAGTCGGCCGCTATTCAAACTAGTGCAATAAAAGTGGGATCAATTCGATATTCGTGGAAGACGGAACGTAGAACTTTCGCTATCGCTGTCATAAAGCGACTTTTAAGCTGATTTTTTTTATAGCTCTCGGGCACTATCCGACTGCTTTATAGTCGCGGAGGTCGCGGTTCGTACATCTGTTACGGGCTCGCTACTTGTAAACGTTACGAGTCGTTGCTGTGAAATGTTACGAGATAGTAAGTGTTGTGTAGTGAACGGTGTATAGCAAAAGTGTCCAGTCTGAAAATTGAGTTTTGCAGTTGATAATTCTTAGTTACATATCACTACGCGTACGAGATGTACAGATGTTCGTTTTCAAATCTACACACGTGTTAGGCTCGTATCGTCCCACTGAAGAATCATACTAGCTTAGCGGTACTAGCCACTAGCAATGTTCATCCATGCCGGCCCAGCGTGGCTCGGGGACTACTGACGGTGTTTATGATGGATGCAGTGGTGACATATAGAATCGAAGGCTTCGAAGGTATAGGAAGAAACGTTCTCTAAATTCAGTACAAAAGCAACTTCTAATTTTCCGGAATCAGGATTCGAACACGACACTTTTGATTTATAGGCGATTTATTGGACACCACCATCCCAATTATAATTCAATGCAGGAAAATTTCGAGTTGTTCTCAATGATTACAACACAGTACCCAAATTTGATTATGTGGTATCGAAGAACTATTAAAATTGCATTATTTTTGGAGACAACCGCCTATTGTTGACCTCAAATTAAAATTGTCTAATAACTCTTGGTCGATAAGGAGCGATGCAATCGTTTCTTGAATATTTTTTATAACCTCACGGTACACTCCTCAGGTGCGGTGTTCACTCGTGTACGTACACCCTCAAAGTGTGGATTCGCTGACGATGTCGGTCTCCACCGATTTCTAGTGGCAACGTGGAATAAACAGATATGCTTGAGTTTCAGAAAGACTCGTCGGCACAGGCTAGTTACCGAACCCACATCTTAGCTGTTTCCATTAGCTTGAATGGCTGTAAAATAACAAAAACTTAAATACAAACTGCCGTTTAGACGGAGATATTTTTACCTAATGCAAATAATATAAGCCATACGTTAGTTACTGCGAGAAAAAGATAGCAAATAATATATATACAGTTTAGAGTACAGTTGTTCTTAAGTTGATTACAATTTATTTTCCTTTGTTTTGTTTCATATAATTTACATTTTTTTTCATCCGAAAGCGTACTAATCAATATTAATTAATAAGTCTGTAATCCTACCACTATTTTAAATTTGAAGTTACAAAATAGCCCGACATACATAGGAATGTCTTACGTCATCCTTGTATATAGTTTACGAGATCGTACCATATTTGCTATTATATTTCAACGAAGCTGAAGTGCATCGAGTCTGTTAAGAGGGATTATAATTAAAAATATTGGCAAAGTAAAAAGTTAAAAACTAGCTTTTGCATTATTAAAAAAAAACTAAAAAGTTTATATACAAATTTATTTCGATTAAAAATATTTCACACATTTTAATTATGGTAGACATTAAAGTTCCTTCTTTTTCGTCAAACCCATTCCATTACCTGACTACAAAAACCGGTACAGGTGAAACTAAATAAAAGCTTGTAAAGAACAAAAAATCTTTCTTACGCGTTGATTTTCATTTTATTGAAACAGTGACGACTGATATTTCGATGTAAATCTTAAAGCGATTATAAGAAAATGTAAAATATTATTACATAAATAAAATAAGGATTATGCGGATTTGTCCAATAAAGTAAATATTATTAATCGCCAATGAATACAGCAAGGAAACAAGATCATGCCAGAGATTTCAAATCTACTCAACAAGTAATAACATTCACCTTTTACCCGAATCAAACGTATCCTGCGCGCGATCCTCGCTGGATTTTTTCCACAGCGGCCGGACATTCCATTAGATTCGGACGAATTGCGGCAACCCTTCACATATGCCGGCGATCCTTCGAGAATACCCTTAGCGCGAGAGCCTCTCGCCGCGCAATGATTTCAGCCGGGGTATGTAGCCGCAGAAAGAAAATCCTCTTTGCGGGAGAAAGCCGAGATCTAGATGGATCCGGCTCGAGAATGGGAAAAAGATGACTTCGGAACGACTACCACCTGCGTTCTACTTGAATACGTGACATGTTTTTTTCTTATTTGTTATCAGAGATGTTGAGGCAAATCAAAATCTTTATCGGTCTATACAAGTCTAACATATTAATATAATAATAATAATATACAGTTACGCCTATTTCTCAGAAGGGTAAGTAGAGACTACAGGGCACTATCTTTACGTATCTCTCTTGCTTCTCTAACATCCATCAATGTTTTCATGCAAGCTCGTCGATCTCAGCTTCTTAATATTTGGCCCTTTTTTAATATGCCACCCATATGGTCTGCACAGAATTTTCTAGGGCGACCCTTGTCGGCACACATCCATCACACATATTCGCTGTATAGATTTGTCTTGTCAGTCTACTTTCATTCATCCTTTCCAGATGGCCAAACCATCGCAACATACCTTTTTCTACTCTAGTCTTCAAAAACCACAGCATCCTCTGACATCACAGTTACTACATCTATCTTTCAAAGACGCTCCATTCGTACTAAGTAAAGATCGCATCTCCACCACATTGATTCTACTTTCTTTTTCTTCTGCCGTACCCAGCTTTCACTACCGTATAAGCTTATTGATCAGAGCTCAATTATGGATTATCAAACACGCTGGCCGTGAAACATCGAAATTATTTGCTAGAAACTGATTGCGGATAATATAGGGAGAGTAACAGAAAACAGTAGGACTATTTTCCAAAATTTTAACTATTTATTTGTTTGTACACGCTAATCTCCAATACTATTAGACGAGTTTTCACGAAATTTTCATAGGTAACTTGAGTATACGCTGAGGCAATATATAAGATTAATTCATGAAAATTGGGTCACGGAAATTAAGGTAATATTTCAAAATAATCTCCAGTATACAAAGTCATTATAAATTAAATATACACCAGCTGTTCCCATATTTAAATTTATTCTCTTTTTACACTTCAAATTTGAAATTTCTTCTCCAATTTTAATGCTTCCTACACTATTTAAAATTTCCAAGTTCTACTCACGATGTAGCCATAAGAGTAAAAAGTATTTAATAACTAAGCAGAGGCTACAGTACTTATTTGATCTCCAGTATTAATTTTCTGATAATTTTAATTCAGACATCGTATTTCATTCCAGGAGTGATACTATTTGATTTATAAAATCGTAATAAAATAATTGTCATAGTATGGCAATAATTAAAATCCAATATGGCGCCTAATGGAAGCCATATTAAAACTACGACAAAAAATAGTGGCATAACATAACATTAGGTCATGAAACACAAGAACGATGGTGATTGAATGGTCAGCGAATTGTCTTCGATTCAGAAAGTACTAGATTCGGACCTGACTGTTTATTAACCAATTAATCAATGAGTTTTTACCTTAAATTAGAGATCATTCATTCGTGGCGTGATGTCGACCTCAGACGTTACCACGGCATTGGTGTCAATTTGTACTATTGTCGTATATGAGAAGAGTATATTATTGTTATTTTTCATTGATAATATGTAAGTAAGACCTTAAATGAGTAATTAAAAAACTTTATTGTACGTATATTGAAAAAAAAATACGTGCCGTATAATTATTACTACACTAGTTATTGTTCGCGGTCCCGCTCGCGTCATATAGGCTTAGGAAAATTCCTTAACTGCATATGAGGATTCTAATACATGAAATTGGATGGAGAGTCGAGCTTATTACCGAGTTGTTTATGAATCAAGATTTAAACCTGGCCTATAAGTTTAAGGAAAACACAGTTCTTATTATCAAATCAATACATACATTACGTTTCGCAGGCTAAAATATTGTTCCCTTGGTATATATTCACTGGTATATATTTTACAACACGTATTAATGAAATAAATGACTAAATTAATTGAGTATGATTGCTTATTTAATTTATTTTTCGTCATAATAATTATTATAACCACTAGTGAGATAATTTTTTTTTTATCTCACTAGTGGTTGCCCATCTCCGATTTTATAGTACGCATGCAAAAATATTAACGATTTCAATACAGTGGACGACGGCCGCATCATAAATACTAGGAAAACATGTTAAAGGTATTGAGTATTAGGTATTTGTTTACGAGTGACGATATTTTTTTTTTTATAATAGAATGCCTAAGGTGTACCTTAGTGAATAAAATGAGTACTGAAAATTATACATCGCTCGTTCAGCGATGCAACACTTAATTCATGGTAAACGCGTTTTAATTTCGAATAAGACTGTACAATATACGTCTAAGTCTAATCTAAGCAATGAAACTTTAATCTAAACTCTATTGAGAATAAAGTCAGTTCATTATTTACCCTGTAACTTGATCCCGTTTGTGTGGGCATCGAATTCAAGTAAATTAGGACGGTTTATAAATTGGCCAGCTTTGTTTAAAATCCCAAGCATTTATAGCCTTAGTTCTTATAATGGATATATAGCTTGGATACAGCTTTTTCATCCAACACGCGAAGGGTTTAAGCATTAATCTATATTCAGCTTTTAATACTTCTAATTTATCTGTAACAGCTTACTCGACGTTATTGTATAATATTAAAGTGGGCTAGTGGAATTGCGTGTTGGTCGGCCACGAATACAACATGGAAGGCTGTAATTTTTAAACACACGCCAAAACCTTTTCAAATAGCACATTTTATTCATTGCTACAGACTGCCAGCTATAAAGTCAAAAAATAAAAATTTTACAATAAAATTAGAGACCCGCAGCTACTAGTTAAACCACTCGTGCAATAAGTAATTATTATGACGAAAAATAAAATAATTAAGCAATCATACTCAATTAATATAATTATTAATTTCAGTGGTACATATTGTGAATGATGTAACAGTGAATGTATAGTGAATAGCATTTTAGCCTGCGAGGGTACTTGTAAAGATTTATCGCTTCAACTCACTCACATCTTTTAGTTGTACACTTACAGCTATTACACTCTTCTAAATGAAAATACAAATGTTCGTTTGTTCAAAATCTTAAATCTTTGTAAGTTCTCCAACGATTTGCTTTGAATACGCTACATTGCATTCGAAAACGCGCATGTTTTTGTATACCTACTAACATTTGTTCCCGACTTAGTCGGCTTATTTGTATTATTGAATAGAACTAAACATCGATTTTAATGTTTTTTCACTCATGGAAAAGTAATATAACGTGTATTTTATTGTGATACTGGCATTTTCTTCGACTTCGTCCAAATCGGAGTCATTGACCGGTAGCAAAAACTGAAAACGGGACGGAAAACAGAATCGAGAGCCGGGAGCGGGCCCGAAATCGAGAATGGTATCGCGGTCGAATCGAATGTGGGACCGAGATTCATGAGCTTGACCAGAACTGCGGTCGGGAGTAATGCGAGGATCAGAATTGAGAGCGGGACTCAGGTTGGATTGACTGCAAGATTGATCAATATAAAAGAAGGAATGTATTCTACATTTACGCGGGCGAAGCTACGGGCGGGAAGCTAGTATGTATGACATATAGTATATTTACGTAAAATATTTATACAATAAGTCAGACGATCACGTAGGAGCTTATTACGGTAAAAGAAATAATTCCTTTTCCTCTTACCGATTTAATGTGCGGCTATATATCTCTAGGAGACGACATTACAGCAAGTAAGCAACATTAGTTAGATTGCTTCGGTGGAAGTTAACTAAATAGCTTCCTTTTGCAACGAACACAAAGGGTAATAAATCGGTCAAGTGCGACTTGGCGATAAGCATGTTTATTGCGTCTCATGTTATATGCATATTTTTGAAGTTTTTTTTTTTGACATTAGTTTATAATATCTAATACGGTGATATATGAAGATCTACCACATTTTGGTATTACAATTTTAAACTTAGTTGCCATAGACCCTACGATTATAGACAATGTAGAGTAGCGTCCCCAAATAACACAGTATTTATTTGCACGCTTAGTTATAACTTTGCAGGATAATGTTGTCCGTCTCTTTAATATGACATCAAAATGAATCGGCCGAAACTGTTTTCGCATTCAAATAGCATCTATAAACATAAAAGTGTGTCGTAAAAATGCCAAGTTGTAGTCGTTTGTCTATTTTCTATACGTTAATCTGTATAACTATTTAACAATCTGAAGATTTGAAAGTCATTAATTTAATTTAATTTTGTCGGCTACGGTTATTGTTTGCTTTGTTAAAGCGAGCGATTAGATTTTAGGAGATAGTGGGAGGGGAAGAAGAAGATATGGTGTCAAAAGGTGAGATAGAGCGGAAGCAAACGTAAGAGAGATTGTCAACAATCCCATTGTAATTTTATGATTAATTATATTTATTTAATATAAGAAAGACATAGTAATTTAAAACGAACGATAGGGTTTTTACACTGCATCTATTCTCAGTACTATATCCTCTTATTACAACATCACAAATATATAATTTGTGACTATGTTTAATTGCTTGTAACTGATCCATTAAGCGAAAACGGTTAGGCGGATTTCTTTGAAATTTAGTATACACGTAGAATAGGTTCTGGATCATAAGTATTGATAATCTACGAGTTTATTTTCTACTACTGTATTCCTGTGAAATAATTTACAAGAAACCGGAACCGATATCGATATGGAGAGCAATAGCGCGATTGGAAAAGGATGGGACTGCGATAGGGAACAAGACCGAATCGGAACAAACTGTGAAATTGGTACTTAAACCGAAAACTTATTGGGATCGTCATCGATAATAACAAGGTTATCCGATAGAGGAAATAGGGAATTAATGTTACTTATATAACGTACAATTAATGTCCACGAGTGCGGAGCCGGGGGAAAAAGCTAGTCAATTATAAAACGAAGAAATTATTGCTTAAGATTCTTTGTTACCGCTTTCTTTCTGCGGACTGACGTTGTAGCACAGACTCTCGCCTGCGACATGCAGTAAAATGCAGCGCAACACGCAACCCACCGCTGACCCTCGGATCTGTTCTTCCGCTACGAATTGAATATTGATCCGAGAGGATTGACAGACATCGAGCATATAAGCGAGTGTCATTTTCCTATTTATTTTAACCGATTAATTAGTTACAATTTCTGCTTAGTTTCATGCCAATTAGGCACATCTTTAGGAACATACAGACAGTCACATCCACCAGGGCGTCAGGAATGTTAAAACCACCGGCAGATGCGCTTCCAGCCACCTCTCCTGATGCTTCGTCATGCAGCAGACGTCGTAGCACAGCATTTCCCTCTCAATGTGAGCGGTTCATAAATAATTCATGACTCTACTACTTATGTATACAGACGACTTCACTATTATCTTTCTCAATTAAATGAGCTTTCATTAAACTAATACGAAGGAATGTTTCAAGTACATCATCGTCTACAGTAAAAGTTATATAATACGAAGTATGTATCATATCAGGCGATTTCGCTTATGTCGGGGGTTTACCTCTTAACCGACTTCAAAAAAGGAGGAATTTCTTAATTCGTTTGTATTTTTTTTGTGTCTATTTTACACGAAATGTTCATTAATTTCAAGGCAAATTTCACTTAGCATAAAACATTTGCTGTATAATAATTTACTTAACCTAATTGCAGTATATACTGATACGTAAGTTTTTGAATCTTCTGAAGCCTTTTTCTACTAAAACGTCAGATGCAAATCTTTATATTCCAAATCGACGACGGCGCGTGAGGCGGGACGGCGCACAAACAAACTCGCATTGACGGGCACCAACTCTAAAAAAACAACGAGTGTGCTTTAGACCATAGGACTGAAGTAAAACTTCTTTAGCTCCACATATATTTATATAATAAATACTAGTAAAAAATAAAAATAAATAATCTATTCAAAAATACTAATTTATCAACGAAAGCCCATATTAAATTTAAATATTTGTAGAAAATTAATATATGTATATACATATATATTCTTTCATTATCGGTATATACTTTCATTATCGGTACGAAATAATCAAGAAATCACCGTTCGCGTAACGCTAGCAAACTCGCAAACGAACCAATGACTGAGATGCATACATATATATTTCATGCACCGGCTACGAGAGGAAGAGAGAAAGAAAATGTGCACACGTACTGCACTCTCTTGCTCCCACAGTAATATACGAAACGCACCTTCTCTCTTTCTATCTTCACTGACTTACATCTCCCTCTCAACTGCCGTTCGCCTCGCCCGGTCACACTTTTCGTAACGCTCTCGTCACGCATTCACCAGCTTACTCCCCAAGTCAAGCGCGCGTAAAGAAGTTTTACTTCAAAGAATATTTATTAAATAGGTATTGTGAATATTTAGTGGGTAAAAACTTTATGTCTCTTTTCAAAGATTTGAAAATTATTGATAACTTTTTCGTATACCCCCATACGAGTTGGAGTTGGAGAGGGTTTGGTTCTTCCAAAATTTAGTTTGTCGTACGCCACGCCGCCCGAATGGGACTGGCTGTTATTTGAGAATTTCGGCTACCTACTATCTAGAATATAATATAAAACGTAATGGTTGAATGTATAACATGTACCTCTCCGGTCTATGGTATGGAGAGACATTGATTTCTCGTTCGTCTCTTATCTTTGATTTTCCTTCATTCCTTTCCTTGTCGTTTTACACCCCTTTCGGCGACTTTCAGAAGCACGGCCGTGATTCAGACAGACGGACAGTCAGTCATGCCGATACAGGGACGCCCCCATGAATCGTGTACCTATCATCACCTATTTAGTCACGCTAAAGAAGGAAAGGACCGGCCGGCCCTATAAAGAGTTCAATTAAATATGCAGTACCCGATGGGCATTTTATTTGTAATCCTAAACTGCCCCTAATGGGCTCGAATGGCGCCGCCCCGGCTTTACGGCCGTGCGTCGGCAATAAACGTTGTTTAACGGTGCTCCGAGTGAGCGCGGGCGAAAACGGCGACGAGCTCTTTGCGTGTTCCTAACTTTAACTATGTAACGTATCGCATGTGGGTTGGTGTTAATTTTGTATTTGTCAAGATATAAGGTATATGAGATCATATCTTGTAATACGTTTTGTAAAAATATAATACCTAGATGCCCATGTACGTGGGCAACCGAGATTCGAGTTGGTGTGGAAATATGATAATTTCCCAAGTTCTATATATGTATTTACGAACAGTAAACATATAAATAGACAACATACATGTGTAATATTATATCTAAAATATAACTACGTATTTTATTTGTCTACTGCTTTAGTTTGTCATCAGAATTCCTTATGAGTCGTTTTTGAAATGGTCGTGTAACGTTTGTTGACTTAAATTAATAAGGTTCTATACAGTTGTGTTTTACAAAAGAAATACATATTGAAGTGGCTTGGGAAAGGGTTGAATGAAAGTATATTGACGTGAAAAACGTATTGGCAAATACTCGCGATGGAGAGGTTAGTAAGGGGCGCCCTACAAAGTTTTATCAATATATGTATATGTATCACTTTGGTGACGAAAGTATTAACTTGAAAAAAAAAAAATGTTAAACGTTTCCACATCGATCGGTCAAAGTCGTGTATTGATGCGTTCAGTACTTTTCAAATGAATCGTAAACGAAAAAGAATCATTTTCTTTATTTATACATATTACGATATCAGACATAATAATTCCATTCTGTGAAAATTTCTTCTAGCTGCCTATTACGGGTAAAAGATCACCATGAGACAGACAGACAGACAGCGTAAGGAAACCTAAATACTACAAAATCCTAAGAATCGTAAGAAATAGAATTTTGTATAAGAATTCTAAAATATATATCACGAGATAAGAACCATGTTTCAAGGTCATTCCTTAGGTTGGCAGTGGACCAATTTGTATATGAGGGGCTGTTTGTAAAGAATCAAAGTTTAGGCTGGTAAAGTTGGATGAACTTTTTGCATGGCCTTTTTAATGCTCTTCTCATTAAAAGTGGGTATTTCATTAGTGCAATACGAACAACAGAGGCAAAGCCGGGTCACCTGTCGTACTGTCATAAAATATTAGCTTCAGCACGCGACTCCACCCACATGAATACAGATTGAACTCCTTCATCTTGTATATCGACAGATCACACTCTCATCATCATACCATATCATAAAAGGACACACACACACACAAATATCGGCCGCTAAACCCGTTCTCATCTCTGAACCAGACTCTGCTCTCGATGCCGATTTGTCCCACTCTCGATTCCGATTCTTGTCCCGCCCTCGATTCTGGTTCCGCTGTCAATTCTGATTTCGGTACTGCTCCTCATTCCGATTTCAGTAATCCAAATTATGTTCTATATGGGAGAAAGCATTTCTAGAATCTGTAATAGTACAAATATGCAGGTGAAGTCAAGGCGCATTGTTAATAATCTTAATTTACTTAGGAAGCTCCTTATTTCTGTAGGAATTTTTAAAATCCGTTTTTTGAACCTATTTTAAAAGTTCTTTCACTATAGGATAAACATATTTGTACTTTTGAACTAAACTATTGTTCGGTTCAATAGTGCAAATATGCAGATGTAGTCGGGTACAAATGCTAGTTTCTTTTCAGAAACTCTTGTTTACACTTACAATATTTTTACAATTTCATAATAATCGAATGACTGGCTTAGAAGCTAAAGAAAACTAAAAAGAAAAATACACTTTGAAGATACAGTGTTCCTATGCAAGATTTTATATAATCCACTCCGCCTTTTCATAGATTAGCTCGGGATAACAAACAGACACTTTATAGATATGTCTGTCTGTAGACAGAGTATAAGATTAAGAGTGATAAGTATAGATTAGGTGCGTTATGGAATAATTACTGATGACAAAATTTTATAAATATACATATGACCAACAAACAGACAGACCCTTTATCGAAATGACATATATCATTTACGTAGTTATATGTTCTTAGTGTGTACCAATTTTCATCAAAACCAATCAAACTGTTCTTAAGTTATAAAAAGACAAACAGACAAAATATATTTGACCGCTGTAGTGTTCTGTAAATTATGGATCAAACTGTACTTACTTGAATTCTTTCATATTTTTCCGATTGCAAACTTCAGAGAGGTATACTGAGCAATATATATTGAAAAATGTTTAAGAATGTGATTATTATTTTTTTTATCATAATATACCCAAACAATCTACTTGAATAATAAAAAAATCAATTTTATTTTTTGACTCCCCTTGTAATTCATTACTCATTTCATTCAATCATTATTTTTAAGATATTAATATCGGGTTAAATATGATTATCTTAAATTACGACACTGTGTCTAATCTAAATGCCTATGACACACAAACGAATAGACGGATAAACTCGTGAGCGATCGTAAATGCGTTCCATTTTTTCTTAATTAAGAGCGAAACTTAAAAATAAAAAGGCATACAACGCATATAAAGGCGAACAATAAAAATAACTTTCACTTTTGTAATCGAATAAGGATTCTATGGATTGTAGGGTGTAATCACACAGAATAAAAGGGCGGCAGGCCTTAGGATTAACAGGTCGTGAGCGGTTCAACGGCCCCGCCCTACGAGGTGCTTCCCACGCTCTAACCATTAAGCGTTAAAGAAATGCTAAAGTGAAAACGAAGTCGTCCTTGAGTGTTTTAATGAGTAGTACTTCTTTTTAGTATAAAAAAATATATATTTTAAATTTTTTTTCAGAAACTTGGCCGATAACAACATCAGTACGTTGCATCGGGCGTCGCTTCAGCCGGCGCAAAGACTTTGGAATCTGGAGCTGTCGGGCAATCCCCTGGAGGCGGTAGGGAGCGGCGCGTTCGGCGCGCTGCCCGACCTGCGGCGGCTGGCTTTGTCGCGGTGCCGCCTGCGCCGGTTACCGGCGCACGCGCTTCGTCCGCTCGAGAATCTACATCAGCTGGTACTCGACGGCAACGAGCTGACGGAACTGGAACCGGAGGCTTGGGCACCGCTCCGGAACTTGGTATTCCTGAGTCTCGGCGGCAACCGCCTCAGGCGCGTGCCCGCCCACGCCCTACGGCACCTCACCAACCTGACGACGCTGTCGGTATCGTTAGAGTCGAATCTAATCGTTCGTGTCGTTCGACGTTTTATATCATCCGATTCGTTTACAGAAACCTGTCGGGGAACTCGATCTCGGAGCTGAACGACGAGTCGATGCCGGCGTTGCCCGCGCTGCGGTTTCTGTGAGTACGTCATTATAAGAACGCGCCGATCGATTCCGATGCAGGCGGGCGGCGGGCGGCGGGCGGGCGCCGGCGCCGGCCGGTCGTCGCCCCGGCCGCGGGCCGCCCGCCCGCCCAGTCATCGGCGCTGACACTATCGGGGCGAGCTTTAAAATATAACCGCCGCGCGCGCTTTACTCGTACGACGCCACCCCATAATCTCGCTCGTGCGGTCGTGTGCGTATACAGAATTGTTGTATGGCGACGTAACCATTTACAAAGGAAACCTTTCGAATCGTATGTCGATTGACATCGTTTTAATTTCCTTCAAAAAGATAATTTATTGCGAAACACCGCACTCTCTTCACTCGTCGCAGACTCCGCCGCTCGGCGCCGTGCTCTGTGAGGGCGCTGCGGATGACTCTAATCTCGACCGACTCCTCCATGACCCTACTCAGTATTTCTATAAATTTCGTGGATTTCTATCCGCGATAATATTTTCGGCTCTGACACGAGTCCGCGTCCACACGAACTCGATGACCTCTGCGGCTCGGAGAACAAGATGCCCGTTTCGAAAGCTCGAGGGTCAGCCGGACGACACTCCCGTGTCGCGGCCGTTGCACTCGGACGGCGCTGTCGTACTTCCGGTTTGTCGTTGCGCTATTAATCTTAGCGTAAAACAAAATGTAAAAATTAATTAAACCGCTATATAAAATAAATTAAAAGCTTAAGTCGCAAAAAGCTTAAAATCTATTTATATATGTTCACAAATAAATGAAGTGGACGACATAAAATTATGTACCATTCAGTGGATGCAATATTATTAAAATATTACAATGAAACAAGAACTGAGGTGCATTTAGAATAATTATTTATGTGTTTCGCCGATTAATGTCCCTTAAGATTATATATTCTATGAATAGGTTAAAATTTATTTTCTTATAGGTATAATAAATCGATTATAGACCGTTCGTGTTAGGGTTACATCTATAAAGGAACCCACTTATTTTTACACGTTCATATATTTCATTCCAATGACGTCAGCGTTTTTTGTTTAAAGTTCAAAGCACGTCGCACATCGCGATCACGGTCATTACATTAGTTTTAAACTTTAAGTGTCATTTGCACATCAGATAATATAAAACAGTCATTCATTACTTAATAAATTATCGTAATTCAATATTATAATACGTTAATAATAAATATGTGTCATGTAAAAACTCATGCGTCATGTAACGAGCACGTAATAAAATCACGGCTCAAATTTATTCAGCGAGTCAGATATCTCTTTGATATCATTTTGAAATAAACTTAATTGCATTTTATCAAATTTTTGTACTAGTACGAATTTTTTAATATAAACAAATTATTTTTTGATTTATAAAGTCTCCAATTCTAAAATATCATTTACTTTAACTTTGAGTAAAACAATGCATAAAATAATGTGTGTAAGTGTTCAATTTCTCTTAATTGATAAACAGACCAATAGCGTTCTGTACGAGCTGTCAGGCTACCGAAGGAAACACGAAAAAACTTAAATAAGTATCTTCTACTCAACTTCCTTCTTCTCTTACAACTCGTGATAAAAAAGAAGATATTTTCATTATGAAAAGTACATCTGAGTCGATAGCTCTTCGCCGTGTTCGCTTCTGCGGAACATCGGCTTACGTGGCCGGCTCGCACTTAACCATCTTTCAGCCGTGTTTATTTCCGTGTATCCGTTTGTAGGGCAGGCACTCCGTACGTGCTTCACGCGCGATGAAATCTCCTCGTATACTTCTGTGATCCATCTCGGTTAAGGGACCGCGACCGATCTGTTCTGGAGATTGTACTGTTTTCTGGGAAAAGTTAGACACGCCTCTTGAATTCGTGTCATGAATGTGGATTTTTCGCTGTGTATAATTAGGATTCCAATAAATATATCTACTGGAATATTTACATTTGTAAATTAGATTTTTTTTTTTTGTCTAATTTAGGTGCACTCATGCGTTTTTGGTGCGTTAATCAATAATTTGATACTCCAACGATGTTTGACATAACTTCAAAAAAAAAAAACAACACAAAAGTAAGAAATAATATTTTTATATGCACGCAAAATTAACCGACAAAATCAAGTAGATACGAAAGAAATTAGGGCCTTACAATTTTTTTGAGGTCAGTGCCGGCAAAGCCATCTAATGTAACACTTAATCAGAGTAGAAACGTCATATCGTGACCCTAAGTAGGTACGCCTGCATGTAATATATGTACTAGATTTTTTCAATAATGTGTTGTACTTTTATAATTAGCTATTATTATTTTTTATATAATTATTATTTTATAATTACTAATTAAATACATAGTTGTACTTTTTGTTTTTGTTGATATTGTGGATTTTCTTTTCTTATATTTGACTGCGGTTTTACCCGCGTGTTGATGGAAAATTGTGATAATGACAATAGAAAGCGTTTTATTTTTTTGTCAATTTTTCAATGTTTTTCTATTAATTTGCTATTCGGGACGGAGACAAATCCAACAAAAAATGAAAATCGGTCCAGCTTTTCTCCAGTTATAAATGTTCGAACAATTATATTGGGTAATAATGTATGTAAATTGGCACTAAGTATTTTTTAAGATGAACTCGCTAGTATATATTATAGGTATTATAAACGCTATAGTTTGTAA
Source organism: Eumeta japonica (assembly GCA_005406025.1). Classification (NCBI taxonomy): domain Eukaryota; kingdom Metazoa; phylum Arthropoda; class Insecta; order Lepidoptera; family Psychidae; genus Eumeta; species Eumeta japonica. Next base: position 57,762 of record BGZK01000655.1, on the reverse strand, counting down.
GGATAGATAGGTACGGGAGTATATGATGATTGATGGTAGTGCAAAAGTTATAGGTGGCTACTGCAATGTACTCCTATAAACTATGTAAAACGATTTATTCCGGTCTGTATAAACATGCAGATTTTGCGATTTAGAAACGCGTGAGCAAGCCACATAGAGCTGGCCGTGGGAAAAATATTGCGTGCTCAAATGTATGCCTGCTACCTATAGAGGTATCACGCAGACCATAGGGTCTGATTCTGCCGCCGGACCGCCCCATAATATCGCGCACTCGCTTGTCTCGTCATAACTATTCAAATATTTGTCCAAATGATGTAGTGTAAACGATAAAGTTTATCTACTTTAAACGCCAGATGCGATAAAAGTATTTATTTTGATATAAGGATCAATTTGTTACTACCGAATTTGCGTTAGAAATAAATTATCAATTATTATTGTATTTATGGTTCACTATTTTGGCGATAATGGCTTACACATTAAAGATAGTTATATGCTGTCGCGGGCTTTTTTGTAGGACTATTTAAGATAAACATTTCCAGTATACATTATATATCTGTAAATCCAACGGTTTTTACGGCGCACGCCAGAATAGCTCGCAGATGACAGATTTTTTTTCTACTTACTTGACACTTATCGTTATATTTTGGATAATTCACACTATATCTTTATAAATTACAGCCTATGTGTTATTCTGATGTGTAAGCTATATATTATTGCACAGTGTCATTGAAATCCATTCAGTAGTTTTTGCGTGAAACAGCAACAAACATCCATCCGTACTTACAAACTTTCGCGTTTATAATATTAATATAGATACATACTTTTCCTAAATGCTGGGCACCGACCTCAGAAAAAATCGTAGGCCACCAATTTCTCCCATGTCTACTTTTAATTTTGTTTTTGTTGATTAATTTCGTGTTTATACAGAGATATTATTTCATTACTTTATGTTAGTTTTTTTTTATTAATTTTTCATTTCATAATTTTGAGTTTTAAATAAAAACTGGAATCGCCTTTGAGTAATAATATTCCACTTCAATAGTTCGTATCCGATGGTTTGGCTATCTTATTAAATGTCACGACGATATCTCTACCGCCGGTAACTACGTAGTAAGCTTCTCGCGGTGCAAGCACCCATGACTGCCAGATTTCACTAGTTTACTCAGTTGTTGACTAAGTTATTCCTTAAGTTTCACTAACTGAAATCCAATAAAAAAGAATAGTTACAATTCGTTTAATAGTTTCGGAGAAATAAATGCGTAGGAAAAGATACAAAATTTTGCATATTTGCTTGGAAGCCCTAATAGATTGTTATACGTGAATATATTACAGTTGCAATATATTACATACTATTACATACATAAGTGTCAAAATTATAACCTCCTTTTCTGAAGTCGGTTAAAAGTGCTGTATGGCAATATGAGTATTCATAAATATATGTAAACAACTAATTCTACGCGTCAAAACCTTTGTAACAAGATACTGACATTTTTTAAAGTTATTTGTGAAATTAGTTGTGTGTATTTAGAACGTTTTTTATCTATTATTTTTGAATATTGTTATAGCGACCATAGAAATTTTTAAGTGTGCATCGAATACGCTTAAATGCTACATGACAGACAGACAGTGGAGCTTTAGTAGCAGAGGTCCTGTTGGAATCCTTAGTGTACGGAACCCTAAATACATTGTGTTAAATATTGTACGGTGGTACGGAAACCTTCGTGTGCGAGTCAGACTTGCACTTAGTCGGTTTTTGTGATTGTTTTACTTAAGAGCGTAATTAAAGTTATACTATTTAGACGTTTGTTCACTTATGTATTGTTAGGCTATTTGTATAGTAATACACATAGCATACAAATCGCCTAATGTGCAATTTTCTGGCTCCATTATCAGACTATTTAGACATGTGTAATGTGAAGGGTTCATAGAAATAAATGTAGGCTAGAATTGAAGTATTAGAAGAGGACGTTGAAGTTTCCATTATAGTACAACGCACGAAACTTTGCCGCTCTGAATTGGCTACGGGTGATATAATGCGCAGGTGTTACGCTCCCCGACCCTTCCTTCCTCTCCGCCGCGTTCCTATTTTAAGCGATTGCGACGCTTTCGTGACGAAATTCACAGCGGCAAAGTTTCGTGCGTTGTACTGTATCCACCTATCGGCTTCATCGTCGTGTCCGCAACACCATTGCGTATAGAGTGGAACTCATTCAAATCAATCAAATGGATTGAAATTATATCCATTTGATTGAATGGGTTAAAATTCAAGGATACCTTTTTTGTGCTATTATGATTTCAATTCATAAGTATCAAATGGGTTAAATTTTCAAATATATACGTCTATGGCTTATAGTATTCATATTTTTTAATGAAAATAATTTCTCATTTTAATGTTTTTGATGCCTCCTCTAACTTATATTACATTTTTCATATAGATTAGATTCAGATAATGTCATCGTTATTATAAATCAATTAATTACTTTGTATTAAAAAAAAAATCTCATTGATTGTAACAAACAACTTGCGTGGACTACTAACATCTCTGTCAATGATTTATGTCTACTGCTTACATAAAATTAGTTGTCTCAAATTATTCATAGCCGATTTTCGCAGCTGGCCGAATTTGAAAGAATATTAAGTTATAATCAGTTTGCGAAACATACTTTTGTTTTGTCTGACGTGGATATGAAGAAAATGCTAAATTAATGTCGCACTAAAGATGAAACAAATGTCAAAATTATTCCTACGAAAGTTTTATATTGAATCCCAAAACGTGTGCATTAAAATCGTCTTCCAACATTTGTTTCAGAACAAACTTAGTTGCAAACGGAGGTAATAATAGAGGCATTTTGGCAACATTATAGGTATTTATAGCATAATTCGTTGTTATTCGATCGGGTACAGTTCTAAATATGTATAGATTTTATACAGTGTGTATATAATGTCATCCTTCAACAATGTAGTTAAGACGAATTTTATGTTATAACAGCTTTTACGTTGATGCAACGAGATTCTGATATTTTTATCTTTCTTCAATAGGAGTACGTCAGTTAAAGGAAGTCACCATTTCATAACTTGGACTTATAACTTGTTCGATCAATTATATACAAACATGTGTGATCGCATTTCAATTGATGACATTAGAAAAATTGTTCTGTATTTATACTTATATACGTATTATAGACTGAACCCCCCAGCACTGAGTTTGTGTTTGTTGAAGCCGATATCAAAAATCAATGTACAGTTTTTCATACGGCTTACACCGATAGGAAAAAGACTTGTATAGGGCGGTTACAGGCTGTAATCTGTGAATATTTTGCGAAAATAAGCTATTGGTAAGATGATGATTGTGAATTAAGTGGGAAAAATCCTCCCTTCTATGCGCTTCCGTGGCGTGTGCTATGTAGTTAAAGTTACGCGAAAATAATGTAGCACGGAATAGTCTCTTTTAAAAAATTAAAATTAAAAAATGACCATTATTATGATTTTCAAATAAAACCTGGTCTAAAAGACTTTTTTATTTGCGGAAGGTGTTTTTACCGACACATTCCGTTCCGACTGCTCCTATATGCACCGAATCCTGAAGCAGTCGTGAATGTAAAAATATATTCAAATTAAATATTTAATTTTTACAGACTTTTTCCTGCCCCACCGATTCCTACGATAGGTAGTTCCTGCGATTAGCGCTTTCAAACGCACAAATCACTCAACTCCACACTTTTATAGTAAGAGAACGTGAAATTTTCATAGTTACTGTTAAGGCACTCGTGTATCGCACCAAATGAAGGTTAATGTCGCAGTGATTAAAAGCTGACGTGCCGTTGACCGCATCTGTACATGTCTCATTAAACTTTGTCACGTTGGAACGGCCCGTTAGTGCTACCTTAGTGTTACTTTATTAATTAGTGCTACTCGTGCGAAGCCTGAGCGGGTCGCTAGGATGTACATAAAAGTGTCAAATTTATTTTGGTGAAAAGCCGATTCTTGCATTAAATTTTTGAGACGTCGCCGACTGTGAATATAGAAAATTTCCGATTTCGATTTACAACTGTATCAAAAATTAAAAATATTATCACGAAAAGCCATTTCTACTTCTTAGAAACGCCTACATGTTCTATTTCTCCGATTAGGACGTATACTCCTGAAAAAATATCTCTATTCAACGCGAATATTAACCGACGATGTTCTAGAACTGTTCGCGCTTGACCTTTCATAATTGCAGAAGCAGGTGACTCGTACCGCGACTATATTTAGACGGTTGGCACATCAAACACTTATTCTGTGACTTTCGCTCAATTAACATTATGTTTTTCGGATGCGATTTAGCCTCAAGTCAAATAAACCGGACAACATAATTTGTCAATTCGCCTCTGGATACGTGTTACAACTACCCGTCAACATTCATAAATGTAGATATGCCGAGTGCTCTTTTACCACATTGATCGCGTCTAAAGTATGTCGGCTACCTTTACCTACCGGCATTTCTAGATAATGGATTATATGAAAATTAATAAAACAATATTCTCGTACACGTATACACAAAATATATAAAGTTTTAATAACATATATATAATGTTTAATCCGAACGTTTGTTATATTAAGCGGAGTCATCACGAGCTGTACGTTTGTAAGTTATTTTTGTCCCGTTTCGTATCCGTTACGTGCACCGTCCGCCGATTGCATCGGCGGGGTGACACCCCGGCGCTATTGGCCGGCGCGGGCGAATGTCCTCGACTAAAACCGTACGTACCGGATCCATCGAATCGCTTGTCCGTGATAGCACTGCGGGAAAGCGATCGCGCGTGTGGCACCTACGAATTTCGTGTCTATACTAAGGTAGTGGGGTGTTACCTTTTAGACTTCTTCATTTCGGGGGCTGTTCGTGACGTTTTAACCTCATAAGAAATATTTTCCCTTAAATACAATAGCTACAATAAAAAATTATATGGTTTATTTTAAACACGATTCCCGATTAAAAATAGAAGAATTAAAATTAAAATTAGAATTAAAAAAAAAATAGAAAAATAGGATTACTTTTTGTCGAATTGATGACATAACACTTTTAAAAATAGGAAATTCTAAATAATGCCTACGTTTAATTGAAGTAAACCTTCATTTTTATGTAGTTGCATGAGTTCCTATCTGAATTATAAATTATAAAGATGATATTTTAGCTGATATCCGATTATTCGAGGATCAAACATTTTTACGTTTTGCACTAACAAGCGCCGAGCGGGTCCTATCTTTCATTCGTCACCTCACATACAAAAACAATTAATTCCGTCTTTGGGGAGGCGCGTTTTGTGACTTGCAATAAGCCAGCTGTTTCGTTGCTTAAAACATTCTTCGACCTTCATTCTATATATTTCACCCTTTAATTATCATCGACGACGTCCAACGACCGCGGAGTTATCGTTATTCTCATCATATTCTCCGAGTCTAAATATCGTGACACGTAAACACCCGCACTGACTCCGTATTTAATCCATCGACTCCGCGTCTAATCAGAAAAGATAGTCTGTACGATTACCTGGATTTTTAGAAAGACGTCACAAAAAAATATCTAGATAATTATAACGGTTAGATAATAATTGTTGGAACGTTTTTATGATAACTATAGGTCGTCTGCTAAACGAACAATGCACATCGGTCGGAACAGCCTCGGGTTGGCCTTGTCACAGAGCAGCAAATACACTCGAGCGCAGCGCTTGTTTAGGGTTTATGCTGTAACACATGTGTTTGTTTTATAAACCATAGCGTTCGACAAATACTCGCGGAATTTTTACTTTCAATTGCACTGTTCATGAATTAATTTTAAAAGTACAGGTAAAAGTTAACACTTATAAAATCATTTTAAGGTTTATCTGTCTATGTGTTGATCTAGCGCAGCTCTTTTTCTTGAATTATGAGTAATTGTAATCGCTGATTATAAAAAAAAATCTAATAAAAAAGGAGATTCTCCAAAATCTGTCCCGAAACCTCGAAAAGGTTTTAAAAATTGACAATTGATAAATTATGTCATTAACATATGTCTATACATAAAAGGTGAAATAGATGTAAGCCAATCAAAATTTCAAAACACCGAGGAGTTTTTGGAAATGTCATCCTGAAAAGCATGAAAAGGGGTTAATGGTTGTATATAAGTACGGTTCGAGTCATGAATATTAGAATTGGGGCTCATATTTTCAAATAAAGAAATACGTTTTTTAGGGTTTTTGAAATTTTCATTATAAATGAGAGAAAAATTTCGTACATGTGTACAATTAATTTCTTTTTAATAACTTTGTAGCTGTATTATTCGTTAGGATTGTAAAAAATGGTATTTTAGGTCTTTATTACAAAGAAAGAAAAACGTACATCACTTTTTATGGGAATTCAACACTCGAAGAGGTAACATAGAGAAATAAAGTTTATATGAGGAAAACAAGACCAGGACAGGGACCATAATTAGCAAAGTGATTGCTCGAAGGAATTAACTCTATGTCGAATTTATGACAGGCGAATCGGGGAATTTAACGAAATGTGTAGCCACTATTTGTTAACAAAATGCATAGGAGACTCTATACGCCTTTTACATTCTTAATTATGTAATTGTAGTATACCTTCAACTCGCCGATGATTCGAAGTTCTGTGATAGTCTTCAGTATTATTTTACATCTTGTACAGTACGTACATGAACATCACCGCGTCACTTGTCTCTGTCGTAGAACATAACATTCTTATTTAATCTATATTTTTACTTTTCGGAAAGGTAGTCTGGTTTATAAAATAAAAGGTAAATAATTTAATGTAAGAAGTAAATCAAACACCTGTCCAATGAATGCCACATGATTGTGCGTGCGCTTTGGCAACAATGCGTAACTAAATCGTATATCTGTCAATGACCTTTGTCGTCAAATCACAACGGAAATGTAATTTAAATATAATATTCAAGTTATTTATCAACAGTATCATATCTACACTGGACATACACTAACACTATATCTCAATACTCACTGATACTGAATAGACTCATTATTCACGTTGCGTCGAGAGATTTTTTGTAAAAGATATGCATATGTGTTTCACACATTGGTTGCACGCACTGAAGAAAGGCATGGGAGTCAGAAGAATAGTTAGCGATGGGGAAAGTAGCGGCAACGCCGCACAAAACGGGAAAAATATACAGGTCAGTTCATTGATGATTAACAAAAGTTAATTCTTTTTCATGATACGTATATTGTTACTTATATCATGCTTATTGTAATTAGAAGATGATATGCTATAGCGGGAAAAGTGGCGCGGTGTTGTTCATTTACACACCATACAAGATGTAAATCTTGTACAATTTGACACTTTTGATTGTTCGCACTTAATTTGTAAATGTACTGCCCTGCATCGCCCAAATAAAACTAATTCGTCAATGCTCGGTTTATTTTACAACATATACCTTGAAGAGTGGTCACCAACATTCTCTAATTATAAACAAAACCATAAACCATTTATAAAAACCGCTCAAGTGCGTTTCGGGCTATGCGCAGTTTAAGATTCCGTAGTTACATGTCCCAATATGTAGACTTTTTGTTTGATACGACTAATGACATCTAAATACGTGCTCACATAGAACAGATATTAAAGAGTTTATGATTTTATTTTTCCATAATTTATTACATTGTTAATAAACTTGCATTTTATACAAATGTTTACACAACAACAATTTCATTTAAGTAATTCTCAATGGAATTTTATTGAAACTTTGTTTGTTACTTCTTCAAGTCAATTTTATATGTTGGTCGTCTATCATTCGTTAACGAATATTGTCACATATCCAAAAACAAACATTTAGCTAACACGGACGACGACGACTTAACTTTAACAAAAATTAACATTTTCAAGCTTAATATTTTGCAATCGGATCTCTGAATCGAAAAACAGTTTTCACACAACCGCAATATTTTTCAACGACCTATTCGAAGACACTCCACATCTTGGGATAGACTATAAAAAAAGACTTCATCTCCATTTTACGTGAGAAGGAGGAAAAGGGAGGAAAAGGAGGTGCCCCGTTTAAGGGAGGAAAGCTAAAAAATGTTTTTTTAAGGTTTCATTTTACCACTTTGTCGGCGTGATTGTTATGCATAGCCATGCCAAATTACTGCTTATTAGTGCAAAGGCTCAGAGCTAAGCCGCAGACAGAAAGACGGACTTATATAGCGAAAATATAAGGATTCATCCTTGACTACGCAACCCTAAAAACAATGATGTAAATATATCACGCTTGAAGTAAATAAACAACATTTATCGTAATCTAGAACAATATATCCTCCTACGCATTTCGAGATAAAAAATATAGGGAACATTCTATATTTTTTTAGGGGATTCATTCTATTGTCAAATTACTTTATTGGGAAAATTATTAGAAAAAAAATAAATAAAACCTTTGTTAACGCCACAACAAAATAGCGACAACCGTGGCGCAGTACGTGCAAAGACAGTCTGCCATAGCCAATTAACTAAGCAATCCATATTTGTACAAACTTAATAATGTTTACAAAGCTAATAGTTAACAAAGTTAATAGTTAATATTGATAATATAAGTACAAACACTGAAATAAAAGATTTTAAATCTACAATTTTTTTCAATACCCACCTACAAAACCAAATTTCTTTTTATTTTCGAATCGAACTAACTATAAAACTTTCTGATTCATCGAAGTCTACCGCATGTGACAAACATAGCATATTTATACACCCATTAAACTACCAGTTAACGGTTCAAAGACTGTAGTTTAGACAAATATTCATTTCGCTAGAAAGAATTGCATAAAGGAAAGTTTTAAAAAAATAACTTGTTTTAGAACCGCGGAGGGAGATTTTAGTGAGACAATGTTTGGGGGGGGGGGGGACGCATGAGACTTGCTGTTGGGGATATATATATATTATGATTTCATTAGTATACTAATATTTGAAAAATGTTGGCTGTTGACGCGACATCGTTTGTGAATTAAAGCTATATACGAGTATTATTTACTTATACTAAAAACCTTTTTAACACATTTAAACAAGTGTGTTTTGATTTGATTTTCAACTGTTATTTGATTTCTATTTTTATTCTTATTGAAATTATAATTTCTTCAAGTTTCTGTTGTACTTTTTCTCCAACAATTTCCCGTAATCGTTACTTGTAGCGCGTAAATCAAATGAACCTATAGTTATTTGGTCACTTCTGAGACCAAATCAAATGGTATCGAAGGTGGGTCATGGAACTGTTTCAGTGGCTGAATTGAAAGAATCCATCGCCTAAGTTCCGGTTTCATTATCGGATCCTCATGCCCTCGTCACCGTCTCTGTGATACAGGATTCGCCAAGAGAAAACATTGTGCCAAAACTCTAGGCGTTTATCCATAGCAATTGCAAGAATCCACCATTTAACGCTCTCTGGCTTCATCAGACTATCAGATGCTCGTTATCATGTCTTATAAATAAGTCACGTTAAGGAAGTGAATGAGCTAAATGATTCTACTTACCCATAGCCATGCAAGATTCCAACACGATTTATCTTCGGACTTCGTTATTAGATGAACTCGTTGGTATCATACTTTCGTCAGTTACATATATTTATGAGAGGAAGCTGATACTCGGATCAATCAGAAAGTTCTTAGAAATTCAAAAACTGAGCAAACTGGCAAGTTATTTTTATTATTATTGTATTTTAAAATAGTGTATGTTGAGAACAATAATATATCGCTGGAACTACTAAGAGAAACACTGCCCATTCGTACTTAGGGCTCGCTTTGACGGCCTTTGCATAATGACCTGTAATTCCGAAGAAAGAGTCCACCATGTTTTGACGTGATAACGTCTTATAAATTGGTTTGCCGGGTGACACTTCAAGAAACTGCGTTACGCTCCGCTCACGTTATGCGCTCACAATGAGAGCGAGGAGAGCACGCGTCCCTTCCACTCGGGCATGGTTAGCCCGCCTAAGAGCGAGAGAGACAGACAAAAAGTGAAAGGCACGCGTCCCTTCCACTCGAGCACAGTTAGCCCGCCTAAGAGCGAAATGTATTGCAAGTTATTGTATGTATATTTGTATATAAATACGTATGTATGTGTAAAGGTAAAAATAAAATTTTGTTAATATGAAATTCAGTGCGAGATTCTTTGTATAAATTAATGTTTTAAATATAATTCTTTGTATAAATAAATGTTTTAAATTGTTACTATTATTTCATCCTTCTTCCTACTATACGAATGAATATTCACATTAAAATGATTTTACCACTCAAAGTCGTTGTCACGTAAAACTTTCGCCCGTATACCGACTTTACAGGCAACCAATTTTTTTTCCGACGCTTCGACCTTATTTTAATTTAGTAGGGAACTCCTCGAAATGAAACACCCACTGAACATACTGTCTTTTGGTTTCGGAATTGTAACAGTAAATCCAGCTTTCATCACCTGTCACATGTCGTATAAGGGGGTTGATTTACCACTGATGAACTGCATCATTTCGAGATACCAATTAAAATAACGGAGTTTTTGAGGTTCAGTCAAATTATGAAGTATCCAATTCACCGAATACAAAATTTCATGACCGCTAAATGTTTATGGAGAATTTTGTGCACTTGACTCATACCAATGCCTAAACTTGTCTGAATCTGTTGGTAGGTTTTTTTTTTGTCAGTCTTTATCATGAGCTGCAGATCACTGATGTTGTCTTCGGTCATCGACGTAGAAGGACGTCCCCAATATAGATCGTTACTCAGATCAATGCGACCGCGTTTGAATTCGTTAAACCAGTTACAAACAGTTGCCAGAAATGAAGCTCCATCATGATAGGTCAAAACCTAAGTCCGTAATATCCTTCTTATTGACTTAAATGATGACAAAAATTATAGAAAAGCATTACACGAAAATTTTCTTGCTTTAAAGTTACGTTGACGTTGGACAAACAATTTTCTTTTTGACGCCAATACGTTAAAACATATTACAGATGAATGAAATATTACATATATTTCATAAGGTTGGAAATGAGTTATATTTTTTAAATTGAAATATATTTTTTTTAATTATAGTTTGGTAGTGGCCAATTCTAAAATTATTAAGAGTTGCCTATGTAAATAAATCTATCTAAACCACGAAAGAAAAAAACAAACACCGACACTGTTTGCTTTTCAATGTAGCCTCCCCAAGGGAAAACGAATTTATTGGATTTTTCATAAAGAGACATTTCCACCTTTTCTGTCTGCACATATCTGAAGACGCCTCGCAACATCTCACCGTCCGATGTCGCCGACGTTACATCATCAGTCGGAACGAAGTATGTATGTATGTTCGTGTTTTTCTTACTAGGACTTCCTAGATAGCGTTGTGATGTTCCAATCTTTCCTTTCAAACCTCATGCAATGTTTCTGATTTTATTTTCTTCTTAATAGAATTTAACGTATCCATTAACAAAACGTCATTGGCTGTTACCAAAATGTCATAGAGAAATCGTTAGGGAAAATATCGTCTAACACTTCGTCCGATTTACAATGAAGTATTCTCCTTTCAGTAAGAAACTTAATGACTGACCGAGGTCGGTTTTTATTATATTACATTTTTCTTGGGGAGCATTCATTAATTACGTGAGGCGCTTGGGGTCAAGCCGAATCTCACCCAATCTTACGGTGGTGGAGGGTCTCGACAAATATCACGTAATTTTTTTTCACAAGAAACAATGCAAAATTGAAAGAAAACGGGATAAATTATCTAGTATAGGTTAAATACTTGATAATTTTGATAAATCGCACGTGAGATTAAGGAAGGGGGGCTCAGGCCAAATTTATACCAAGGAGGGGGAGGTCAAAAAATCACCAAAATCGCCTCACGTAATTAATGGATGCCCCCTTGCGACATGTGCAATTGGCAATTATACATCAACGAGGAATCACACGCGATAAAGAAAGAACTGTTTATAGCTCCAAAAAAAAAGCAGTCGCGTGACTCCCGTTAGGAAATAAGTTTTTTTCAATACAAATAATGAAAAGTAAGGAATAAAATCAAATAGTTTCATTTAATATTTAAGGAAAAATATTCGCTTATTCAAAATTAGGCATAAAATAATGGATTATCAATTATATAAAAAAAAAGATGCTGAATAATTTTCAAGAGAGAGGTAAAGAGGAGGGGCCGTAACGGTTTTTCGTTATGTTACGATTTCTACCAGTCAACTCCTATGGTATGTCGCGTTTTAAGGAACTTCGTTCCAAAAATAAACCCACGACAACATAACGGCCAGTATCATTTTCCCCCTATCTATGGTGCAAAGAGAATTACTTTTGGCTCTCGTATCGTCGTGCGCACTCTTACGTAACAGTTGAACGTACGCGGAGCGTCAGGAGGCGGTTAATGCCGTAGCAAATGACACTAAGGAAATAGTCCATTCGGAGTTGTCTCCTACGCGAAAGGGGAAACGAGAACGACTTCCCGCTGAAACTAAGTCATTATTTACTTTCCCTCCCCTTTCGGGATCGGTGAGAGTCGCGGGGGGCGGGCGGAGGGGCGGCGGCGCCGCGGGGCGCGGGTAGCGCCGCGTCCGGCACCGGCGCGAAGGTCGATGAACTACGTGAACTATTGGAATTCTGGCACACGGCTCGTATTTTCCATTGGATTCATCTAATGCGATTTTCTTTTTTTTTATATACTGAATTTGGGGATAAAAGTTACGGATATGTCGAATTGAGAACATGTAATCTGGAAGCGAAGTTTCCTACAATTTTTATGGGGAAACGTAATTAATGTAATAATCTACATCCGTCACAAGACTTACATGATTTATTTTCTACTAAAAGTATAGCTCGATTCATTGTGCACTACCTATTACACTATCTAGACATTTTAGCACTCTTAAAGCTTGATTTTACATATTACATAGGAAACTCGTATCGAGCAACGTATTTCGTGTGTGTAAAAACTACTCACTTTATAGACCGTGGTAGATATGGGCCGCGCCATAAAGTTCATTCTATAGTCTTAAATAAAGTAAGTAGACGTTTCACGAATGAATGAAGCCATTGAGTAAATTTGTGATTTTAAAAAGACATTATATATCAAACAAAAGTGTTTTGACTATCATTTTGTTGTATTTTAGCTTAGATTTTTGATGTTATAACGTCTTATAAATCGATGAACGCCGACTGCACGCACGAAAAAGCATGACTCATTGTCGCTTTCCGCCCGAGCCGAGCGTGAGAGCGAGAGCGCGGAACGAGCGATCTCTCTTCCACTCCATCGGCCGATGCGTCCGTGTAGAAGAGAGACAGCGGCCGCACACAACCTACACGTGAACTGTTTTGTTAACTGTTTATAAAGTGAAGTGAAAAGTTAATATGGTTTCCATTGTTTATTACAACAACAATTACGGCAAGTGATAATAATTCAATTCATAAAAGTATGCATATGCATAAAAAATTTTCATCAATGTTTTTTATGACGTTATCACGTAAAATTATCGTTCGTTAAACGACTTTATAGACAACCATTTTTTTTCAAAAAGGCACTAATGCACACATAGAATACAGACGTGAAGTAGTAGCCTGCGCTGTTGCATTTCGTCCAGTGAGTGACAGTTGTGATGGCTCACTTCCCCCTCCCTTCTTTAAATCAACACAAACCCCCTCCAATTAGATATCCCATTCCTTCTAAAAACACCGCCAACGCAATGGCGACTCCTCTGGGGTTGCAAGTGTCCATTGGCGGCAATAACTATCTATTTTCTAATGGCTCGGCTGTTCGTTTGCTCTTCGAATATGCTAACATACACATTATAGGCAATATTTATTCTGTAAAATAAAGATGGCGTCAGTGATATATTATCATTTGACCTTTACTGCTTGTTATCGTTTGTTAATCATGATTATTCCCGTTTGTCTTGTCAAAATATATGAATTTTTTTTTGCAGACTAAGTTTCAGTACGAACTTCTAGTGACTACTCGTCACCCGTTTTTCCATTAAATAAAATATTGTTTAAAGGTACTATAAAACTTTTGATTTTAATATTTCGTAAGCCGTGTAACTTCGTGTTATGACGTGTTTTTAAACAAATTTTGTAGACAATTTTTTCAGGAACGTCGCTCAGAGTTCGGTATCGATTGACCATAATTAATTGTACAATATTGTTGTATAAAATAGGTGAATTATACACATTCGCGCACACTTTTATCAATAGAACCAACAGAAATGAATACTTGGTTTACAAAACGTTTTAGGTGCTGTAATAAAAAAAAAATCTTTTTTATATATCAAAAATAAATATCTTCGGACAGACACACACAACACCATCTGGTCCCAAACTAAGCAACAAGACTTGTGTACTATGTGTATCAGGTAATTGATAGAATATGTATACACTATTTTTATTATAAATATGTACATAGAAATACCTAGACACGAGACCAACATAAATTTTTAATCAATTGAATATTTGTCTTGAGCGGGAATCGAACACCCCCAGCGCAGCAGATAGACTCTCTACTAGGCAGTCTAATTACGATAAAGATGATAACGTAAGTTGCGAATCAAACGAAAAATTAAGTTTGTGCCCGTATTGTCTATGCAAATATACGTGCAGTTTATTGTACGATTCATAATGTCTAGCGTTTGAGAGTGCTTTATGACCGAAAGGTTTTTTTCACCTCTTATCAGCGACTATTTCTATCGCTGTACTCTCATTAGTGTACGGAAATAGGAAAATTTGGATGCTATTGTAGAGATATTTTTTTTTTTGTAACAGTGCGCATGCGTGCATTTCGTATTAACAAGTTTAATCACGTAGGCCACGAGAATGTAGATCAAAGAGATTTCAGCTTAAATATATGTGCGTGGTCGCGATGACGCGCTAACGCTGGTGAGATGTCGCTTTCGTCTCACGTCAGCCGACTTTTCTATGCCTACATCCCATCCCGAAGCGTGCTTTAAGTGAGATTAGCTTTAAAAATGGACATGTGCTTACCGACAGTTGACAAGTATTGCGTAGTAATGAAAAATTTCTTCTGTGGTTTACGGTTTCATGCGTTTTGCTGTTCGTTCGTCTGTGAAAATCAAGAAGCTACGAACTGTTAACTGTTAGCGACAGGGGGGGCTTGCACGATTAGTTCTCAGGTTTACGGTGAGTCCTTTCGTTACTCCACTACGGCGAAGAAAAAAATTGGAATAATATTCTTCATGCGGACGTGTGTTTATAGATTACCACTTGCAAATTTAACGTTAACAACCAAATGCGTGCGTGTAATCTATATATATGTACAACCTTTCTCCATCAACCATACATATAAGGGATGGAGGGAGTTTGTGGAGTAATGGAGGGGAGTGGACCACCGGAACTCTCATCCGCTGGACGAAATGAACAGTAGCAACACTTACTTTACGCCTCTATTCTGTGAGAATGTGGTATTGCCCGTTTGCATGCTGCAGCCAAGACGACCATAGCATGGCTCTACCGCAATAAATGACAATTTTTTGTCATCTTTTCCCTAAAAATTAATACATTTTTACTATATATATATATATATATATATATATATATATATATATATATATATATAAAACCTGTAATGAAATCGAGAGCAGGGCAGGGATCGGACTCGACAGCGGAACCAGAATCGACATCGAGAGCGGGATCGTGGTCGCGATCAAAACCGACAGCAAAATCGGCCGATTCAGAAGATGAAGAGATTCATTCTATGTACACGGGCCCGAAACCGGGGACACATGTTAAATTTAAATTTATAACCACCGAAACGAACGGGTAACCGCTGGCATTATTATAAAATTGTATAACTAAATATCGCTTACAAAGACATTACATATTACATTTAATTCGTACCTACATGTATGCTCCGTCTAAGTGATAAGGAAATTTTCTACTGTTTCATATATTATCATAAATACAAATACTCATGTAAACGTGAAATCTGAGAAATATTATCCAAATAAAAATACATACAGGCGAACACAAACCTCCTCCTTTTTTTGAAGTCGGTTAAAAATAGTATTCAATCGCGCGTCGCGAACAATTAAATTTTACGTGATCGTGAATGTATCACGACAACGGCCCGTTGGCAATCAACAGAAGTAGGCGTTATCGCGGTCAACAGCTTTTTATCATCAATCATTTCGTTTCGTTGCGTATTTATTTAGAGATATCTTTATGGTATCAATTACAACATTGTAATTACGCTCAGCTCGATTTATCGTCCTCATTTTTTTATCCTGAAAAAAAAAACATTCGTTTAATCACAGCCGACAGGGGAATTTACGTTCGCGAAATTTTCGTTATTTGAATACGGATAAAAATAACGGGTAACGTTCCTTTTGTGATCTCCTTGGTTTTATTGGCAATAGTATTTTTTTTTGGGACTAAACAATAGATCCGCTCGTACATTACAAACGTATTTAACTAACTTGTCAAGGATGAATCGATGTTTCTTACGCTTTCACGCAAAACCTACTAAATTGATTTTGATGAAACTATTTACAGTAGCATAGCTTATACGTCAAAATAACGTATAGCCCATAATTTTATAAAGATACTAACATTTATCCCGGCTCCGTCTAATTCAGAACCGCATCCGCCAGCGAGATCGTAACTGGAAGTTGGAAGAGGAGCAGAATTGAGAGCCGGGACGAAATCGACTGGAATGAGTAGTGCTTAAATCGAAACCAAGAGCGGAACGGGGATTCTCCGTCCCGTTTTTGACGAACCGGCAGCATTATCGGTCGACATGGAATACGAAGGAATTCGTTCCAAGTCCGCGCAGGCAAACCTGCGGGCGTAAGCTAGGCCGGCCGGGACGGTCGGTTAAATCTCGAATCCGGTCGGGGAATCATCGTCGTACTGGCGCCGCGGCCTCGAGGTCCCTCGGCGGCCGGCGCATGACCTCTAGGCGCGACGCGAGTCCGGTCGTGCTTGAATCGTTCACCGCCGCGTCGAGAGCGATTAAAAATACCAAATAAATCATCGGCTTACGTAAGCGATACAGAATACGGTCCGGTTTTTGAAGCTAGACACTTCTTCTGGCGCGTTAGAAAAATCCGATCGGACCGTATTTGCAACGGGCGACGAGTCGTACGCCTCGGAGTTGTTCCGAACTTAACGCGATGACGTGTCGGTCGTCGTTCGATGCAATCAAGTGATGGAGTACGCGTTGTAAATATAACGTCCTAATAAACATATATTTATATACTGCAGTTTGGGAAAAATAATATTCAGAATTTTATTCTGTGAATATTGCTGTTTATATTTATTATACTTTTTGTGTATGATGTAGGGTATATATATTTTTTCTATTATAAAAATTGTGTATTAAGATTTGAAGTTATGTTTCTTTAATGTATTAATAATTAGAAAAAAATACAATTTTTAATGACCAGAAATAGCATACATCAGATGTTTCTTATTTTTTGCATAAGTATCTTTTAATTTATCAAAAACAATTATTATTATTTTTTATTTAAGATAAAAAAAGAAGTATAATTTTCTACGTCCGTACATAAATTTGTTGTTATAACTGTCAATTGGTGATTACCCCCGCGTTCCATTATCAAATTAATTTTTACACATTTAACTAAGCGATAAAAAATAACAATAGTATATTAAATTATTGATTTAATAAATATATCTACAATAGCTCTTGGACGTATTGGTAACATCGTCATTACAAAAATATCTTTCGACCATGTAGGTGTGAAGTTCGCGCAAATTAAAACGTCTTACAGTCTAGACAATTGTAAAAGTCTTCTTGTTTAAATGCGACCAGCGCCCTGTCAAAGCAATTATTTAGGATAAATTGGTTTCTACCACTTTCCTGACTGACAGCCACGTCCGATCCGCATTTCATTGGTCATATGAATGGTACTCACAAACGGTCCGACCCGCCAGTCGTGTTAGACTGTAAGCAGCCTTTAAATAAACGAATGCAGATTTATTTATTTAATGGAGGAAACGGCGATACACGCATAATTAATATATCAGTGTTCATCAAGTCCTAATCTCATCGTCTACGCTAATTTAAGAGGTAGACCGAAAGAATTCGATTTTGTGGATACAAGCTGAGATATATCCCCACCGATATATATATCAAATTTTATTAAAATTTTATTTATTTATATCGGTCTAATAGAAATATATCGATACACACTGTGTCTCACGCAGCACACTGCCGACTTTCTTAAAAATATTATATTTCATCGTGATATTAAAGTAAACGCGTCATTAATATACGTTATAATGTAACTATGATGTATAAAAGTTACACAAAAATATGTTAAATTACTGTAATAATTTAACTTGTAGTTTTTGGACGCACACATCTACGTCGCACGTCCACACGCATCTCTTGGAGCGTTTGTCGATCAGTGGTTAAGAGCGCCGCCTTCAGGAGTTATCTCGTTTGAATCTGACCCACGGGTGCATTGATTGAGTTTTTTTTTTATATTTAAGTGAAATTAAACTACTCGCAAACCACCACCACAGTGAAGAGAGTAGAAAGAGGTACCTTGCGGTAGTTTGGCCATGTGAAAAGAATGAATGAAAGTGGATTAATAAAACAAATCTGTAGAGCGCGCGCGTGCGTGTGTGTATGTGTGTATGATGGTAGGGTCGGCAAGGGTCACCTTAGAAAACCCTATGCAGACCATATTGGTGGCATTAAAAAAGGACCAAATATTAAGCACCCGAAATCGACAAGCTTGCATGAAAAGATTCATGGATGCAGTGAAGTAAGAGATATGTATAGATTCCCATGTTATGCAAAGATCCATATCATGTGGAAATGTGTAGTCTGTGCCTACCCTTCTGGATAAAAACCGTCGGTCGTGAACGTTGTCATCATATTAATGGCAACGATTTTCAGCAGACCTCAACCCTCACCTAGCCAACATGGCGGGCTCAAAGTCTTTGCCACTCGATGTGAAATCAAAAGATTGAACGAATATCCTCCGATCGTTCCGCTCGTCAGAAATACCATCAGCACCATCTCGATGGCTGGCATTCTACCACCGTACGCGCCATGCTCAATTTTCTGCCACGTACAGTGGGGCTCTGGAATGACCTACCATCAGCGGTATTCCCAACAAATTTTAACAAGGAGTCTTAAACATAAGAGCGTGTTCCCATATAAAAGGCCGAGGACGCACAAGTGCCTCCTCGGGAGTTGCTGGTGTACATGGACGTTGGGCCCGCATGCACGTTTGTCCCTTATAAATTCTATAAAAAAATATGACACTGCAGTGAGATGAAATTCTTATGAAAAAACAATTTACACCTCAATTTCATATAAAAAAAATATGTGTAATGAAAATAACCCTTATAGTAGTATTATATATATAAGTAGTAAATATTACAGGACGTTTTATTATAATTATTTTTTAAATTAATGTTTGAATTATTATTTTCTCGCAAATCTGTATGTAATTTGCAACTATAAATGGAATTGTGGATTAGTAACTCAATGGAAAAATTAAAAGTTTAAAATATTTGTGGTTACATGTTTTATTGAATATAGAAATTATTTAAAAATAGTTGAATATGTTGTAAACCAAACACGAAAGATAGATATCGCTATAAAATAGAAATAAAATTATTATTTTATGGATATCGATTGCATGTTGTGATATCAAATATATCAAATAAATCCAGAAGATAGCAAAGGTAAAGTAAATGAGCTCATTGAGGATAAAACAAATAAACAAAATTCATTGTCTTAAATAAAATGTTAAATGCACTCAAGTATTTAATTTTTTCACTTGCGAATTTAATTTATTGTATATTTAAGGATACGAGGGTTACCTCAAAATTATTGAGATACAAGAAAACTATATAAGCAAGACACGTCAGATTTGCATGTGTTTTAAGTAGTCTCCCTCGGCGTCAGTACACTTCTGTAGACGAATTCTCCATAAACGGAAAACATCGCGCCAGTCGTTTACAGAAATAGAGGCAAAATATTCAGTAACAGCGGAGTCGATCTCTTCTGACGTAAAACGGCGACCACGCAATTTTTTTAAGTAAAAATTAACAAAAGTCGCGCATTGCGAGATCCGGTGAGTAAAGATCTAAGGGTACAATGTTATTTTCTTTCAAAACATTGACATTGAACGCAGCGGTATGAGAGGATGCGTTCTCGTGCTGCGGCATTGAGCCTCTAATTTTAAAAGTTTGGAGAACTTCTGGCAATCGGTGTTGGTGTGTGCCAGGCTGCCGTGACAGTTTTCTGTCTTTATAATTTAATAGCTTTGACCAAGCCTGTACTTCTGAAAAACTCGGCATACATAATTTTTTTCATCTTGAGTACTTTCTTTACGATGGTTTGCATTGAACCATCTTCATTTTTCCATGCACTACTTTCCTGACGAGTAGGCAAGTCATAAAAGGAAAACGGCGAAACACATTTATTCAATAAATTTAATGGTTGCGGCTGATCCTTACACGCTCGAATTTGTAGTATTGTATAAGATGACGTGGAACTCAACGAGTAACAATCTTTTTCATGTTTCATTCATCATGCAAGATCTTATACTCTGTTTCGGATCTAATCCCAAGAGTATTCTGAATCGATGTACCTATTCCTGTAGATGCATCGATTGTCATCTTTCATCATTTTCCGAACACGGGCAACATTTTCTGGAGTGACTGTTGAAGCAGGCCTTCCCGTATGTTTTACATCTTGAAATGAGTTACGTCTATTACGAAATTCTCTTAACCATCGAAACACGGTGGCTCAAAATGGCGCTTTATTACTAAATGCTAATTGTAACCGCTGCATATGTTGCTTTTTAATATATATATATATATATATATATATAATATTATCACACTATGATGAGTGAAATAAAGACGAAATTGCGTTTTTTCTGTAAAGACAAAACCTTTATTGACAAAACATTTCGTACAAAGTATTTCACAAGTATCATTCATCAAATAAAGGGACTCACTCACCTGTAAAGACAAAAAAAAAACAACATTTAAAGCCTTTACTTCAGGTTTAGATATTTCTTTTAACTGGAAATCAACTCTGTACGATACACTATTTAACATAAATAAAATAACCTAACAGCCATGCTATTTGACACATGACACTCGCTGACATCGACGTCTATGAAGCTCTGTGGATAAGGCGGCAAGTTTAAAATGGTTAAGAAAAGCGACCAGGTTTTCTTTACATATATATATACCAATATGTATTTCAAAATATAGATCAACCTGAAAGCTATAGTACATCATAGTTCACCAGTGCTCACTTTTCAAATACATAATTAACTTGTTTCATAGAAACGCACTTTACGACACCTACGCTTAAGAAAGCGGGAAGTGACCACCGCGCGCGTTTTCGTAGTGCAGTGGACTTGCACGCATACACAACCATAACCGTGGGAAAACAGGCGTTTCACAGTGTCTCAAGAATTTCATAGCGGCCCTTGTGTAAGAAAAGAGATATGGTAAAACCTGTGATGATAAGGTGAAGGAAACCATCGTGAAAGAACCTTCATCATGAAGAAGATTGAATCGAATCTTTAACGACGGGTTAAATTTCCAATGAAACATTCTTTAATAGTGCTCATTTCCTAATAGACTTTCGTTGTGCCCAGTGGATCTAGCGTGATGTCCTGTACAAAGAGTATCACTATAGGACTATCTCTTTCATACGTTGCGTTCGTTTGAGAAGGACAGTACTATAGAAATACACACTCTCTTGTTGACTTTCTTGCTAGGCCCACTGCAGTGAGACATTATGTGCGTGGTTTGTAGAAATCCATACAAAATTCATTGTAAAATATATTTTACAGGAGGTATTATAGGTAGTGTTGCAACATATATCGTTTTTGTTACCTCGCTGGTTAGATATCACTCATTTTCTCTTAAAAGTAAAATCCTAGACTGATCACAGAAATTCTTCCAGGCTCCTCCGCAACAACAGGATCACGCACGTCGACGAGCGCGCCTTCTCCGCTGTGCCGGCGCTGAAGTCGCTGTGAGTATGGCATGGAGGTCACTGAGCGGGGTTGATTTCTATAATTACTGAAATTATAAAATGAAAAAATTGGATAGAGAAATACAGTTATGTTTTTTATTATTTTTTCCTTTAATAAAAACTATATGTTAAGGGTTTTAGTATTTTAACAGGGAACTAATGGATCCTCGCCAATTTTGATGAAATCACATCATACCTGTCTGTCATATTCTGTTCAGTATTTTTACTAACACATGCGTCATGTATTACAGATAGATAGTTCACCTCATCTAAACTAAACTAAACCCAGACTAAACAGCTCATAGATATTATAAATTTATATAGATTTTTTTTTATATATTAGATATGGATGGATGCGCGACCCCGACTTAATTCGTACGATTAAAATGAAACCCTTAGAAGCCTTAAATGATATTTGTGTTTAAGGTGGCTGGACCGTAACCTGCTGACGGAACTGCCGTCGGCCATCAGTCGCCTGTCACGCCTAGAAAAGCTGTAAGTCGTTCGATAAGAGTGTATTTGTGTTTTAGTACCTTTTGTATTTTTGCTCATATTAGCAATATGTTCGCATTTTTATGTAGTTGTCTTGCTACAAAGAAATGTAAACAATATCTAGTTCCTTTGTAGGGCCGAATAACGCGGAACGTAAAAACTCAATCCATAGTGATCATACATTATCACAATTGTATACGACATGAGCGTGTGCACATGCGCATTCCGTAAGTTCGGCGCAATTTTCGAGTATTCACTTCGCGTTAGAATTTAATTATTACGTTTAAGCAAATATAGAAGTACGATGTATTGATCATCAGGGAAGTAAACGTTTTGGATTCACAGAAAACTAAAAGCTCATAACTTTGATGTTTTCGTCCATTGGATATTGTCCGCTTGCATTGATGTTGAAACAATTTCCTGGACTTTTTATATCGATTCTATTTATGTATTTTTATATCGACCTGAATCCATTTTCGAATTCGGTTCCATTCCATATCCCGTCCGTCTCACCCATGTCAGCCTCGCTCTAAAATTCCCATCCCCTACTCAAAAGTTGGGTCTTACCTCAATTTCCATTCACATATCCAATCTCCTATTCCACTCTCGATTTTCTTCCCAGCTTGACTTTCAATGCTGATCTCGCTCTCGATCACCTTCTTGCTTTCGATCCCGCTTCCGGTACTAATAACATTAAATACCTAGACTACATCTATTTTAATTACATATATGTGGTAAAAATTAAGCCTAAAGAGAAATATACCATTCTTCGTTTTTATATAAAATAGTACTGCGCCGCGGCTTTACGTCTTAAATTTGGATTATGCATATCTGTTTCGTGCATGTCCGTTTAACGACAACCATTTAATGACTTCACGATTTTCGTTCGATAAGTGCATACCTACTTATAGTATATATTTCGAATAGGATAATTTTAATCTTGTACGTGCCGGGCCAGTCCTGGGAATAGTCAGTTCGGGAACTCATCCTTCTGACGCCGCTCTCAGGTGTCCGGCCTGCGTCAGCCGCGATCGTCTAGTATATAATTCATATTCATCTATGGTGGCTACATTCGGTTATTTCTTGTTGTTGTATTCACTCCCGCTAACTTATTATATAGGGAAAGTATATAAATCGCGCATCGGCCCGCAATTTCGCTTGCACTCGTCCGCGCGATCCCGCGTCTGTCAGTTGACTTTTGTCTATGAGGGATATACCTTAATAAAAAGGAAGGGAGGAGGAATGGCATAAACATCCCTCCACCCTAAGCATGTTACGGCTTACTGTATAGGTAGACGTGTAAGGCTGGTAACCGCTCGATGTAAAATGCTGGTAGGTTTCCGCACATCTACCACCCGCACAACTTCATCCTGTCTAGGGTATAATTTTAAAATCGACGCGCGTTGCCACTGGAGGGGAGGAATATTGACTAAGTCTCCAACTTGAGGCTGATTCCACTAAGTCCATCCACTTATACCGCTGTTGCAGAGTGTGCAAATTCGGCCAGTCGGACTGGTACCGCTTTAAAATATTTTGCACGATCTGCTGGAACCGCTGAAACCGCGAATACCACGAAATTCGCATATCACAATATGGATATTCCGGAACCTGGCGGCTAACCAATTAGAAAAATGACCAGGAAACAACACGGCTAGATCATTGGAGGAGTTTGAAAGAGGATATAATGGCCGCGAATTTAATATCACCACTATTTTCCATAAACGGTAGAGAGTTCTTCAAAAGTGTACTTCTCCTTCCTGATCAGCCGCCGTAGATGTCTTTTGGCAGATTTTGCTGTTGGTTTTAATAATCCGCCCCAATGCGGATACGAAAGTGGATCAATTATCCAGATTATTCTTGTTTCAAAAGTTCGTGACTTATAACAGATTGGTTTTCCCGCAAGTAGATATATAGATCTCGCAAGCGATTAACCACGCCTACGTAATTACTTACGCAGTCGAAACGAATCAATCTAGGTAACCCGTGCCGCGAAGTAAACCGCTTTAATTCGTCTAGAAACGCTGGTGTGGAGAGGTCTGACACCACCTCCAAATGAGCCGCTTGAGTTGCAAGGCAAACAAAAACACATAAGTATGCCTTTATATTTTAGGATTCCATAAGTTGTGAGGTTTGATATAAAATGGACTCCCCAAATGTATAACGAATGTGCGAACCGCAGAAATCCGATCTAGGCAAATCTCCCATCATGGGTTTAGGTTTTAATCGCCAACACGAAGTGCAACGAAATAGGATACTTCGCACCACGTATCCCGTCGCTGTTATCCAAAAATTCCGCTGAAATATTGCTAATAAAACATTACCGCCCGCATGTGAATTTTTCAGATAATGATGTCTGATTATTAAATCTAAGTTTAAGTTTGAAATAAGATTTAAAATACCGCAATAGCTACCTCATGACCATTATGAACTTGCCTTAATTAAATCTCGCGCCGCTGTTTAAATATCAATAAAAAATATTAGATAAGAATAACCTGCAATAAATTTGTAATTACATTAATAATAAATTGTAAAAAAATAAATTGATAAAAGCAACCCGCTAAATTCTACACCGCTAATACTGCTGAAGGCAGGAGTACTACGTTCATCTCTCCTGCTGGAGGTGTTCCCGCATTACTACCTAATTCCGTAGCGGTGAGCAAAGTGGAGATCGTGGAGGGTAGTCCCGGGGAGGAAATATGGAGTCCCTGGGAGTCCCAATTGTACACCGCCGAGCTAGTCCTTCATCCCTAGATTGGTTGCAATTTAGATCAGTTGATCTCGAGCTCTCCCGCCGACTCCCGCTTATACTGGTTTAAGGGGACTTCCTCCTCGTACGGATGTTAACGACACCGTCGCCCACGGGGTTCGCCGGCCCGCAGTGCTGCCTAGAAGGGCCCGCCGTCTGCCGTGTCCGCTTAGCTGAAGATAAGTTAACACTCAGAAAGAAGTGGTTTGAAGTCCTGTCGCAAAACTTGCAGGGCCGCACTCTATCATATTCCCGCGTATAGTACCTCCCGATCTAACACAATCCGCGTTTCGCTTGTAGGGATTTTCGTTGTAAAATCGCCCGCATGAGGTCAATTCATGACCGCCCGCTTCACAAAACGGGCACCATCTCTGGTTTCTTTCCGCCGCATAAATCGAACGTGGTTTAGAGTTCGATTCCCGCCAGAGTGGTGGAGTGGTTTTAATCCTGCAGCCACTACGACCCGCCCCCTGGTCGAATATCACCCGACGACCTGCATTAGCGCTTGATTCTCGCACTTCCCGTGGAATGTTGTTGAGGAGCCGATTTTTCTCCTCAAGAAACCCCACGAGCTGGTCAAAGATTGGCAGCGCTCGAGGGTCGCTGCCATACCTTTGGTCGAACCGCATTTCCAACTCGACTGGAAGTTTAGCCGTCGCTATTTGGAAGAGTAGGTACGACCACTCTCCAACCGGAATTCCTAATCTCTCCGATGGCTTGGTAACCATCAGGAGAGGGTTAAGGAAATCCATCCGAAACCTTGACCCCGCGCCCGTAACGTTCTCCGAATCGTATCTCCGAAATAAAGGAGTCCGCTAACCGCCGAATGTTCTCATAGCGACGCTCTAACAAATCCCACGCGATTGGGTAGGAATTATGGCTGATGTTCAAATGCTGCACGAAAACTCTCGATTCCGTTGATAGACAGGACAGCAAATATGCAAATTTCTGACCTGCTGTGAGGTCATTGACAAAGCTATCGAACATATTAATGGACGACAGCCAGTCCTGATCTCGCCCGCTTAATTGAGTTAGGCTTAATGTCTGTTAGCGCGAAATTAAGCCCCCCACGACGGCAGAGCTGGCCGAGCTCGAGCCGCGCCCCGCTATACGTTCCGATTGCCTTCCGCTTCCCAAGTCGTCAAAGGCCAGTTTAACCGAATCCGCTAATTTGAAAATTCAGAGAAAGTCCGCATCCACTTTGGTCAGAATGACCCATGCTCAGACTTGGAATCATCCAAAGTCGCCAACAATGCCTCGTATGCTTCCATAAACTGGGCTCGATACTCCGGGAAATTATCGAAGCGTGCCCGCAATCTATTTTTGTTTTCCGAGTTTATTAAACCCGCAGCACTCTCAAAACACGCCGTTTTGGCTTTAAAAATAGCTTAATATTTTTTATACGACATCTTATATTATGTTCTGAACGTATACCGAAAGAAAAAAACATATATTTCAAATAAGAAAAATAAATAACTACGGAACCTCGAAATATTTTTCACCGAAACGCAAGAAAATTATTATAAAGTCCCCATAAACACTTAATCACTATAAAAAATATTTATTTTATAAAAGAAAAGAAAATATTATTGTTGCCCGCCCGCGGAACTTTGACCAAAGATCTGTCTCTACAAGCGTGATGAAAAGATAGAAAAAGAAAAATTATTATGTAAACTAAAACAATAATATTTTCGCCCGTTTAACCTTTTCCCGTAAACTCCTATTAAAAACTGTACTGCAATATGCTAATAATGCCCGCCGAAAATATGTAACATAAAAAACACTAAAGCTACATTAAATCACCAACGTTAAAAAATGTTATCAGTCATAATTTATCCGAATTAAAATGTACGTAATCTACTAAACACAAAAATAAAATATTGAAGGTAAATGGTCCAAACAAAATACAACCTAAATAAATTGCCCGCAAGTTCATGTAAACTGATTCAGAATAAAAATAAACTATTCTAAACAGCTAAAAACTACCTACCTAATAAATGTATTTGTTGTCCGCGAAGTATTTTACATAGAATATCTTAACTATTAAAAAAGCCGCTTGACGTAATTGTAAATGCTAATATTAAATGCAATTATAAAGGAATGCTTATCTAAGTTAACCCGGTTAACCTAATTATAATCATAATACTAGATACAATAATATGCCCACCTTATATTAAGCAAAAAATAAACCCCCCGCTTTGTGTAACTTAAACTAAACAATATAATACTTACAAAATAAAAACAAACTGTTGTCGCTCTGAGACCATTTACCGGCTACCGCTAACGGTCGGTGAGTTTGCCGCCGATGTAAAATTACGTGTCAATATGCCACCGTTTACGTTTACGTAGCCCGTTACCGTTATTTTGAATTCAAATAAATACGTTTGCCTTGCAAAAAAATAAATTATTACAGCCTCTTTGTCATACCTAATATGATATATAACATAACCACAGCATAAAAGGGGGAAAATGGCGTAAGTTTTTCTGGTGTCCTAGATGAAATTCCTACGCGACGCCCTACAAGTGTATCTATATAGGACAAGCTTCATACTAGGCCAGCAGGAATCGTTTTTGATAACCCTTAAATGAATGATTTTCATGATCATTTTTTACGTTCTAACGAGCCCTCTGATCTTTATGAAATTTTACGTAACCAGTACGTTAATATATAAAAATGTAAATTGAGTAGCCTATTCGATGAAAACTCTAATATAACCGTGTTGGTGAAGCCATAAAAGGCCGCTAGTACTTTTATATACTTATATATACATTTGTTTTGTTGTTAAAAATTTTTTTTTAAACAACCGACCGAGCCATAACACCCATCAGTATACAAGTCACACAGGCAACTTAAGTGTGCTTACTAGTTATTAGTAAAGTTGATTTAAATCATGTTTTCTTTTATTTATAATTACATCGCGTTTAATTGTTTTCGATTTGTTCATTATTTTTCAGTTCATTTCTATGGAAAGTTTTATTTTTTAATTTAATTTTTGATTTAATAAATATTGAGTTGGTTTCTATGATAATTAAATGAAAAAAAAAATTAGTACCGTCGTTGTTAAGTAACAGAATTTTCTATATCATTATTAAAAACTGTCGCATCCGTTTAGAGTATCTCCGATCACAAAAATTAAAATTGAAATAATGAAAGAATATTTTTTCCCAGCCTCGAGTTATTTGAATACCGCGAGCGATGTCGGTGCTTAAGGACAAGTCGGTACCACTCGTCAGCATAAAGCAATTTTTTCCCATGAAAGCAAAAAATTGGCGACGAAAGTTTATAATTGGAAATCCTCCCATTTTTATGGTTGACAACATAAAAATTAGTTTTGATTTATTCATATACATTTCCCGGTCGATTCAAAACTCTTATCGGAGTACTCTCGTATTTGTTTGTCGGTCTATGCGTCTGTCACAGTCTATTTTCTCCGAATGTACTGGGCAAAGAATTTTGATTTACTGTATATACAGACAAGTAAAATATATATATATACGAGGGCTTGTAGCCTTTACACGCCATTTACATAATACATTTGTGTTTGATGCTGTGACAGATATTACAACGTAACTAAAAATCCATAAATCATTTTAGACTATATCGGTATAGAATTCGGGACGTTGATCGAAAAAATAGATAGCTCGAAATAAAAAATTAAGGAATTCATTGTATGGTCCATTCGGGCAGAGCCGCGGACACGGCTAGTCGTTGATAACATAACATTCATAAATGAATTAGATTTCAACGTGTTATATTAAAGTTTTCTAATATAGGCCGTTTTCAATTTAAATAGTCGATAAATTTGAAATTCAAATTATAAATGCGGAAACTGCCCAAACCGAATATACGGGGAAAATGGATTACACTCAATGTCACTTCCGTCCAATAAAGTTTTGAATTACTCTCAAGTCGCGCCCGAAGAAATTTTACCTCTAAAAAAAATAGGCCCGTTATAGATTTCGACCGGTTTGTTTGAACGCTGACTGAAGTTAGCAACGATCTGTATTCGAAGGAAATTCATTGAAATTCGAGAATAACTGCGCATGCAAACGCAGAATATTAACAGTGGTTCTTAAGTTTGGCTAGTGCTGTACTAAAATTGAATTTAATATTGTTGTAAGAAAAAGCGAGGATCGTTCATTAAACCCAATGTCGCTTTATGATCATTTGTGAAAGATCTCTTTGGCCGTCGAGAACCTGTATACGAAAAATATGACGGATAGAAATTCAAATTATAATGCAAGGCAATTTCGTGCGTGCAGTCAACGCACGAAATTCTGCCGCTCTGTATTGCCTGCGAATGATGCGGTGCGCAGATGTAAAACTCGCCAACCCTAACATTTTCTTCTCCGCGTGCCAATTTTACGCCATTGCGACGCTTTCGTGACTAACTTCACAGCGGCAGAGTTTCGTGGGTTGTACTGTAACTGCGTAAACGGAATAGACAATATATATTGCTGAACGTTATTTCCTTTCAAACAATATTTTAGCTACACTCAAGTTACGCGTAATAAGTCATACTTTAAAAACTTATTCCGACGCATCGAGTGGTATATCAAATGAATTGAGTTTGTTATGAGCAACAATTTTTTTTTATTTTAAAATGTATGTAAAATAATTTAAAAGATACCGAAAAAATGTCCGAAAATCGGACATTCCTCGGACCTATCGTCAACAATACTACCGAGTTAAGAATTTGGAAAAAAAATAAAGATTATAGTGTGTTTTGTGGTTCTTACGGGAAACGCAAGTCGTGATAAGAAAATGTATATAAAATATGTTGCTTAATTTTGTCGGGAGTTAATGCGAGGTTTTATATCTAGTACGGAACCCTCTCTACGGTAATGCGACTCGCAATTGGTCGGTTTTTTTTTATTACAAATTATGTACGAACAGATAGATGTATTTCGGCGTTTAGGAAAAAATGTACTCTTCATGTAAATCGGCCAAGCTTTAAGCTTCCTTATCTTATCAATTTCGCGATGCGATTCTTTGCTTACGTATGTACGTAGAAGAATAGATAAAAGGAAATATTAATTGACGGCTCATGAATGACAGATTGATAATAGATCTTTGTTTGACACAGACTAAAATCTGGTCAAATTAATTAATTAGATAGCTTAGTTAAGTCTATAAAGCTTAATCTTTTTTTTTATTTCGTATTTTCACACCTACTTGTCTTCAGTGATGGAATTTTTGCACAAATCGAAAAAGAGAAATCTTTTATGTTAATACCCAACCAAATAAAAAATAATTCATCAAAGTTGTCAAGCAAAATATTCGCGTCTAATTCGAGAACCTCCTTTGCTTTTTTGTCGGTTACAAAGAATACTTTTCTATATATTTTCTGTCCGTGACTTATAATACAATATTACGGAACGCGGTTTCAAAATGGCCGCCGGCGTGAATGCAAGACAGATGGTGACACGTCCCTGTTGGCGACGTAAACGTTTAAGGGGGTGTGCGCGTACGTCTGTGATGTATTAGCCTATTCGTCCACAATTTTTATTTTCACCCCAAAAAGACGTCAAGCGAAATCGCAGTCATAGTCGAGGCTCGACCAATTTATGTATTTGTACCTAGTATTTGTATTAGGTGGTAGTATTTAGGTATAATATTGACGTTATACGTTTGTTTTTAGTTATATTACGACGCAACTTTGATTGTATTAGACAATAGGTACTAGATAGGTTGGTAATAGACAAGCTAGCTGTTCTCGACGTTTTTCCAATTTGCCGTAGGGAATATGACAACTTTCCACTGGAATTCTTCATTATCAACAAGAAATATTGGGTACTGATATACCTACATACATTATATAATATGCAAAAATTATCTGCTACTTGCTATCATGTTACTGTCACGTAGCGCCTTCCGTCTGATTTATGTGACGTTGTGCCATTAGGTGTTGAGAACCAATAACACAACAACAATATAATTAATTACCTTAAAATGGTACGAGATGTAGCTATAAAGCAATGTTTAGAAATAAAAATCTAAACGCACGCACGCTGCACGCCCATGTACGTATACTAACACGCACGGCACGTACGCATGCACACGAACACACACACAACTCGGAAAATGGCAAGATCAGATGAAAACTCGATTATTCTGAAAACCGGACTGAAAACAATAACTTCCCAGTTTGCGAATTTTTCAACTTTTATAGCGGCAATTTTAGAATATCTCGTTTTTCCAGGGAAAATGCTTATAAATGAGTGTATAGATAAACTTTGAAAGCAAAACGTTGTCAAAGCGCAAAGTATAATCTGCAATTATACAAGAATTGTTCTTAAAATAATGGGATTTACACCGTTATTACAAATTTATTTACAATAATATTGTGACTATGTGTTACAAACGTGCACTCCAGACCTTGACAATTACAGTGACCGAACACCCACATTAATTACAGGCTACCTAATTAATTACACGCGTGGCTTGCGGCCCTATCGCGGGGCGCGGCGGCGGTCGGGGAAACGGACTCTAAAGCTTTGTTTAACTTATGATTTATTCCACGAAAAATCTTTAATGATATCTTCGGACATAGCTACATCACCATCTGGTCCCAAATTAAACAACGAGGCTTGTACTATGGGTACTAGATAGTTGATATAATATATACACACAAAAAAAAATATATATATATATATATATATTTATTTTTATTTTTTATTTATTTATTTCATTCCCAGAAAATAGTTAAATACACATTGATAAGTATATTCAAATCCTATAGAGGAAACATGACGTTCCCTGTGCGTAGGTTCGGGAGAAATGAATAGGCATATATGATTTATTTGTCATATATGCCTATTTAACAAAAAACAACTTAATACATATATAACTTAATTACTAATCTCAGCTATTTTAAAGTGAAAAAATACCAATAATAAGTAAGTGCTCAAAAGTATAAAGTTCCATGTGAGATGTTATACTCGACTTTAAAAAGCAAATACGAGAAATGGGATATGACCTTTTATAGAGATAATAATTGCTTTTGAGTGAGCATTAACCATTTTTTAATATTATATTTAATTGATTTAGTTAACATAGGTGTATTCTTAAATTCATTTGGTAACATATTAAAGTATTTGATAGCTGTATATAAAGGACTACTTTGGTACTTTGTCTTGGTAATTTTAGTTCCCTGTATATATTTGTGTCTGGATCTACCATCGTAGTTATTATATTTATGTGCGCAAGTTTTAAAGTATTTGATCAGACTACAATAGACAAATTGTTGCTTGATGTTACATATATGATTGTTTTCTATTTTAATTTTTTTTTAATTCTTTTTTGGATTGTAAATAATGCCTTGATAGACTTTTTATACGCACCACCCCATGCTATTACACCGTAGTTAATAATGCTTTCGAATAATGAATGATATAGCATTTTTAGTATTCTTCGTTCCATAAAAAGACTTAGTTTGTATACGAGGAATTGGAAATACTTGACTTTTTTAACTATCTCATTTACATGTACATCCCACTTTAAACAGCCATCAATATAGATACCTAGATATTTACAGTAATCAACTCTTTTATTATTACATTATTAATACTAATTTCAGTCCTTGGTATAGAATCACTATAACATGAAAAGTTAGATAGACAGTTTCTCTACGTTCAACGTTAATTGATTATTTTTTAACCAATTATAGACAGTTTTTAGAACTTTATTCATGTCACTTTGCACATCTTCCCAATTATCTGCTGTACACCTGATTGCAGTATCATCAGCATATGATGACAAGTGATTTTTGTCTACAATGCTAAAAATATCATTAATGTATAATAAAAATAATAGGGGTCCAAGTATGGTTCCTTGAGGGACTCCAATTCTAACATTTTCAGGTTTACTGTTTACTCCTTTATATCTTACAGTTTGAACTCTGTTATCCAGGTAATCTTTAATTAAATTATTAGCAACACCTTTTATACCATATCTCTCCCAATTTGTTCAGCAATATGACATGATTAACAGTGTCGAAAGCCTTAGCTAGATCTAGGAAAGTAACAATTGTTCGTTTATCAGAGTTTAAGTTATCATATATATATACTGAACAAGATCAGCATGGGCATCACTTGTGCTTTTATTTTTTAAAAAACCAAATTGCCTCTCGGATATTATGTTGCATTCAGTTGTATAATCCGTTAAACGAACATGTATTAGCCTCTCCAGTACTTTAGCTATGTTTGAAATCAGTGATATTTTTATATATATATTTTTTATTTTTTTTGTAAATATATACATACAATACATAGAAACATCCATACTCAAGACAAACATTAAATTTTAATCAAATAAATAAATATTGTCTTGAGCGGGATTCGAACTCACGCCCCCAGCACTACAAGTAGGCTCACTACTAACGGCCCCAATCGGACAGTCAGGCTTTCCGGTCGTTTGTAGATAAATCTTTTCTTCCACTATGCGGAATACATTAACACACTGGCTATACCCGAAGGACAGTTGTTTGTATATATTTTTTTTTCTGAATGCTTACTTTTAATTCCAACTCAACCTTTCAGCCCCAATAGAGATGTCTCGTAGCAACAATTAAGATACAATGTTCAATCCTAACCTAACTTAATTCGGATTTTGATACATGCTGCCTTCATAATTACTAAATGTCAATTATACAGATTAAAACTTATTGAACGTAAAGTTATAATTTATCTTCGCAGCCCATTCTTACTTCTTCATTAGTAGTCACAATTTGCAATATTGTGATACACATCTCCATTTTGTGATTACCACGAAATCTGTGCAGATGGCTGTCAAGCAACCGCATCGAGGTGGTGGAGCAGGGCGTGCTGGCGGCGTGCCCGCGGCTCACGTACCTCGACCTTCGCAACAATCCACTGCAGCGGATGCACCAACGGTTACAATCAGTACAGTAACGCTGTATCAGTTCATCGCTAATAGTCATATAATCTATAAAGAAGTTCTATGTAAAAAAAGTGCAGTAAAATCTCTTTGGTTGTCCTGTTTGTATCTGGCTGGTGTTCATACCATTAAATAGATGACATTTGAAAAGTAAAAGAAAAATGAATGCTTATTTCGGACCATTATTCAAAAAAAAAATGCTCCACAGATGATAAAAGTATATTGTTACACTTTTTCCTTGTTTCCCGCATTGAATAGTTATAAGCACTATAGTCGCCTATAACTAGAAAAGCAAGTAGGTATTTTGACTATTACTATTAAACTCGTGTAGAATAAAGTGCATCAGCAAAAGAGCGTATCTTCGTGGCACTTATGTCCTTTTGTTGAGAAGCGCAGTTTTTCCGTAATCAAAAACTGTACATCCGATCATTTTCAAAGTAATTTTTATTGAAAGTATTTACTAAGCGTTATCTTCGTTATTTTTTTTCATATGTTTTAGACATACGGTTTAGGAAATAAAGGAGGGAGGACACAATTTCTGCAACATTCGAAGCGATTATTTCCGAAATTATTCACGTATTTAGAAAAAAATCTTAGAAACCTTAGTGTTTGTAAAAGAACTATCGAAATATGTGTCACTCGTTGATGTTTGCTGAAAAAAATTTTTTTCAGTTTCTGTCACAGTAGCAGCTTCTATAAAACACACATTATAAATTTTATCAATATACGTCTTCTAGTTTTTGAATAAAATGCCTGAGTGACATACGAACGGACGGACGGATGGCAGAACATGGTGAAACTATAAGGGTTCCGTTATTGCGATTTTGGCTCGGAACCCTAAAAACGGTGTCCCGCCATTTTTTTTATTGTTTTTCTCTTTAACAAAACGAGTAAATCTAACGTAGACATTCGATACATTTTGAAGATTTATTACAAAAAAGTGAAAAATGCGACACAAGCCGCGAATAAAATTTGTAACGTTTATGAACCTAATGCAAAGTCGGTAAGAGTAATATAAAAGTGGTTTAAGCTTTTTCAGTCTAATAATTTTGATTTTAAAGATGAACCTCGTTTTGGTCGACCTGTTACGAATAAAGTCTATACCATTTTGGGAAAAGTAGAGCTAGATCGGTACATTAATTTTTATTACATAGCTGAAGGGTTGAGGATTGACCACAAAACAGATTTGACCCACTTGAAAAAGTTGGACATACAAAAAAACTGGATACTTTGGTCCCATACAAGCTTACTAAAAGACATGTAATAAATTGTATACTCATTTGCGATTCTCTATTAAAACATAATGAAACCAAACCATTTTTTTTAATTGATCACTGGTGAAGAAAAATGGATTACCTACGATAAGAATGTGCCAAAAGATCATGGTCAAAAGGCAAGCAAGTTCCACACACTATGGCGAAGTCTGGATTAACTCGCAATAAGTTGATGCTATGTGTATGGTGAGATTGGAAGTGCATTATTTATTTATTATGAGTTTTTACCTCCGGGAAAAACCATCAATTCGGATATCTACTGCCAACGGCTGATGAGACTCATGTAAGAAGTAGAATAAAACGGTCGGAATTGATCAACAGAAAGGATGTGGTTTGTCACCATAATAACACTAGATCCTACACATGCTTAGTCACTCGATAAATATTGAGAGAATTTAGTTGGGAAGTGCTAATGCATCCACCATATAGCCCTGATCTTGTACCCTCAGATTTTCACTTGTTTCGGTATCTTCAGAATTCTTTAGATACTGTTGGATTAAAATACCAAGAGTGGACTATCAAAACCACTTGTCACAGTTTTTAACTAATTAGAAGTCTTCAAATTTCTACAGCAATGGGATTGTCACTACCTACAAAATGGCAACAAGATGCTGAACAAACTGGCAATAATATAATTATAATTAAATGTTATGACGCTGTATCTTTTATTAGCCAGTTAATCAATAAAAGTAAATGAGAGGCATAAAGATACAATACAGAATATTTAATTGTATTCAAAAACAGATGAGGTTCACGGCGTATAGTTCGTTTTTTATGTGACCTCTGACATATAACAGGGTTTCACCTTAGGCCTAAAATACCTGACTGCTTTATCGATTAAGACCTACAATAAACTTTATACACGTAATTACAATGTAATGGGCGCCACCCGACAACAAGTGTCTAAACAAGATATGTATATAGTTAAACTTATTGATAGTCACGATCATGTTCAAAAATGTTCAGATAAATTTGATACACAGCTTATTTGCATGGAGAGCTGATAAAGATGATCACTGCTGTACAAAGAGATTAAGGTACCTTATTTCGAACATTGAATTGGGTTCATTTCTCATCTACATTTGTTCTTGGACTCTCATCTGTGATGAAATCTTGGCAGGAAGATGTATCATAACAAAATACTGCGGGCTATGGCTGCACTTCCTAACCGGTGTTTTCTCCTCAAAAAATCAGTCGTCTATTCTTGTAGGTAAATAAAAA
The DNA here is from genome assembly GCA_005406025.1 of Eumeta japonica. Lineage (NCBI taxonomy): Eukaryota > Metazoa > Arthropoda > Insecta > Lepidoptera > Psychidae > Eumeta > Eumeta japonica. Next base: position 21,137 of record BGZK01000655.1, on the reverse strand, counting down.
AAAAGGATTCTAAAACCACCATAGACACGTGACACTGATTATAACTGGACAGCAATTTCACAAATCATTTTTCTGGATAAAACTTCGTATCTCACCCTCTCCTTAGGAAGAACCCACAATAGAAATTAATATTAGACAGGAGTAGATTCACTGATTATCGCATTACCTCGAGGGAAATTCGGTTTTCACAATGTCTGTCCTGAAGCCATCGAAATAGAAAAGCATAGAAGTATTCCTACATGAACAAAATGATCAAAAGAAATTGGCTTCGTAGTAGGCGTGGCATACGATATTGGCTTCTCCGCCGTGCGTGTGGTTATTCATTCTCTTTCTGTCGTCAACGAGTGTCTTCATTCTTTCTCTTTCTTTCTCTTCGGTTAAGAAATAACGGTCTCATTCGAAATTACATATAAAAAAGATAATGATAAGGTCTTTTGTAAGAGATTTATTTGGTTTAAAAAATATGACGTATATCCTCATTTACATTTGTGTGAGTTATGAGCCACGAATTAATGTAAATTTGTTCGACGTTATGATTCTATGCTTTTCTGTTTCGTTGCCTGACACTTTTCCATTCTGAAAAAGAATAGCCACAAATTTTTAAACTTTGTAAAGTGATTTTCGATGTGACACAAATGATAGATGACAGATCAATCTAATGAAAGATTGAAAGACATTGATAATTATTAAAAACAGATGCTATTAAATTTCTTCTTTTTTGTGATACATCGACTGAACCGAGTCATTAATGCAAAAAAAAAAAAATGTTTTGCTTTGAAGCAAAATGAATTATAGACCATTAGAATAGCACCATGATATTTCATTCAGAAGCTGTTATCAAATTATCATTTTATGAGGGAAATTGATTTTTTTGGTAAACACCGATATTCATTTTGAGGTGCTACAATATAAATAAAATATGATGAAAAACTATCTTGAATTTATATATTAAATACGAAAAAGCTTTTTCCCGGACCGCGTAATTAGCTGATTTACATTATTTCGGCATTGGCCATAGGTTATGATCTTTTTTTTCAATAAAACCAAAAAGGAAATTGATTTAGCGTGTATTATTAATATCAAATATTGTTTTAAATTAATATTTTATTTAACGACTGCTTAATTATGTGTTAATTTATCAAATCAGTATTTGTTGCATAAATATTGACACTACATGACATCTAGTCTATTCGAATACCGAGTAAAATATTATCTTTAAAAACCTTATAATATTATTATAATGCCAGCAAGCTTCTTTTATTTCAATCATAGATTGCTATCGGAATCCAAGCTGGAGACTCTGCCAATGCCGGTGGGCTGCAGTAGGCTACGCGAGCTGCAAGTGAACCGCGCACGTCTGATGCAACTACCCTCGAATTTCTGTCAACACACGCCCGCCCTGCGATCGCTGTACGCGTTTGTACAATTTTTCACACGAGTACAATCTTTTATCCACTTATGTGTAAATAGCATACGAAAATATTATTTTATTTAAAATAACATTCCAGGTCTCCGTTTCACTATAAACTCTTGCAGAGACGTAATTAATGTGGATTACATAATTATAGGAATGTTAAGTTCTATTATTCTTTTTCACAGGGACATACAATCTAATAGATTAATCCGCATACCCGACCTCCGTGACTGTAACGAGCTCATAGTGCTGTGAGTAAATGTCCTTGTCGATGAGCTAAGGAGCTGATCTTAAAATTGACGTCTATAAGCCCAAACTCATTATTTCCATTGCGCAGGGAGTTATCGTGGAACCGCATCGCGTCTTTGGAGGGACGACCCTTTCGGGGCCTGTCGCGCCTGCACGACCTTCTCCTGGCGCATAACGAACTACATCTATTGCCGCGCGATGCCTTCGTTGATACGCCACATCTCAAGCGACTGTAAGTGCATAACTATCTTGCCTCTTGTAATTTTCATCTTCTTTAACCTCATTGATTGGCTGCTCATTTGCACGGTTTTTTGTGCAGGGATCTCGAAAGTAACAAGATTGAACATATCGACGGCGAAGCTTTCGTCTCCATCTCTAGGTTGGACAATCTGTAAGTATTTTTATGTTTTAACCTCAATGGTAACCTACTAACCAATATATGAGTGTATTTTTCATGGATATGGTTGTTTGCGATGCAGAAATTTGGGTGAGAATCGATTCCCATGGCTCCCTGCGGGTGGATTGCAACGACTGCGTCATCTGAAAGTGCACAACAATCAGCAGCTACGGACCTTCCACCCACCAGAGGTGTTCCCCAACATCGAGGTATTGGCGTAAATATTACAATTGCACGTTCACTAATTTATGAATATATTATATTCTTCTTTGTCGTTCCAGTCATTGGTGTTATCTTACGCGTATCACTGTTGCGAATTCATGCCACCGGAAAATGAGAAATACAAGGCGGTGGATGCAAGTGCCCGCGCCGTAACAAGCATAGTATTGGTGCTCCCCGATGCTGAGGTTGCCGGTTGGCTCAATCATTCCGATTCTTGGATTCACCATGGTAAGAAAAGTTCTTACTGCTTTCACTTTTTGAAAATTTCTAGACTTCAATCTCTAAACTAAATTTCGATCAACAGGCGATAACATGACAGTCATCGAATCATTTCGAACGAGTGCAACACCAGTGGCCGGACTAGGGGCAAATAAGCGTGTGCGATGCCTGCCGCAACCGGGTCCTTTCATGCCATGTGTAGACTTATTCGACTGGTGGACACTGCGATGCGGCGTGTGGGTGGTGTTCTTGCTGGCATTATTAGGAAATGGCACCGTGGTGTTGGTGCTAGTACTCAGTCGCAGTCGTATGGACGTGCCCCGCTTTTTGGTCGCCAATTTGGCAGCAGCCGATCTTTGCATGGGCTTGTATCTTGGCTTCTTGGCAGTGGTGGATGCGGGAACACTCGGCGAGTTTCGAGCACATGCACTCGCTTGGCAACTATCAGCAGGATGTCGATTGGCCGGCTTTTTAGCTGTACTTTCATCCGAATTATCTGTATACACATTGGCAGTGATTACATTAGAGCGCAATTATGCGATTACGCACGCCATGCATCTGAACAAACGGTTGTCCCTTAGACACGCGGCTGCCGTCATGGGCGGCGGTTGGGCATTCGCACTAACAGCGGCTACACTGCCGCTACTTGGCGTTTCCGACTATCGAAAATTTGCAGTCTGCTTGCCTTTTGAGACTGATTCACCATTTGCGCTTGGTTACGTAACACTACTATTGGCACTCAATGGTCTAGCATTCATAGTGCTATTGGGCTGTTACCTGCGCATGTACTGCGCTATACGTGGAAGTCAGGCTTGGAACTCGAACGATTCACGCATCGCTAAACGCATGGCACTACTCGTGTTCACTGATTTTTTATGTTGGGCGCCGGTGGCTATAGGTGCGCTATCTGCCGCGTTTGGAGCTCGTTTGGTAACACTCGAGCAAGCCAAGGTTCTTACAGTATTTGTGCTACCATTAAACTCATGCTGTAACCCTTTTCTCTACGCCATACTCACCAAGCAATTTAAAAAAGACTGTGCGCTTGTGTGCAAGCAAATCGAAGAATCACGTGTAACACGTGGCATTGGTCGCTGCCGGCACTCCTCCAATTTCAGTAATCGACAGACGCCCGCCAACACAGATAGTCTCGTGGAACGATCATCGCGGGCGCATAGACCATCTTGTGCCTGCCGTCGTTTGCTGCCACCACCTCCGCCACCCCCACCGCCTCCCCCTCCCGTACGTCCACCACCACTACACCGCTTGCGCGATTTTCTCGTCCAATGTGGAAGCTCATGCACCTGCAATTCTACGACCCGTGGTGCGATTACTGAAACCGGTCGAGCGACTGGAGTCGGCGGTCGAGCGGCCAACGGCGCGGGAGGCACAGGTGGACGCGCTGGTTCAATGTCATCATCAGTAGAGTTCTCTTCGTCACGGTCAGACTCATGGCGAGCATGCGGAGGTCGGCCGCCGCCACCGCGCCGCGCTGCCTCTTGGCTAGTGGCACGTAAAACTTCGCAAGACTCAAATCTATCATCATCGCGTAATGATTCCTCGGGTTCGAACGCAACTGCATCAACGGGTACTTGGCGCACCTCGCGGTCGGGCGGCAGCGCAGTTGGCGGTGCAGGCGTGGGTGTAACGGCGAATCCAGGAAGTGTCCGGCCACGACTCACGCGCCAACCGGCAGTGTTGGGTGAAGAGCCTCCATCGCCGGTCCGGGAAGGTGCACGACTTCACACCATTCCGTCGGCAGCCGAGCCCGAGCCCCTGCCCGATGAGGCAGCCGCGCCCCTACGTTAGTGCAAAGCCTTCGGAGCGCTTAGCTCGATGTAATACAAAAAACTTTTCTAGTAAATTTTTTGGCCGACCGTGTAGTATAGGAGTACCGTAAAGACTGAGGGTCTGCGATGCAAATCGCGGCCCCGCCCCCGCTCCCGCCGAAAAATACTATTGTGAACGATTTGTTTAAATAATGTGAAACATTATTTCCACTACAGTATTACTGAACCGTCCATTCGACAGCTGAGCGTCGACATGTGCGTCCGCGCGGGCTCCGTTAAGTGCCGATATACTAAAGAGTAAATTAAGATAATGTTATTAGTCAAGGGTTTAGAAATTGGTTTGTAGATAAATACTTGCGTTAACAGTATCGTGGATCACTTTTTTCGTAGGAATTTGAGGGCTACTCTTGGTCCAGAAATGAAGTCGTGCTCCGAGACAGGGCGGGCGCGGCGGCAATGGCCTCTGTGAGTGACGTCCGTTAAATTAGCGAAATGTGATGTGAGAATACTCAATCCAAATAATAAATTATGTTTAATAATATAAAGTACAAGGGACAGGTCGCGATGAACAGATCATTGTTAAGTTTTATTGATTATTACAATTATAACATAGTATTATTTTGACACATAATTATATGATACATGAAAGAATATATTATTACAATGATTATTTGTCTATTATTAACAGATAAGCTCATTAATCCATCGTTCTTTTCCCTTCAAATATTCTACTTTGTACTTAAATAAAACAATTTTTTCAATGAATTGTTTGATATATATATGAAAATCAAAAAAAAATCCGAATAGTGTTTGACCTGCGGGTCATCCCTAAAACTTACCGCTATGATATTTATCGATGCGTCTTTGAGCTCCTTGATTTATGATTATCCTCTATGAATTTTTGAGTTTCTCGAGCTCCAAAAGTTTAAAAACGGTTGACCTTATAGGCCATTCCCGAAACTTTTTATTTCAATTCAAATGAAATCAAAAATATCTTTGTTACATAGATGACAGAAATTACACTTGAAATGCGTCATAAACAACTGTTAAACTTACCACCCATTCTAAATGCTGATTCACCATGAGAAGAATGGGCAAGAAACTCAGAGTTTGCTCTTTTTTCTCTCATGGATACAAAATATTGAATAATTAGTAATTTAGTACAGCACTTAGTAATAACATGAAGCAACCTGATAGCCGAGCAGTTCAATGCCATGCGTTTTTGTCATTAATATATTCAGACACGGTATAATAACCCTTGCCATATAACTTTCTTTTAACAAAACGTTTAAATTCATAAAATAATAAATTTTGTATTTCAGCTGGGATCTTATTATAAAAGCATACATATTGCCCCTTATACGATTTACTAACTTTGTATAGATGGGTCTTATGAGCAGCCAGATCGTTCTTAAGTCTAGTGTTAATGTTATAGATGTCGCTTCTTTTTCGGAACGATTCTATATATCTTGACATATACCAGATTTTCATACATGTATTGTGATGCTAAGTTTAAATATTAATTTCCTTAATTTTTTCTTTGAGAAATGCCATTGGTCTTAAATCATAAACAGCACGAATAGCTCGCTTCTGCAGCATAAAAATTATGTTAACATCGGCTGCTTGACCCCATAATAGAATTTCATAGGTCATGAGACTACGAAAAAAAATCTTTTTTCGTTCTCAAAGCGTTCAAAAATAAAGTAGCAATAAATAATTGAACTTACCATGTTCAAAAATCGATGTTAGTTCTTTTTCGAACTCTCTAAACTCATAAATATAGTTCTAATAATTTCTGAGTTCTTCAAGTGCAACAACTAAAGATATAGCTTTTTTTTACTTGCCTTGTTAGTATTTGTGGTTCAAGTTTTGGAAGCTAAATTAGAATTACTTTCTGACGTTTGATTAGACTCAAAGGAGATTCCTCAAAGTCGCCTAGGAATCAACACACACTTGATATTTATAAAAAAAAAGTGCATAATTCATAACGTGTTTATCAATTATTACACAATAATAGACACTTCTGTATTTCTTTTACATTATAAAAAGGAATATCACACCACATAAAAGTTCCGAAAGCCATTTTCGATTCATAACACGTTTGTAAGCAGTGTTGCCAAGAGACTACCCTTAGTCATTATTGTGTAACATTAATTAAGGCGTATTTTTACTCATATGATTCAGTTTGAACTGATGAATTTACTCAGAAATATATTTGGATTAGTTTGAAGATATTTTTTATGTAGCTACCCACTATAGTGGTAAACAAGCATTCGGCCCGCCTGATATGAAGTAATTATCGTAACTTGTAAATGTTGCAACTCACTTATTTACTGTATGTTTTGTAAAAAAAATATTATTTTTCTTTAAAATAGACCGAAAAAGCAGTCAGAAATCAGAACTGGGCTTGTTTGTGTACTATTTCAGGAATTCTTGAGTAATAACTAAGCGGTAGTATCTTGCTTTACTGCTGAGTCATCGTTAAGTAAATGTAATTTTGAACAATTATGAACTTCTCGTTTTACTTTTTTTGATTATTTTTGTGGATTTATTTCAATAACTCTACTTGTACAACGGACTCTTTTGAAAATTCTTGTGATATAACGATTTTGGCTGTAATTTGGGTGCACTTTCAAGAGTTTTTGAGAATGCAAATGGAAGTGTAGCACGCTGAACCAGTTTCGTATTAGAAAATCCCATGTAAGTATTTCAACTTTCCACAAATAACAGTACGTATCCCATAGAGAATGATAATAGAATGCTGTAGGTAGGCATGCAGTACGTACTGTTTTCGTAACCAAACATAACCTCAAAGTCTTTAAGAATTTTTGCGATAAATTTATTCTCAGAAGTATCTGTCGTACAAATTGATTCTTACGGTAATATACATGTAATATAATACACGTTGAGTAATTTTCCGCTGCTGCTGATTCTTAGGCGAACAATGTATAGATTTTAAGCAATCTCCTTTGCGCATTTTCGGTGACAATGCAATATATGGTACCATGGAGCTGATCTGATGATGAAGTCGGAAAGTGGCCATAGGAACTTTTAAATTAAACAAGATAAACCGATAGAGTTGGAGCACATTTATTTGCCTTGAAAAACCCTCTAGTGCTACATGATATTCAGGATCTGAAGATGGAAACAGTAGGTGGTCATAGGAACTTTTGAACTAAATAAGATAGACCCATCGTGTTTGGATTCATTTGATTTGTCTTGGCAAGCACTCTAGTGCTACATGATATCTAGAGTCTGAAAGAGCTGAAAGTTGGCTAAAGGGACTCTACAATAAAACAACGCATCCCTATCGAGCTTTGGGTCATTTGTTTTATCTTGGCAAACACTATATGATATCTAAGTTCTGAAAATATAGACGGCAGGTAAGCATAGGAACTCCTGAATTAAACTAAATAGACCCGTCCTGTTTGGTCTCATTTGATTTGGCTTGGCATGTACTCTAGACTTTCCAGGGTCTGAAGATGGAACTGGGAGGTAGTCAAATGAAATCGTGTTGTAAAACGTTGCAACCGTGTAGAGTTTGAGCTCGTTTGTAACTGCAGAGAGCGGTGAGATGGCGTCGTTAGCTTTGGTCTGCCACCTGCTTAAGAGGAGAAGTCCAAAATCAAACCCGGACTATAATTTCTGTCATGCACGAAATAGGTTCAACCTGTAATAAGCTGCGGAATGTAATGCACACTAGAAAAAGCCAAAAACAAACATAAAGAAAAACTTTCTAAAGATAATAAAACAAAACGCATAAGATTATACCTACTACTATTCGTTCTATCATTTTTACGTGCTTTTTATTATTGTATATAATATACAAGTGGCTATACGTACAAGTTGCCACTTTTGTCTACATGTGCCAAAATTTTAGAAATAAAATTGGTTTTTGATTCGTATATAGGTAATTAATTCTAATTTTCTAATATTTGTGAAACCGTGACCCCTCTAAACCCCTCCAAAAAAAACACTTTTGCTGCGACTGTGCCTGATTCATAATATGTTAATCTGTATGCCAATTTTTCTAGTAGGTTGAATAAAACACGAAGGAAATGTTAACAATTTTCTTTGAGAAGTAAGTTAAACTGTTGTGTATATATCATGTTTATTCGGAAACTGCAATGTTCCCATTTCGTAATTGATTAAACGAAAACATTAGAACACAACACTCACGGGCCGGAGCGTAAGTTAAGGGGGCCCTGGGCTAATGCTAGTTAGGGGCCTACCTATTTTTTCGCATATCATCTATTTTTGACTGACTTGACTTAGCCGGGGGCGCCTTGAATCCACGGGGCCCTGGGCTGAAGCCCAAAAAGCCATATGGTAGATCTGGCCCTGACAACGCTAAATAACGCGGGCCTTACCGTTCATCAAAATCAAGCGAGAACGTCTCGTTGATTCTAACACATCACACTTATAGTTAAATTTATGTCAAATAAATAATGATTATTAACTTTTTTTAAATTCAACTGTTATCCCAAAAATCAATTATTATTGCAAAAATCAATTCTTACTGAATCAAAAAAATATGCAGCCGCATTTTATAAAGAGGCAGCATCGAAATTTTATTTTTTAACCTATTTCAAAAAAAAGAAGGCGGTTCTCAATTCGTTTTTTTTTTATATTTGTTATCTCAGAACTCCGTCATTTATTAATGGATTTGTGAAAATTCTTTTTTTAATTGAAAGGATATATTATTATTCCTGATTGGCCGCATTTTTTTCAAAATCCATTTCTGGTGATGGGTTCCATGACGAATTGAGAGAGGCATCCTCAAATATTACAGACGTAGATGTAGCGATTTTATTTACAGCTATAAGTCTAGCATGTGAAATCATTAAGTATCGTTTAGTGACGTGAAGTGATGAAGAAGACCATAGATGGTCTCCGGAGCTCCTCAATGATAAGATTTCATGGGCGGCAATAAGACATCTTGATTAAATTAGTTAGTTTTTATTATATATGATTTTAATTGTAATACTCCGTGTTCAAATTTCGCTACTTAAGCTTTATATGTTATCTCTGGCTTATATGATCAGAAGACAGATTTTGTAATCTCGTTATTTCCTTCAACAATCTGTCTTTGTGTGGCCGGTTTTTATAATGAATATCGGGTAACCAATTATATATTTACAACTGTTTTAAGCCATGAGTAAAAGTTAGACGAATTTGAAATTTAATTATCCAATCACAAAAAAGTGTTACATAAAAGAACTTTTCGAAAAAAAAATATATGTGTAAGGTGCCTTCACAAACTTAAAATAATTAAATAATTTAGTTATTTTTGGAGTCGGTATAACTAAAGCAAAATGCATTAAAAATATAAAATAATGAAAGCGACGAACATAAAAGTTAATAAGAGATATTCATATTCAACAAAGCGTTGAGTCAAAAACGATGTTAAATTATTAAACTTGATTTAAGACCGCGTCTGGCGTATCTTTAATGGTACCGACCGGAAAACTAATTATTTTAAGGTTGAAGGCAATTTATGTATTTTTATGAAAAGTTATTTTTTGCTCGAAATCGTTTATCACAGTTGGCATTTTGGTTCACGCCTTGCCACCTGGTGCCTAGAGCGACCTCTCATTTCGCTCCATCTCAGCGCCAGTGTTGATGCAAAGATAATTCTTTGTACTTAAGGGATATATAAGACATTTGCAATAGGAGGTATATCTATACCTCTCATAGGCAAAAACGATCAATAAAACGAAAAAATTGGGCATTATAATTAGTTATTGGAATTCGTTGAAGAGAATATATATTGGTCGTTTTCATACTTGTAAATTTTTCAAACTTTGTATTGTTTCTCTCATACTATCAAGATTTGTGCATGTACTACTTTTGGGTTATGAAATGACGGAGTTTCGTACGTTATTTGTACCATTGGGCTGATCCATGGACTTAAAATCAAACAAGACTAATCCTCTTACAAGAAAAATAAACAAAGAATGGGCAGAAGTCGTTACGACGTTAGGACTTTTCTTGTAGTGTTCATAATTTTCTACAAATGAACGATAGACCATTAATATTTATCAGACTGATTATATTGGAATTAAACTATCTTCACAGATAATTACTACAACATTTTTTTTATTATATCGTAAATTAGTATCTTCAAGAAAAATGGCATGGGACTCTTGTCCGATGTGTCTGATCCCAAACTAGAGTTCTCTTAGCTATTATATAAATCAAAAAGCACATACCTATACATATGAAATATTATATATAAAAAAAATGTGAATGTAATATTCATACTAAATATAAATAACAGCTATTAGCAGTGTTACACACTATCGAGGTGACCGGTTTTGGCGGTTTTGCTCACTCTGATCAGCTAAGGGACGGCCTCAGCGGGAGTATACGCCCGCGAAGCGTGAGCTTGGCTGTGTTTGTGGACTACGCGTGGGCGTTATCTCAATGTTGTTGCAACAGGAGGCCGACAGCGACTCCAAAGAAATCCGGACCGCACTTTTCCTCCCTGAGCAGCTTAGATGACCGTAACAGCAAGCCCTAAAACTTGGGGATTTTCGCTTTAATATTCAGTTCGCTTCGACGGCTTTTGGTCAATGATCGTTGCGTTTGCACGGCCGGCGAAAACTCTCATCGCAGCCACTCCGGCGTGACTCCAGGATAACATAACCTCACAGGCAAAGACTCGCCGGAAGATCTAGCTCGCATCGCTTATTTCTTCAATGTGATAGTGTCAATTCTAGAGTTAACCGCTCCCAGCCTCTTATCATGACTTTAACTTTACTATTGGGCGATATGAGAAGTGAAAGGAACAGGTAAAAGGTATCGAGGAACAAGATGTCATTATTATCATTTTTAAAATCTTTAATAAATTTCTTCAAAAACAGGAAAAGTTTTGAGATACATTTTATTTTTAGTTGTTATCTTGGGAAACTATTTAAAATCATTTATCTCTTTGTCCATTTTTTTTTATTGTTACTATACAGTTTTTGAATTATAACTATAAAATTTTTTGAATGTTCTTACTAATTGTATCACTTTTCTTTTGTATAACATCGGAGAAAAAGTTTTATTGTATTTTATATACAAATTCAAGGCAGTTTTTATGATATTTAATTGATTCGATTTTCCAAAGAACCCATAGTCACTAAAGTAGCTGTTTTTGACAAAAATAGCTTAGAACGTAAACGAAATACAATCCTAGAGCATTTAGAACATGTACGTGTGCTCAAACTCGTCCACCTCGTCACCCGAGACTTGCACGCAGCGGACGCGGGTAGTCAGTGCTACTAGCCTGGACTTGCTAGAGCAAGTCCGCCGCGGATTCGCTCGTCCGCACGCTATTAAGACCGGACGCGCGGCTTTAGAAGCATAAGTATTTTGTTATAAAATGTTACGTTTACGATATTAACGTTTTTTAAATTAAGATTATGTGTGATTAGTATTGAAGTCTTTAATAACAATTCTTTTCACTGCTATCAAATATACAAACATTATTTGTTGTTGGAGAGTTTGCAGACATGACATCGCTGCGGCTTTTAAACTTTATAGTGAAACTTACCCTTGCACGTCCACGATCGATATTGCGTGTTGTTTATCCTTTAAGCGATAATTTGCATTAGTTTGTTTTGTTTGTTTAGAGGCGAGTGGAGCACATGTGGAAAATCAGATTAATGTAATAATACCTTCGGCGGCCTTTACATCACTGAGAACATTAAGTGTCTTTTGTAAGTAAGTGACTAGTTAAATTCTTTAAAAATAGGCAATACATTGCATAGCCCGTTCGCCACGTGATTGGGCGTGGCGCGCGGCGCGTGGGCACGGGGCGCAGGGCGTCGTCTGGCCGTGAATTTTGTAGGATTTTCTCTGTATTATTTTATATTATTAAAAGCTTATTTTCATGATATACTTTTGTTATAGTTACTTCGGCAAAGTTGTTCTAAAAAAAAAAGAAGATTACGAATATTTTAGGAAAGATACATGATCGATTCCATCCTGTATAAGTTTCTGAAATATAAAAATGTTTTTAAGAATACAAGAGTAACTTTTTATGTCAGCAACATATTGTCAATATAATTATTGCTTTTCAATATTACAATTGTATAGACAGTTCTACATAAAAATAAAAAGGTAAAGACCGATATTTTTAACAAAATTATAATTTGCTTTTTCATTATAGGGAAAGGCTCTAATGATGTTTAATTGTTATCGATATCAATAATTTTCAAAACTTACATACAAACTTTATCTTGCATTAGCCCTTTTATCCACCGATTACTCTGCGTAAATTACAATTTAGTATGATTCTTTTTAATTCTGCTGATCCGGTCCCAATGCCGATCTTGGTCTTTTCTCGAGCACCGCTGCTGTTTGCAACTGACTTCAAAAAAGGAGGAGGTTCTATGTTTGTCTGTACTATTTATTTTTTAGCATATTTAGTGATAATTTCGTCAAATAAGTACAATTTATGCAGTTTGTATAAGAGTAATTTAGTAATTGCACTCCAACTAAGAATGTAAAGGCCCTGAAATGGATCAATGGACAATAAACTCGGGATCGGAATTTCTTTTTCACTTGCTCCGTACAAAAGTAAAGGAGATGCCTGGCCGATTTTATTAACCACATATAAATAGCTAAATGAATTATAAAGTTATAATTACTTGATAACTAAAAAACGTGAAAAAAACCTATTTCATAATTTTTAAACAGACTTCAATAACAACTAATTATTTGTTTATGGAGACGGTTCTAGGCAAAGATAAATGAGGCACGATTATGTTTCTTCTAATATTTCTTTTTAACTCAATATTTAACATTACACATTCGTGTTTACATAGTATATGTTCTTTTACCTTGATTTAACTGGAGTCGATTTCAAAAACATACATTTTTACATTTTATTTTTATGTTTGAAAGTCTTATCTTCCATATTTCGGGATATAGCTAATCCAACTGGATGTCCTCTGCGAAGGACATTACGAAGTTTCGACAACAAAGCAATGCACATTTGACACGTATAAAAATATTCAACTTGTTTTACATGCTTAAAATGTAAAAGACACTTTCCGTTTCAGCGCTACTGTTATATTTAAAACAGTTTAAATCTAGCTCTAAAATAGCTGAAACTATTGAGTTAACATTTAGTACAATCTGTAAAATAAAAATCGTAGAGTTGATAAAGTGCAAACAAAAAACAAATATTATTGTTTTTACTGTTCAAACAGCCATCATTATATTTTTGTACCTTTTTTTCATTATATTGTTGCAGTACATTTATTATTTTAATTATGCCCAATTGAATTTTTGAAATGTTGGTAGGCAAATATTAAATGACTGAATTCGTATGAAGCGTATTAGAGAGTTGTAAAATATAATATTTCTGATTAAAAATTAGTTTATTAGACTCAAAGTAAACAGGATCACATATCAATATCAAATACTTCTCTTACTTATGGAGCTGATAAAAGTTGCGCCATTTCATTTCCTTATAGTTTCAGGTGATTTTTTTAATTTTTGTTAATGTAAAAAAAAATTAATAATTTGAAATAGAATTGCCTCAAGATTTTTCTATGCAACTGATATCCGTAAATTAATGCAACTATAATGTATATTCTCTTTGGATCCGACAGCGTTATTTTAATGCTCTCCAAAAATTCTAGTATATGTTACTCCACTCAATATATAAAAATGAAAAAAACAAAAACATTTTCATTTAACTAAATTAAACGGAGCGTTCTCTATTTTTTTTTTTTCTTAGAATTTTGGAGGAACAAACGAGCATGCGAGCCACTTGATAGTAGGTGGCCTCCACCCCCATGGACACTCGCAACTCTAGAGAAGTCACTAGTGCGTTAGTAACCTTTTGGGTAGATATTGAGTATAGGATATCTGATAGAGGGAAGAGTGGGGATGATGGAGGGGGAGTATGGTAATGGAAAAGGCAGTGAGGTGATGGAGGGTGAATGGGGCTATAAAGCGGGCCACCGGTATTCTCACTTACTGGACGAAACACAACAGCGAAAACTGTTCCTCAACATTTGAATTCTGTGAGAGTGCGGTATCTTATCGGTTGCGCTAACCCATTATCATGCTGCAGCCAAGTTAACCACAGTATGATTAATCCACGTCGATTACGAATTTACACTGACGTTCATCATTAGGTACGCATTTCCACATTTATTAAATACTGATATTAGTTGCTGTGGTATGTTACTGCAATCTTAGGTATTTAAATATGTAGAAATTCATGTATAATACTCATTTATTCATACAAAACATGATACTTTCGTTTTTAAGTGAGTATTATTACGATCAATTGCTTAAATAAGGGGATATTACGTGTAAAGAATATCGTGATTATCATGTTAATAACATGATTAATTATGAATAGATTTGTTTTTATGAAATTATGAAACAGATTTAAGATTTATTATAACCACAAAAACCTTATAGTTTTTGGGCAATAAATAAATTGTCAAAAGTATCCATCTTTATATATGCATCTAACTAGGTTTTAGGGATATATTATATAATCATTATTTGGAATCCTGGAAACAATTTTTCGTCACTTTTGGTATTTACGCGAATAATTTACGACAGCAGAGCAATGTTGTTTGATCACAATCCATTCTGCCGTTTCGGAGATTGACTCGAACAGACAGAAAATTAATTCACATACACTTTGTTCGTTCTAATGTTGGATTGTTTACGAGGGCTGTTATTTGTCCGAAATATCAAAAATAAATATACATTTATCATTTAATATGGTTTTATTGCTTTTCAAACTATTCGCCGTGATGAGCAATGCACTTTTGCATACGTCGGAAGCAATTTTGTAGCACTTTTTCCATTCTGGTTGAGGTATCTTCAAAACGTGCATTTTGAACGCATCGACAGCCTCTTCACGGTTCGAAAACGTTAATCACGTTATTTATTTTTTATTCTTGGGAATAAATAGAAATTGTTGAGTGCCAAATCGGGGCTGTACGGCGGATGACCCGTCAATTCGATCTTTTGACCTTCCAAAAACCGAATTGTTTCAACCGACAATGCAGAATCATTTCAGCAAAAACCGAAATGATTCTGCGTTGTCGGCTGTTCTTTCTTATTTCTTCAAAGACTTCAAGCAAACAAATGATCACTCCGAATTAACCGTTTTACGTTTATCTAGTGGCTCTATAACCACATATCCATTTATACTAGAAGAACAGGCAACCATTTGCTTCAAAGTGCTTTTAGCATGAATCACTTTTGTTAGGTTCGGCACATCTTGGAACACCCACACCGTTGAATGTTGTTTAGTTTCGGGTTTACATATACGCTTAGATCCAAGATTTATTACCGGTGTAAATATCATAAACAGCTTTTGACGCACCATGATTGTATTTTTTTATAATTTTTTTACACTAATCGACACGAATCTGTTTTTGATCAATGCTCAAGTTGTGCGGAATCCAACGCGGACAATTTTTTTTACAGCCGAACTTTCGTGTAATATCTTATGTATGCTTGTCATACTTATGGCCGAGGATGTCTTTATCTCGCGATATGTAACATAACAATTTTGGATTATTAATTCCCGTACAGCATCGATATTTTGTGGTACAACAACACAACCGATTTAGGGCGACCTTTTTTAAATTAGTCCGTGAGCATAGATCGCCCACGATTAAACTCATTAAACCAGTGATACACAGTGGATTTCGATAGTGCTTCATTCCGAAAAGTTGAAGTGAGTTGATCGATGGACTGTTTTTGAGTTAACCCACGCCGAACATCGTAATAAATCATCGCACAAAAATTTTCTTGAGTTAAATCCATGGTCATAAAGACACGCAATTTTTAAATTGACGCCACAATGCTAAAACAATTGACATTTATTTGAAACAAACTGTATTCTACAGCCAAGGAGTTTCATTTTTAAATGTTGTAATTACTTTTTTAATATTGTTCTGTATGTGAGCAGTTCCAGATACCTAAATAGCACCCTTCTTACTGATACAGAAAAACACTCGAAAAAGTTTAAGAATTCTTATATACATTCATGGTAAAAATAGTCCAAAAATTGTCGATAATAGTTTTGACAAGGCACATCATTACACTCTTTTTATAAACATGCAAGAAGTATACAACCTTTGTCAGGGGTGTCTTTGCCAATTATATTACTATCCCTTTTTGTTTCATTAAAGATGTCATAAGGAAAACAAATCCAAGTAGTAAGGCGTGTGTTGTTATTTTATCACTCCCTGTATGCAATCTTCTTTACTCTAAGATAGTCTTTTTTTAACGTTGATATATGAGCAGCCTTCCATATCGAAATGAGGTAAAAACAACTTTGCAAATGCGTTCAACTTTATGTCTAAAACGTTTTCTACAGTCTCATCATAACTTTGCCATCATGCACAAAATAAACACACGCTTCGTTTTTTACGGACTATTTATTATCTATCACTACTAGCTCATTGGCAGCAGGTTCGTTTAAAAAATATTACCTATATAATGAGGTTTGTCCCTATAAAAAACGATGAAACTTATTACTGTTTTTTTTTTATTGCCTACCAATTACTATATAATTTAATTAGCGAAGAATTAAGACAATATTTACCTAAACTGATCATGAAGATACTCGTCGAAAACTCAAATGTTCTGTTGAATATTCTCGATTGTCATCTGTTGTGTCATAATGTGTTCTGTGAAGTTTGCACGAGTTATAAGTATATTATTATTCTGTGGTTAGTATATTAATTCATAGAATTTGTCTTTGTCTGTGAACAGTATTGACATTATAGCGCTAATATCGCTAAATCTAGCGGACTTCTGAAAAGTTAGGAACACAAAAAATATTTAGTCACAAGAAGCATTTTAGTGACTTTTAACGATTTTTCGTAGCATAGGATAAGCCACTTTTTTCAGAAGTACAAATTTGGTTTTGTAATTTTTCTATCGCTATCTTATTGTCTACATTCAAATACAAATGTAGAAAATTGAATATCCAGATAATTTTATATTGAATTTTCTTTGTGTACAAGTACTTAATTATTAAGTTTTTAATTAAAGTAACGAAATTGAAGATGACTATTTCTAATTTGTTTTTATATTAATACCTTTTATGCTGATGACTAGTTTCGTTCAATTACTAGATAAATACATCCCATTTAACAGATAACAAATAACATTACACTGAAACGACAGACAAAGACAATTTAGAGTCATCTAGCGGATTCTTAGAAAATATTTTTGAATATTCACAAAAATTGGTGAAATTTTTCAATTGATCTAGGGATTTTAAATTTTATAATTAAGCAACACTGCTGTGGCAAATGTCATAATTCATATTTCATTCGAGTTGTGATAGTTATTAAAAGCTTACAATAAAATAAAACGGTTACCTATATATTGGAGCCATCACTACCAGGGTTGCCAAACGTACGAGGTTCCTCGTACAAATACGAGATTTGTGGTCTTCCGTATGAGGTACGAGGACGCTATCAACCCGTACAATTATGTACGAGATTTTGATAATATGGCCATACGATTTTTTAATGGATTATGTAGCTAGTTACAAATGAGCTTTCGCTACTTCACCGGACTCTAGGCCATATTATTTTGGGTGGGGTTACTTTTGCAAGAACTAGATCGGCTAGAACCCCACCCGATCATTTGGATCACCTTATAAATTAATAAAAACTAGTGCCATCTATCAAAACTTGCAGGAACTTCTTACACCGTAAATTGCACTGCCGGAGATTTCCCGGTTGACGATAGCTCATAGACAATCATCGTGTAAATGATGATTGTCAATGGTCAACTGGAAATCCCGACTAATAAAACATTTCGTACCTACTTCGCATTAGTCGTTTGTACTATGTCATGTAGCTGTTTTTTTTGTAAAAGAAGATTTCTATTGTTAATACCAAGTTTCTTTCATTGTTTAGAGTTGTAATAAAAGTAATAAGTCTCATTATGAGTGATAACAGAAGAAACAGTGACCGTTCGCCTACTTTAACTCCGCCTAGAAAATTACCCAAAAGGTGGTTGGACAAGAAAAAAGGAAGGTAACACATTATCGCAACATCGTGTACAAAATTTTAGGCAGCAGTGGTTAAAGATCCGACTTTTAAAGACTGGCTTTTGCCAGACACCAATGATGTAACAAAAGCCAAATGTGCATATTGCCCGGGAACATCAATGGTAGCTGAACTATCTAATTTAAAACGCATGCCTCTACCAAGAAACACTTAGGCAACCAACCTGGATCCAGTGGAAAAACACAAACATTAACATCGTTTGGTTTCCAGAAAGGTCTAACTCCACAAAATAAAGAAAAAGCTCGTGCTGAAATTAAACTTGCTGCTTTTGCAGAGCATAATATAGCATACTCGGTTGCTGACCATTTAGCAGATTTATTAAAAGAAGTTGTGACAGATTCTAAATTAATCAAGGAAATTGAACTCAAACGAACAAAATTACAGGTGTGGTAAACAACGTTCTTGGAGAAGGTCATAAAGCAGATTTAGCAAAATTACAAAATAATCAGTTTTCGGTGATGACAGACGAGATGACCGATGTTTCTACAGTCAAAACTGCTTGCGTGGTGGTACGGTATTTTTGATCAAGATGCTCAAAGATATGTAGCACATTTTGGGAGTTGTACAAAGTTTTTAAGCAAACGTCTGATACTGATGATACGAGTATTCCTACTGCCAATGCCGAGAATTTATACAGAGCTCTTATCGATTCATTAACTAACCGTAATGTTCCATTGACAAATATGATTGGCTTTGGCTCCGATGGGTGTAATGTCATGATGGGTGACAACGACTCAGTAAAACAAGGTTCATACGCGATTTCCCAGAATCATAATCACGAAGTCGTTTGTCATCGGCCCATTTGTGTGCAGTAGAGCTCCTGTAAACAGTTGCTGAAAGTGTAGAACAACTGGCTAGAGATATCTACAACTTTTTAAACATGGTGATAAACGGCAATTTGATTTTCGTAACTTCCAGTCGTTTACTGCAGTGGAGCCTCATAAAATACTGAAACCATCACAGACAAGATGGCTTTCGTTATTATCAGTGGTTGAAAGGATATTAGAACAATGGGAGGCCCTACGTCTTTTTATCGACTTTTGACAAATCCTGCACATAGGGCGAGGCGATGTAAGAAATCGAGCAGTATTTATTCTCGAAAACTCAGCATTTTACAAACTTTATTTCTGTTTCCTGGAATGGTCGCTCCCTTTATTCAATAAATTCAATCTGGAATTTCAAAGCGAGAAAGTAGTTGTTCACAATCTACATGAGAAAATTAGGACACTTTACCAGGAGATCTTATTACGTTATTTACAACGCGAATATGTGATGAGGCAAAATCTTGGAGAAATAAATCCTGAAAGTCAGCAACATCAGCTCCATGACGCTGCACTGTATCTTGGCGTCAAAGTGTATGAACTCTTAAAACATCCAGATGTGATCAGAAATCCTGCAGATATTACAGTTCTTCTCATGCTGCAAAATTTCTACAAAGCTGCCGCCACCGAAATTAAAAAATATAACATGGAAGATCCTGTCTTGTCAAAGCTACTAGTTTTGAACCTGCATCAGCGTCTCCCATAATTTTAGAAGCCATTTCCCAACACTTATGCCACTTATGGAAGTGGGTCAATCGCACCACCAGCTGATTACGCAAAGAAACAAATAATCGACAACCAATGGAGGACTTTGCCAAACGCACGAGCCGTCATCCTCAAAGGTTGAATGAAATTAGTGAGCCAGACAAGTTTTGACCCACTACTGAAAACTGAAGACTTTTCCGAGCTGGCTCATTTTTTTAGCCTCCATCTGTCCCTACCCCATGCGAACCACTTCGGTGCGATTGTAGAGCGGTATTTTAGAAAGGAACTTAAAAAGACGCTTACTTGGAAACAAGTGAACGGCACACACTTTCTGCAGAGAGCGCAAAGGTTTAACTCATGCTGGAAACTGCGTCAATTTTGAACCTACAAAAGAAATGTATAGCCGCATGACGAAAGATAAAATATACGGCAGAAAACATAATAACATTGAGGATGTTCCTGACATAATGTTTGGAGAAAAATTTAAAGAGAGGTTTTGATACTTTTGAAGGGCAAATTTCAAATAATATAGACACATTTAGTTTTTTCTGATTTTTACTTGGTAATAATAAACAATTTTATAGCTATATTACAATTTTATTTAATGTAGGGTTTTAATTATTAATACATTTTAAATTCCTTCTTTGTAACTTCAAATTCACTATGCAGTTTAAGTATGTATAACTAAAAATTTTTAATATTTTTGGTTTTTTGCCTTTGAGTGAGTAAATTATACAAAATAACACGATATTGGGAAGCTCCGATCCAACCAAAAAGATATTTTGTTTCAGCGATATCTCGACATCTAGGATTCATATATTTTCATAATGAGCATCCTTCTTCTTTAGTATTGATACTGTTATATCATCCATCTGTAGTTATGTTTGCAAGTTAATTTCATAGTATATTCATCTCACAGAATCATGCAAATGATAAAGTTATCTCACAATATGTTGTGACAAAAATTAATTTGATTCACTACCAAAGAATATTTAATGCGCGCCATATGAATGGTTTTAGTCAAAGCTGTGAAATCTCCTTCCTGAATTATTTTTAACAACTCATTATTGATATTATTAATTTCATGTGTTGCAGATTTCTCGATGATAATAAACTGTAATTTTTTCCATATATTTTTTTTTTAATTTACAATGAGAATTCACTAAATTATAAATGAATAATTGTCTGTGAGTTTCAAAACGATTATTTTCATTATTGAATGAAACCCGTCAAACAAAATTGTCGGTTAATTCTCAG